>CM026397.1:26117938-26150005 GCA_014843695.1 Archivesica marissinica | reverse complement strand
AGTGGAATGTAAAGGGACATAACTGTCAAAAGTCAAACAAGTGGAATGTAAAGGGACATAACTGTCAAATGTCAAACAAGTGGAATGTAAAGGGACATAACTGTCAAAAGTCAAACAAGTGGAATGTAAAGGGACATAACTGTTCAAAAGTTAAACAAGTGGAATGTAAAGGGACATAACTGTCCAATGTCAAACAAGTGGAATGTAAAGGGACATAACTGTTCAAAAGTTAAACAAGTGGAATGTAAAGGGACATAACTGTTCAAAGTTAAACAAGTGGAATGTAAAGGGACATAACTTTCCAATGTCAAGCAAGTGGAATGTAAAGGGACATAACTGTCAAAAGTCAAACAAGTGGAATGTAAAGGGACATAACTGTTCAAAAGGTAAACAAGTGGAATGTAAAGGGACATAACTGTTCAATGTCAAGCAAGTGGAATGTAAAGGGACATAACTGTTCAAAAGTTAAACAAGTGGAATGTAAAGGGACATAACTGTTCAAAAGTTAAACAAGTGGAATGTAAAGGGACATAACTGTTCAAAGTTAAACAAGTGGAATGTAAAGGGACATAACTTTCCAATGTCAAGCAAGTGGAATGTAAAGGGACATAACTGTCAAAAGTCAAACAAGTGGAATGTAAAGGGACATAACTGTTCAAAAGGTAAACAAGTGGAATGTAAAGGGACATAACTGTTCAATGTCAAGCAAGTGGAATGTAAAGGGACATAACTGTTCAAAAGTTAAACAAGTGGAATGTAAAGGGACATAACTGTTCAAAAGTTAAACAAGTGGAATGTAAAGGGACATAACTGTTCAAAGTTAAACAAGTGGAATGTAAAGGGACATAACTTTCCAATGTCAAGCAAGTGGAATGTAAAGGGACATAACTGTCAAAAGTCAAACAAGTGGAATGTAAAGGGACATAACTGTCCAATGTCAAGCAAGTGGAATGTAAAGGGGCATAACTGTCAAAAGTCAAACAAGTGGAATGTAAAGGGACATAACTGTCAAAAGTTAAACAAGTGGAATGTAAAGGGACATAACTGTTCAAAAGTTAAACAAGTGGAATGTAAAGGGACATAACTGTTCAAAAGTTAAACAAGTGGAATGTAAAGGGACATAACTGTCAAAAGTCAAACAAGTGGAATGTAAAGGGACATAACTGTTCAAAGTCAAACAAGTGGAATGTAAAGGGACATAACTGTCAAAAGTCAAACAAGTGGAATGTAAAGGGACATAACTGTTCAAAGTCAAACAAGTGGAATGTAAAGGGACATAACTGTCCATTGTCAAACAAGTGGAATGTAAAGGGACATAACTTTCCAATGTCAAACAAGTGGAATGTAAAGGGACATAACTGTCCAATGTCAAACAAGTGGAATGTAAAGGGACATAACTGTTCAAAAGTCAAACAAGTGGAATGTAACGGGACATAACTGTTCAAAAGTTAAACAAGTGGAATGTAAAGGGACATAACTGTCCAATGTCAAGCAAGTGGAATGTAAAGGGACATAACTGTCCAATGTCAAACAAGTGGAATGTAAAGGGACATAACTGTCCAATGTCAAACAAGTGGAATGTAAAGGGACATAACTGTCCAATGTCAAACAAGTGGAATGTAAAGGGACATAACTGTTCAAAAGGTAAACAAGTGGAATGTAAAGGGGCATAACTGTCAAAAGTCAAACAAGTGGAATGTAAAGGGGCATAACTGTCAAAAGTCAAACAAGTGGAATGTAAAGGGACATAACTGTCAAAAGTCAAACAAGTGGAATGTAAAGGGACATAACTGTCAAAGTCAAACAAGTGGAATGTAAAGGGATAACTGTCAAAAGTCAAACAAGTGGAATGTAAAGGGGCATAACTGTCAAAAGTCAAACAAGTGGAATGTAAAGGGACATAACTGTCAAAAGTCAAACAAGTGGAATGTAAAGGGGCATAACTGTCAAAAGTCAAACAAGTGGAATGTAAAGGGACATAACTGTTCAAAAGTTAAACAAGTGGAATGTAAAGGGACATAACTGTCCAATGTCAAACAAGTGGAATGTAAAGGGACATAACTGTTCAAAAGTCAAACAAGTGGAATATAAAGGGACATAACTGTTCAAAAGTTAAACAAGTGGAATGTAAAGGGACATAACTGTCCAATGTCAAACAAGTGGAATGTAAAGGGACATAACTGTCCAATGTCAAACAAGTGGAATGTAAAGGGACATAACTGTTCAAAAGGTAAACAAGTGGAATGTAAAGGGACATAACTGTTCAAAAGTTAAACAAGTGGAATGTAAAGGGACATAACTGTCCAATGTCAAACAAGTGGAATGTAAAGGGACATAACTGTTCAAAAGTCAAACAAGTGGAATGTAAAGGGACATAACTGTTCAAAAGTTAAACAAGTGGAATGTAAAGGGACATAACTGTCCAATGTCAAACAAGTGGAATGTAAAGGGACATAACTGTCCAATGTCAAACAAGTGGAATGTAAAGGGACATAACTGTTCAAAAGGTAAACAAGTGGAATGTAAAGGGACATAACTGTCAAAAGTCAAACAAGTGGAATGTAAAGGGACATAACTGTCAAAAGTCAAACAAGTGGAATGTAAAGGGACATAACTGTCAAAAGTCAAACAAGTGGAATGTAAAGGGACATAACTGTCAAAGTCAAACAAGTGGAATGTAAAGGGACATAACTGTCAAAGTCAAGCAAGTGGAATGTAAAGGGACATAACTGTCAAAAGTCAAACAAGTGGAATGTAAAGGGACATAACTGTCAAAGTCAAACAAGTGAATGTGGTTGTCAAAGTCAAACAAGTGGAATGTAAAGGGACATAACTGTCAAAAGTCAAACAAGTGGAATGTAAAGGGACATAACTGTCAAAAGTCAAACAAGTGGAATGTAAGGGGCATAACTGTCAAAAGTCAAACAAGTGGAATGTAAAGGGACATAACTGTCAAAAGTCAAACAAGTGGAATGTAAAGGGCATAACTGTCAAAAGTCAAACAAGTGGAATGTAAAGGGGCATAACTGTCAAAAGTGGAATGTAAAGGGACATAACTGTCAAAAGTCAAACAAGTGGAATGTAAAGGGGCATAACTGTCAAAAGTCAAACAAGTGGAATGTAAAGGGGCATAACTGTCAAAAGTCAAACAAGTGGAATGTAAAGGGACATAACTGTCAAAAGTCAAACAAGTGGAATGTAAAGGGGCATAACTGTCCAAAGTCAAACAAGTGGAATGTAAAGGGACATAACTTATGTGAAACAGTACTCAGTTACCCACAGTACAGATTCTTCCATCCACCATGTTTAAAGGAACCAGTCCAGAACAACACACATCCTGACAGAAACTCTATTGGCAAAACAGCTCAGGTATATAATGAAAAGAATAGGAAATTAACTACATGAATTGTGTTAACATTTTATTCTCAATAAGAAAATACATGTCATGCAATGTAGATTGAGCTAATTTAAAATAGGAATTGTTTTAAGAGACAACAACAAATGGATTAATACGTAGTGATGCATTATCCTTGTCAAACACAATTAGAATTAAAAACAAAATACAATACAATTTATTAATAACAAGACTACCAAAAAGGTTATACATGTATCAAAAATACAATCCATAATTATTGCACCGTTTTAAATATACTTCATTTACTTACTGGATCAATTGTTTATACATAATTTCTTGCAATCTATTGTGAAACAAGTTCTTACAACATTTATTTACTAGTAATCGCTCTTGGGACTGTGAGGGAGATTAGATGGAATCCATTACTGTGAGGGAGATTAGATGGGATCCATTACTGTGAGGGAGATTAGATGGGATCCATTACCATGAGGGAGATTAGATGGGATCCATTACCATGAGGGAGATTAGATGGAATCCATTACCATGAGGGAGATTAGATGGAATCCATTACCATGAGGGAGATTAGATGGAATCCATTACCTTCAGGGAGATTAGATGGAATCCATTACCATGAGGGAGATTAAATGGAATCCATTACCATGAGGGAGATTAGATGGAATCCATTACCATGAGGGAGATTAGGTGGAATCCATTACCATGAGGGAGGTTAGATGGAATCCATTACCCTGAGGGAGATTAGATGGAATCCATTACCGTGAGGGAGATTAGATGGAATCCATTACCGTGAGGGAGATTAGATGGAATCCATTACCGTGAGGGAGATTAGATGGAATCCATTACCGTGAGGGAGATTAGGCTAGATTTTATTTATGCATAGCCACATGTCATAGTTATATACAATATACAATCAAACCTGTCTTAACCCTTTCCTTTATAGAGATTTAGGTTAATATACTATTATATCTCCATACAAACGACAGCCATTTAGCTATCATGCAGTGGATAAGTAGTCGCCATATGTATCGCACCTCCGTAGATATTACTGGGACTACACTTCAATCCCCTAAGTTTCCCCAGGCGTTGATATGATCTGAAACTCAATACGGCCCAATTAATAGTCTCGGTGTTAAAATATCTTTATTTGACTGACCAGGCAAAATATATCGACACCTGTTCTCAGGCTAGGTAACTAGATATGTCTTACGATAGGTCGAATACTACTAGCAGTGATATATCTACGACAAGAATAAACGTAAAACTTGAACTAGTATTGTTCCTCATTGAACTTGTTTCGTAATAATGTAGAAACGTTTTACATTATGAAAGAACAATTGTAATAAGAGAAAACCTTCTCATGCAATTTTTCAAGGCCTAATATGACGTTATATTCATTCACATTTTAAATAGACATTAATTGATGTCGACTTACATAATTGTAAATTGTACGGGGAAATTTTGTGGAGGAGTACACAGATTTTCTCTTGTTCACTCAAACTTCCAAAATGCTCTAGAATCCACCAGCCGTATTTAATTTAAACCTAAAGACATGGCTGAACAAATAGAAAAATATTTTTCTAACTATAAAACTAATTAAAAAATCAGAGATTTTGGAGACCTCGATGGTGCATTGGATGCGGTGTGTACCTCGGTTATGAGTTCCGAGTCCAGCCAGAACCCAGGGTGGTGGTGTCCTTAGTCAAGACACTTCGTTCCACATTGCCGCTTATGTCCCTCATGGCAACATGGTGATGGGATTCTATCGGGAATATGGTCTCTCAATCTCTCTCGAGGAGAGAGGAAAGAGAGGAGAGAGATATTAGACTATTGCTGTAAGAACTTGTTTTGCAATCCAGCTAAATTTAAATACACTAAATTAAAAATGTTCTACCGTCCGTACTCCCCTATAAGGCGATCTCGCCACTAAGACGACCCCCTACTTTGGTCCTAAAATCTGTGGGTTTTGTCATGCACTTGCATACAAGACGGGTTGATAAAATGGACACAATTGCATGCTTAGCCAGTGCAGGTTGAAGACATTTTCAGTGTCAGGGTGCTTACTTGCTTTTCTAAAACGTAATTAGGGATACCATTTAACCCTTTCAACACCATAGACCTCTAAATTGGCTTACAAAAAAGTGTAGATCCAGATGAGCCGGCTCGTGACGAGCCGTCTCATCAGGATCTGCACTTTTTGCCAGTAATATTACTATTTTAGACAAAATTACCCATTTTGATAAATGAACTGGTCCAAATGTAATTTTCTTATTCATTTTATTGGTCTAAAAATATCATGGACCAGTCCATGTCACAAATGCAAGCCAGACACAAGTATAAATTGCATGTTTAGCCAGTGCAGGTTGAAGACATTTTCAGTGTCAGGGTGCTTGCTTGCTTTTCTAAAACGTAATTATGGATACCATTTAAGACTTTAAACATTTTATTTTAGCACTCATGATGATGGGACGCCATTTTTTCAAAAAAGTCGTCTAATAGGCAAGTATGGACGGTATGTACCCGCGTAATTTACTAGCAGCAAACAATCATCTACTTGATAACAACAACTGCCTAGTGGTCTACCCTTCTTATTTATATGTCTGTCTTATACCCACATATGAGTAGCATCCACCATTAAAGCGACACTACATCGGTGAAAATGCAAATTTCTACAGAATGTATTTTCCTATTATAATGTATAATTGTTTTCCGAATATTTACCTCAAACGCTGAGTATTTCAACTAATAAACAACCGTCGTATACGACGTTTGTTGACATAACAAAATAATGTAAATAGGGTCTACATCCATGCGTAATGCAACTCGTGTATCCTGAATAACACGATTTATGGTACAGATTTACCGTTATATCTCACCTTTTGTGCATGTGCATAATTAGTTTTTAGACTATAAGAATTTAAAATATCTCTAAGCGACAGTAGTACGTGCTTCGTATAGACTCCAATAATAAACAAACAGGAGAGTAGCTGACCGTTATATGAAATCCTACTTTCACTTTTGAGATACCACAAAAACACTGTTTATGTATAGAAAGTTAGTGTTCGAATTATTTCTGAAGAATTTATAGTAGCAATGATATTTATACGTAAAGAAGCATTTTTGGGAGCTTTTTGCGATGTAATGTCGCTTTAATAATATTTGTAACTCGAAACAAATAATAATAACAATGTATTTTGACAAAAATGGAACATATATATATACATACATACTATAATTATAATGACTTTAATACGCAACATCCCAGGTAAAATATCGACGTAAAATATATACGTACCCACCACACTGGTGCAACAATAAAGGTAACAAGAAGCTAGTCCCCTACCAGGGGTTACACATGACATATCGCCAGTACTATACATGCTCTAACCAAGATGCTGTGGTAGCGCGCTCACTTCAGGTGCGAAAGGCCCGGAGTTCGTGCCCAGCTTTAGCCGTTACGATTATGACCTTTGTTAAATTCCACATTGCCTCGTGGTGATGGATTCCATCATGAATGAGGTCTCGAGAGTGATCAATATAAGTTGTAGGAACTTGTTTCGCAATCAAGCTAAACTAAATTTGTGTAAACTAACAAAATGTTATGATCACTTGACCTCCATGCTGTGACCTTGACCTTTTATCAATGAACCTGGGTCGTGCACACGACACTCTGACTCAATATGGTGAACATTTGTGTGTTTAGGACTAATACTCCGGACAAGACCCTATAACTGTCAAGTGTGACTTTGAGCAACGGACCTGGGTCTTGCGTGAGACAGACTGTCTCATTACGATGAACATTTTGTGTGAAGTTATTTGAAAATCCATTACAGAGTTTAGGACTTAAACTGGACAACACATTTTGAACCTTTGACCATGACATTTGAGCAATGATGCAGGCGCGGCGCTAGGAATTTCTGGAGGGGGTTCGATGCAAGTGCGACGGCCCATAGGGCAGGAGCCCGCTAGGGGGGTCAGGGGGCATGCTCCCCCATGAAATTTTTTTAATCTGGAAGCTCTGAAATGGCATTTCCTGCATTCTAGAGCTCAAAATGTATGGTAAAACAGATGGCAGGAACAAGCATCAGCAGCTTCACAACTCTCTGTGAAAGTTTGTTAAATCGTGTATCCATCTCACTGATGATGCAGTCAAGACGTGGAATGGCAACTGTACGGCGATAATATTCTTCTGGCGTATCAGCGGGCTGATTTTGATGATGGATCTGGTGTTTGGCAATGCGTGGCAAAGACGGATCAACGTTTAGTTTCTCTGCGATGCGTTCGGCTTGTTTGTAGATCTTTTTGAAACCTTCTTCAACGTTGTCACGTGTCGCTTTCATATCAGACGCAGTTTCATCAATCAACTGGTAAGCTTTTACAATGTCTATTGTTCGACCCTGAATGTAGACGGTAACACCGTGAAGAGGGTGCAACAGGTAATACAGCGACACCAGACCAATAATAAATCCGAAATCCGTCACAGCTTTAACGTGAGCAATTGCATCTTTCTTTGATTCCGAGTCCCAGCCTTCCGTAATCGCCTTATCAAAATCCGTCCGGGTGAGTACCACTGATGATATCAAAGCACTCTACCAGGAATGGTAGGGCCAGGTAGAAATGCTCATAAGCGGTATCGCTCTCCGACCAACGGGTCTTGCACATGCCAATTATCACTTTTCTAGTGGTGGCATTGTGAACGTGACGTTTTTCCGCTATCATTTCTATGAGCCTTTCCCGTTTTGGAGAGTAGTTGAAGAAGATAGCTACATCCTTCATGGTAGCAATCACATGCTGTATGTTATTAGCTTTACAGCTAGCGGCAATGGAAAGATTAAGAATATGTCCATTGCAATGGGTATATGGAGCATTTGGTGAATGCTGTGAAATGATTCCAGATACGCCTTTCTTTTCGCTAGACATGTTTGAGGCACCATCATAACACTGCCCCTGAAGCTGATGAATATCCAAACCAACGTTTTTATGGAACTCCAGGATGGCATTAGCGATAGCTTCGCCAGTAATTCTATGAACTCAATGAACTCCTCTCGTATCTGTTTCTCTTCGTCTACAAAGCGATAGCAAACTGATAGAATTTCATCATTGCTTGATGTTACCTCATCCACCATTACAGTGTGAAAACCTGATTTCTTAATCTCTGTAATAATATCTGCTTGGATGATGGAGTGGCCAATCAAATGAATCATCTCATTTTGCGACTGGTGATGATGATATGAAGCATTCCTTGAGATGGGTTTCATCATATGATCGTACACCATTAACTGAAAAAGGGGGTTCGTTCGCACCCCCCGAACCCCCCCTGGTGCCGCCCCTGTGATGGCCTGGGGTAACTCCCTACACTGAATATTTGCATTTTCACCCTATTCTAATGAAATTGCAGGACATTTTCAGTTACAAAATCAGTTTTAAAAAACGCAGCAATGAATTGTCATATGCTGCAATTATTTGAACTATTTATAGCCTTTATTTTACCCAGCATGCCCAGTGTTAAAGACATAGCAAACCCAAATTTCAATTAGTGCGGATAGCTATCGAAGTATACCTGGATTTCAATTCCACGTTTCTACTAGAGTTGCATCTGGTAGGATCATCATCATAATACACAGTAAAACCTATTACACGTGCGTGAAATACCCGTGCGACTGGCGTACATACATAAGCACACAAAATACTTCTGCATCACAACAGACATTATGCCAATCAAAATATACATAGTAAGTTTAACCCTTTCCCTCAAAGAAGCTCTTGACGCCATTACCAATACGACATACATTAACCCTTTCCCTCATAGAAGCACCTCTTGATGCCATTACCAATATGACATACATTAACCCTTTCGCTCATAGAAGCACCTCTTGATGCCATTACCAATACGACATACATTAACCCTTTCGCTCATAGAAGCACCTCTTGATGTCATTACCAATGTGATATACATTGACAATGTAGTGGCCAAACCAATGTTCATAATAAAGGCCAGAATCTCATGTAGTCCCAGTAATATCTATGGAGGTGGGATAGATTGGCTACTACTTATCCACTGCATGATTGCTAAATGGTTGTCGTTTGTATGGAGATATAATAGTATATTAACCTAAATCTCATGTAGTCCCAGTAATATCTATGGAGGTGGGATAGATATGGCGACTACTTATCTACTGCATGATAGCTAAATGACTGTCGTTTATATGGAGATATAATAGTATATTAACCTAAATCTCTATGTAGGAAAGGGTTAACACACAGTGTTTCAAATGGGACTATAAACTGAGGTATCGTATATCGGTGCTATACACCAGCCATGTAAAAGAACCAGCGATGCGTCTGGCGCGTCTTCTGTATCTCGCACTATCATCCAAGAAATAAATTCACTAATATACATCTAGAGACGTCGCCCCGATTAACCAGGGGGCGACAAATAAATAAAAGTATACAAAATAATCCTGAATATTAGTGTAAAGCATCTGACTAAATACCATACAACAATAAGTACCCATTTATATGCATTTAATCTCCTATTTTTAAGAAAACACATACCGTATGCCCCCGTTTAAACACCCCCAGGGGTGATGCCTTTTGCTACAAATGATATGCAAAATATGTCCGGGGGGGGAACTGTTTTAAACGCTCCCCCTTTCTTCATACCTTTTAAAACAGTCCCTATTATTGACTGGTATAGTGTATCCAGGTAGTAGAGTGAGTACATGTACAGTCTAACAGAGAGAACAGTTTAAACCTTATATCAGTTTCTATATATGGAAAGTTGCATGGTACAGTTTTCGGAAATGGCCTGGAGGTTATAAAACTATTCTCCAATCTCAAAACTCAGTCTCAATCGTCTGATTGGTTCACCTGACAGTAACACTCAGAATCAACCAATCAGATCACTTGAGCTTGAGTCTGAGAACAGTTTTATTACCTCGGGGCATGGTTGAGAGGGTCACATACACTGGTTCAAGAGGCCAGGCACGCTTCCCATGGAAGTAGAGTTGTCAAGCACAGGCTACTGTGTGACTCTATAGTAGTATTATGGACTATGATTGTAGCGGACAATGAGGTCAGCTTTAATTTGTTTTGCTTCAAAATGGGGGGGGGGGGATTTATTAGGGGGAGCGTTTAAACGGAAGTATACGGTAAAGTAAAGTAAAGTGTTTGTTTATTATAGTGTCACCCCTATTTAAAGGGCCAGTCATTTCTGACTTATGAGACACCTCTTTTTTATGAACATCAGTACTTCCCGAATCCTATGCTTGTGTGCCAGACGTCAGGTATATGTTCAACATCAATCTTTGTACCAGTTTATCATGGTACAATAGAATTTTCACATTTGGGAGTTTCTCATAATTTCATAAACAACTTGATAAAATGTGGTAACCACATTTCTGCTACTATCTGGCACAGATAAAAACTAAAGTAACGGAATATATCTATAATCTAGCCTATTATACTTGCATTAGATCATTCTTTGCAAATCAGTAAATCAATTGTAGTATGATTTTTGTTCATTAGAAACAATTTTTTTTCAAAAAATGGGTCAAAATGCCAAATGTTAATTACCAGCTATATTCACCTATAAGATGACCCCCCCCCCCCCCCCCACCCTACTTTGGTCCCGAAATCTGTGAGTTTTGGCACGAACCTGTATATAACACGGGTTGATAAAATAGACAAAAGTATAATTGCATGTTGAAGATATTTTTAGTGTCGGAGTGATTTCGTTTCGAAATCGTAGTTATGGATGTCGATTTAAAAAAATAAAAAATATTTTGTTTAATTATTTAGCGCTCTCTGACAGTGTCCAACACGTGAACGTTATTATCGTCAGCGGAGGTAACTGGAGCCACAGAGTGGGGCTATCACTGATAAGACGGGAAGTCACTTTTGAGGCCAAAATTGGGTGGTAAAAAACTCGTCTTATATGGTAGGTGAGTATGGACATTATCCAATGTGGTGAATCTATGCAAGAATGAATTTTAAAAATCACACACACGTAAAAAAGTGTTAGCATCAATGCATTGTAGTACACGACATTTGGCGTTAATTCAAAAGCCATTCCCTCCGAATGTTTGCGAAATAAATGAATGCATATATATGTACATGTATCAACAAATACAGAAAAATATTTTGTGCCAAACTGTAGTTATCATTTTTACAAAACTGTAGTTATCATTTTTACAATGACACCATCACTATAGACAAGATTCATGGATATTCAATGAAAACACCACACCACACCCACACCACACCACCCCACACCACACCACCCACACCCACACACACACACACACACACACACGACATAGAATGCAGCAGACGGCAATAAAATATATGTTATTGTTAGCACTTCTGCCAAGTTATTTAAAAAACCCTCCAAGACAGATAAAATGAACCGTAACTGCTTTTTCTCTCTAGTTTTAGCATCAGTGACATAAACCTTGAAGCTACAGACTTGCATATAATGCCATGGTGATCGCTTGACCCGTCTATTTTTACTAGATAATTATAAATTGAATTCTGTTGTTTACACCTGGTGCCCTGAGCACAATTATTAGTCTTCGGCAATATAACTTTGTTCATTGTGTGCAGTCCAGGAATCGCAGGTTCGATCCCCCCCGTCTGACCCTAATAATATCAACAGTCTTTCAGATGGGACTTAAAACCGAGGTCTCGTGTCGGTGCTTTACACTGTGCACGTAAAAGAACGAGAGGAGGCTCTGGAATGGGTCTCTATCTGTATCATTGCACTATCCTCCAAATAATCTAAAATGACTAATCTTTTCAGGAGGCGTCGCTCATATGGGTAAAAAAATGTAGGTGTAATTGATGATTCAGTTGATTGGAATAGGACCCATTTTATTAACATGTCTGTCTACGGATTATATGAGTCAAAGGTGTATTGGCACATATTGACATAACAGAGACACCTATATCTATAATTATTTTGGTCAGGAAATATTTACTTGTCCATTTTAAAAATACACTTGCCCATAGCTAAAAATGTACGATTCGGACAACTCAGACTATTGATTTTGCCAGTACCCTGGACCTAGATGCGTAAGTTACAATGCAAGGCCTGCCTTTCGACAATTAACATGACGTGAGCTGTCAATCAACCCAGCCAGCGATAATTCGATAAGCCAATCAGCGATAGATAAAGTGACACACCTTCAGCAACCATAAGTGTTACCAAACAGCCGCCATTTTCCTCGACAACTTGTCGCGATCATCGGTGTCTAGAAAATTCTGATCACGTGACTAGTGGGAGGAGCTATTTTCTCATCGACGTCATGTTAATTATCTAACTACTAACCAGAGTTTGTTGTTTATAATACAGAACTAGATATCATAAAGCTACGGCCAATCAAACGTTTTGTTAGCTAAATCAAAGAAGAGTTTATTTCTAGGTCTGTAAAAATCGTACAGTGTCTCCAACACAGCCGGATCTACCTTTGGATGTGGCCGGCCCTTCGTTTCACTCAAACATGGTGAATGTAGATCTTCAGCTTTCACGCAAAAGAATCCTTTAGAGGCATTAAAATAGAATGCATCACTTGGTATCTTGTGCCGTAGATTAAGGAAGGATTCTATCGTGTACAACTCGCGGTAGGGATTGGATATGAGGGTGTCGCCATTGGCAATGTATATTTGATCCCGACTAAAAAACTCCAACCAATTCACATAATAATGGTAATACATAGACCTTTGTACCGGTTTGTAATCCATGTCGACTTCACCATTAGCATCCACAACTAACTCCTCTAGTGCATATACCTTCTTATTTCTTTCTAATTTTCCTGATTTTAACTGCGTATAGTCGGACACAAGCCGTGTAACAGGTTCTCTTATAATTAACAGAAGCTTAATGGAACTGTTCATCCGATATATACGCTCAGGGGTCATCAGATCCGTGAAATAGGCTGGTGTCTTTTCCAATGTTAATTGATTGCTTAAGCTGTACGGCATCTGTGCTCGGTAGTACTCCAGACCTAGAGCGTACTTTTCATTCGTGTTAAAGAAATGTTGTTCTTTGGAAGTTACTACAATATCTGGATGCAGGTTGAGATACTCTAGAAGAGCCCGGGTCCCTCCTTTTCGGGTACCAATGATAATACATTGTGGAAGACGCCTGGTCTGCCCGTTGGATGAAAAATATGTTTTGTTTTGTATAGCGAGCGCCATGAAGCCCTGCTTCATACTTGAAATATGACAAAATCCTGCACATTTCGCATAACAATTTAAACATGTAAAAACTATTGTTATGAAACAAACAATAACAACAAAGATAAAAATGAGCACTTTCCGTCTCATGGTCTTTGGGTTCTGATATTTGAAGAATCCCTGCTGCTGGTCTGTGCTGTTTGACAATCTGCTGTATTTGATAGTATGTGGCAGCCATTGTTCAGCTGGTACCCGGATTTCAGACGTCATCATAACATCTCTCTGCATACACATTCCACGACTCCTGGAAAATTGAGCAAAATAAAAACACCGATTGCATGGCATGTAAAATATCATACATGCAAACGTTTTCTGGATACAAAGGGGGGGGGATATTTAATTGTTCCATATTGAACCAAGGAGGAAAAATCACTTGTAATTCCAAGGGTGATTTTTTAAATTTGTGTGAAAATATACCTCCTCGTATGGTATTTCACTGTTAGTCTAAACTTGTGAAATTCAACATCTATAAATGAGCCGCCACACAATAAAACCAACATAGTGCTGATAAACCATATAACACTATGCTAACCATAGATATATGATGATTAAATTCAAATAACATTTCATTTATGCGTACAATTAAAATAAAAGTGTATTTATTGCACACTCTGCCCGCAAATGCCACGTTAAACTACCGCGATAGACATGTTAGACTACTGCGATAGACACGTTAGACTACCACGATAGACACGTTAGACTACTGCGATAGACACGTTAGACTACCGCGATAGACACGTTAGACTACTGCGATACACGTTAGACTACCACGATAGACACGTTAGACTACTTCAATAGAAACGTTAGACTACTGCGATAGACACGTTAGACTACCGCGATAGACATGTTAGACTACCGCGATAGACACGTTAGACTACTGCGATAGACACGTTAGACTACCGCGATAGACATGTTAGACTACCGCGATAGACACGTTAGACTACTGCGATAGACACGTTAGACTACTGCGATACACGTTAGACTACCACGATAGACACGTTAGACTACCGCGATAGACACGATAGACTACTGGGATACATGTTAGACTACTGTGATAGACACGTTAGACTACTGCGATAGACACGTTAGACTACTGCGATAGACACGTTAGACTACCGCGATAGACACGTTAGACTACTGCGATAGACACGTTAGACTACTGCGATAGACACGTTAGACTACCGCGATAGACACGTTAGAATACTGCGATAGACACGTTAGACTACTGCGATAGACACGTTAGACTACTGCGATAGACACGTTAGACTACCGCGATAGACACGTTAGACTACTGCGATAGACACGTTAGACTACCGCGATAGACACGTTAGACTACCGCGATAGACACGTTAGACTACTGCGATAGACACGTTAGACTACTACGATAGACACGTTAGACTACCGCGATAGACACATTAGACTACCGCGATAGACACGTTAGACTACTGCGATAGACACGTTAGACTACCGCGATAGACACGTTAGACTACTGCGATAGACACGTTAGACTACTGCGATAGACACGTTAGACTACCGCGATAGACACGTTAGACTACTGCGATAGACACGTTAGACTACCGCGATAGACATGTTAGACTACTGCGATAGACACGTTAGACTACCGCGATAGACATGTTAGACTACTGCGATAGACACGTTAGACTACCGCGATACACGTTAGACTACTGCGATACACGTTAGACTACTGCGATACACGTTAGACTACCACGATAGACACGTTAGACTACCACGATAGACACGTTAGACTACTGCTATAGACATGTTAGACTACTGCGATAGACACGTTACACTACTGCGATAGACACGTTAGAGAACCGCGATAGACACGTTAGACTACTGCGATAGACACGTTAGACTACTGCGATAGACACGTTAGACTACTGCGATACATGTTAGACTACTGCGATAGACACGTTAGACTACCGCGATAGACACGTTAGACTACTGCGATACACGTTAGACTACTGCGATACACATGTTAGACTACTGCGATAGACACGTTAGACTACCACGATACACATGTTAGACTACCACGATAGACACGTTAGACTACCACGATAGACACGTTAGACTACTGCGATAGACACGTTAGACTACTGCGATACACGTTAGACTACTGCGATACACGTTAGACTACTGCGATATACACGTTAGACTACTGCGATAGACACGTTAGACTACTGCGATAGACACGTTAGACTACTGCGATAGACACGTTAGACTACTACGATAGACACGTTAGACTACTACGATAGACACGTTAGACAACTGTGATAGACATGTTAGACTACTGCGATAAGACACGTTAGACTACTGGGATAGACACGTTAGACTACTGCGATAGACACGTTAGAATACTGCGATAGACACGTTAGACTACTGCGATAGACACGTTAGACTACTGCGATAGACACGTTAGACTACTGCGATAGACACGTTAGACTACCGCGATAGACACGTTAGACTACCGCGATAGACACGTTAGACTACCGCGATAGACACGTTAGACTACCGCGATAGACACGTTAGACTACTGCGATAGACACGTTAGACTACTACGATAGACACGTTAGACTACCGCGATAGACACGTTAGACTACCGCGATAGACATGTTAGACTACTGCGATAGACACGTTAGACTACCGCGATAGACACGTTAGACTACCGCGATAGACACGTTAGACTACTGCGATAGACACGTTAGACTACCGCGATAGACACGTTAGACTACTGCGATAGACACGTTAGACTACCGCGATAGACATGTTAGACTACTGCGATAGACACGTTAGACTACCGCGATACAGGTTAGACTACTGCGATACACGTTAGACTACTGCGATACACGTTAGACTACCACGATAGACACGTTAGACTACTGCGATAGACACGTTAGACTACCACGATAGACACGTTAGACTACCACGATAGACACGTTAGACTACTGCGATAGACATGTTAGACTACCACGATAGACACGTTAGACTACTGCGATACATGTTAGACTACCACGATAGACACGTTAGACTACTGCGATAGACACGTTAGACTACTGCAATACACGTTAGACTACTGCGATACACGTTAGACTACTGCGATAGACACGTTAGACTACTGCGATAGACACGTTAGACTACTGCGATAGACACGTTAGACTACTGCGATACACGTTAGACTACTACGATAGACACGTTAGACTACTACGATAGACACGTTAGACAACTGTGATAGACATGTTAGACTACTACGATAGACACGTTAGACTACTACGATAGACACGTTAGACAACTGTGATAGACATGTTAGACTACTGCGATAGACACGTTAGACTACTGGGATAGACACGTTAGACTACTGCGATAGACACGTTAGAATACTGCGATAGACACGTTAGACTACTGCGATAGACACGTTAGACTACCGCGATACAGGTTAGACTACTGCGATAGACACGTTAGAGAACCGCGATAGACACGTTAGACTACCACGATAGACACGTTAGACTACTGCGATAGACACGTTAGACTACTGCGATAGACACGTTAGACTACCACGATAGACACGTTAGACTACCATGATAGACACGTTAGACTACTGCGATAGACACGTTAGACTACTGCGATAGACACGTTAGACTACCACGATAGACACGTTAGACTACCACGATAGACACGTTAGACTACTGCGATAGACACATTAGACTACCATGATAGACACGTTAGACTACCACGATTGACACGTTAGACTACTGGGATAGACACGTTAGACTACCACGATTGACACGTTAGACTACCGCAATAGACACGTTAGACTACTGCGATAGACACGTTAGACTACTGCGATAGACACGTTAGACTACTGCGATAGACACGCTAGACTACTGGGATAGACACGCTAGACTACTGCGATAGACACGTTAGACTACTGCGATAGACACGTTAGACTACTGCGATAGACACGTTAGACTACTGCGATAGACACGTTAGACTACTGCGATAGACACGTTAGACTACTGCGATAGACACGTTAGACTACTGCGATAGACACGTTAGACTACCGCGATAGACACGTTAGACTACTGCGATAGACACGTTAGACTACTGCGATAGACACGTTAGACTACTGCGATAGACACGTTAGACTACTGCGATAGACACGTTAGACTACTGCGATAGACACGTTAGACTACTGCGATAGACACGTTAGACTACTGCGATAGACACGTTAGACTACTGCGATAGACACGTTAGACTACTACGATAGACACGTTAGACTACTGCGATAGACACGTTAGACTACTGCGATAGACACGTTAGACTACTGCGATAGACACGTTAGACTACTGCGATAGACACGTTAGACTACTGCGATAGACACGTTAGACTACTGCGATAGACACGTTAGACTACTGCGATAGACACGTTAGACTACTGCGATAGACACGTTAGACTACCGCGATAGACACGTTAGACTACTGCGATAGACACGTTAGACTACCGCGATAGACATGTTAGACTACTGCGATAGACACGTTAGACTACCGCGATACACGTTAGACTACTGCGATACACGTTAGACTACTGCGATACACGTTAGACTACCACGATAGACACGTTAGACTACCACGATAGACACGTTAGACTACCGCGATAGACACGTTAGACTACTGCGATAGACACGTTAGACTACTGCGATAGACACGTTAGACCGCGATAGACACGTTAGACTACTGCGATAGACACGTTAGACTACTGCGATAGACACGTTAGACTACTGCGATACATGTTAGACTACTGCGATAGACACGTTAGACTACCGCGATAGACACGTTAGACTACTGCGATACACGTTAGACTACTGCGATACACACGTTAGACTACTGCGATAGACACGTTAGACTACTACATACACGTTAGACTACTCGATAGACACGTTAGACTACTGCGATAGACACGTTAGACTACTGCGATAGACACGTTAGACTACTGCGATAGACACGTTAGACTACTGCGATACACGTTAGACTACTGCGATAGACACGTTAGACTACTGCGATAGACACGTTAGACTACTGCGATAGACACGTTAGACTACTGCGATAGACACGTTAGACTACTGCGATAGACACGTTAGACTACTGCGATAGACACGTTAGACTACTGCGATAGACACGTTAGACTACCGCGATAGACACGTTAGACTACCGCGATAGACACGTTAGACTACTGCGATAGACACGTTAGACTACTGCGATAGACACGTTAGACTACCGCGATAGACACGTTAGACTACCGCGATAGACACGTTAGACTACTGCGATAGACACGTTAGACTACCGCGATAGACACGTTAGACTACTGCGATAGACACGTTAGACTACCGCGATAGACACGTTAGACTACTGCGATACACATTAGACTACCACGATAGACACGTTAGACTACTGCAATAGAAACGTTAGACTACTGCGATAGACACGTTAGACTACCGCGATAGACATGTTAGACTACCGCGATAGACACGTTAGACTACTGCGATAGACACGTTAGACTACCGCGATAGACATGTTAGACTACCGCGATAGACACGTTAGACTACTGCGATAGACACGTTAGACTACTGCGATAGACACGTTAGACTACTGCGATACACGTTAGACTACCACGATAGACACGTTAGACTACCGTGATAGACACGTTAGAATACTGCGATAGACACGTTAGACTACTGCGATAGACACGTTAGTCTACTGCGATAGACACGTTAGACACGTTAGACTACTGCGATAGACACGTTAGACTACTGCGATAGACACGTTGGACAACTGTGATATACATGTTAGACTACTACGATAGACACGTTAGACTACTACGATAGACACGTTAGACAACTGTGATAGACATGTTAGACTACTGCGATAGACACGTTAGACTACTGCGATAGACACGTTAGACTACTGCGATAGACACGTTAGACTACTGCGATAGACACGTTAGACTACTGCGATAGACACGTTAGACTACCGCGATACACGTTAGACTACTGCGATAGACACGTTAGACTACCGCGATAGACACGTTAGACTACCGCGATACACGTTAGACTACTGCGATACACGTTAGACTACTGCGATACACGTTAGACTACCACGATAGACACGTTAGACTACCACGATAGACACGTTAGACTACTGCGATAGACACGTTAGACTACTGCGATAGACACGTTAGACTACTGCGATAGACACGTTAGACTACCGCGATAGACACGTTAGACTACTGCGATAGACACGTTAGACTACTGCGATAGACACGTTAGACTACTGCGATACACGTTAGACTACTGCGATAGACACGTTAGACTACCGCGATAGACACGTTAGACTACTGCGATACACGTTAGACTACTGCGATACACATGTTAGACTACTGCGATAGACACGTTAGACTACCACGATACACATGTTAGACTACCACGATAGACACGTTAGACTACCACGATAGACACGTTAGACTACTGCGATAGACACGTTAGACTACTGCGATACACGTTAGACTACTGCGATACACGTTAGACTACTGCGATAGACACGTTAGACTACTGCGATAGACACGTTAGACTACTGCGATAGACACGTTAGACTACTGCGATAGACACGTTAGACTACTACGATAGACACGTTAGACTACTACGATAGACACGTTAGACAACTGTGATAGACATGTTAGACTACTGCGATAGACACGTTAGACTACTGGGATAGACACGTTAGACTACTGCGATAGACACGTTAGAATACTGCGATAGACACGTTAGACTACTGCGATAGACACGTTAGACTACTGCGATAGACACGTTAGACTACTGCGATAGACACGTTAGACTACTGCGATAGACACGTTAGACTACCATGATAGACACGTTAGACTACCGCAATAGACACGTTAGACTACCGCGATAGACACGTTAGACTACCGCGATAGACACGTTAGACTACCGCGATAGACACGTTAGACTACCGCGATAGACACGTTAGACTACCGCGATAGACACGTTAGACTACCGCGATAGACACGTTAGACTACTGCGATAGACACGTTAGACTACTACGATAGACACGTTAGACTACCGCGATAGACACGTTAGACTACCGCGATAGACATGTTAGACTACTGCGATAGACACGTTAGACTACCGCGATAGACATGTTAGACTACCGCGATAGACACGTTAGACTACTGCGATAGACACGTTAGACTACCGCGATAGACACGTTAGACTACTGCGATAGACACGTTAGACTACCGCGATAGACATGTTAGACTACTGCGATAGACACGTTAGACTACCGCGATACAGGTTAGACTACTGCGATACACGTTAGACTACTGCGATACACGTTAGACTACCACGATAGACACGTTAGACTACTGCGATAGACACGTTAGACTACCACGATAGACACGTTAGACTACCACGATAGACACGTTAGACTACTGCGATAGACATGTTAGACTACCACGATAGACACGTTAGACTACTGCGATACATGTTAGACTACCACGATAGACACGTTAGACTACTGCGATAGACACGTTAGACTACTGCAATACACGTTAGACTACTGCGATACACGTTAGACTACTGCGATAGACACGTTAGACTACTGCGATAGACACGTTAGACTACTGCGATAGACACGTTAGACTACTGCGATACACGTTAGACTACTACGATAGACACGTTAGACTACTACGATAGACACGTTAGACAACTGTGATAGACATGTTAGACTACTACGATAGACACGTTAGACTACTACGATAGACACGTTAGACAACTGTGATAGACATGTTAGACTACTGCGATAGACACGTTAGACTACTGGGATAGACACGTTAGACTACTGCGATAGACACGTTAGAATACTGCGATAGACACGTTAGACTACTGCGATAGACACGTTAGACTACCGCGATACAGGTTAGACTACTGCGATAGACACGTTAGAGAACCGCGATAGACACGTTAGACTACCACGATAGACACGTTAGACTACTGCGATAGACACGTTAGACTACTGCGATAGACACGTTAGACTACCACGATAGACACGTTAGACTACCATGATAGACACGTTAGACTACTGCGATAGACACGTTAGACTACTGCGATAGACACGTTAGACTACCACGATAGACACGTTAGACTACCACGATAGACACGTTAGACTACTGCGATAGACACATTAGACTACCATGATAGACACGTTAAGACTACCACGATTGACACGTTAGACTACTGGGATAGACACGTTAGACTACCACGATTGACACGTTAGACTACCGCAATAGACACGTTAGACTACTGCAATAGACACGTTAGACTACTGCGATAGACACGCTAGACTACTGCGATAGACACGCTAGACTACTGGGATAGACACGCTAGACTACTGCAATAGACACGTTAGACTACTGCGATAGACACGCTAGACTACTGCGATAGACACGTTAGACTACTGCAATAGACACGTTAGACTACTGCGATAGACACGCTAGACTACTGCGATAGACACGCTAGACTACTGGGATAGACACGTTAGACTACTGGGATAGACACGCTAGACTACTGCGATAGACACGTTAGACTACTGCGATAGACACGTTAGACTACTGCGATAGACACGTTAGACTACTGGGATAGACACGTTAGACTACTGGGATAGACACGTTAGACTACTGGGATAGACACGCTAGACTACTGCGATAGACACGTTAGACTACTGGGATAGACACGTTAGACTACTGCGATAGACACGTTAGACTACTGGGATAGACACGTTAGACTACTGGGATAGACACGCTAGACTACTGGGATAGACACGCTAGACTACTGGGATAGACACGCTAGACTACTGGGATAGACACGCTAGACTACTGGATAGACACGCTAGACTACTGCGATAGACACGCTAGACTACTGCGATAGACACGCTAGACTACTGGGATAGACACGCTAGACTACTGGGATAGACACGTTAGACTACTGCGATAGACACGCTAGACTACTGGGATAGACACGTTAGACTACTGGGATAGACACGCTAGACTACTGCGATAGACACGCTAGACTACTGGGATAGACACGTTAGACTACTGGGATAGACACGCTAGACTACTGGGATAGACACGTTAGACTACTGGGATAGACACGTTAGACTACCACGATTGACACGTTAGACTACTGCAATAGACACGTTAGACTACTGCGATAGACACGTTAGACTACTGCGATAGACACGCTAGACTACTGCGATAGACACGCTAGACTACTGGGATAGACACGCTAGACTACTGGGATAGACACGCTAGACTACTGCGATAGACACGCTAGACTACTGGGATAGACACGCTAGACTACTGGGATAGACACGCTAGACTACTGCGATAGACACGTTAGACTACTGGGATAGACACGTTAGACTACCACGATTGACACGTTAGACTACTGCAATAGACACGTTAGACTACTGCGATAGACACGTTAGACTACTGCGATAGACACGCTAGACTACTGGGATAGACACGTTAGACTACTGGGATAGACACGTTAGACTACTGCGATAGACACGCTAGACTACTGGGATAGACACGCTAGACTACTGGGATAGACACGCTAGACTACTGGGATAGACACGCTAGACTACTGGGATAGCGTAATGGTAAATCGCTCATTTTTCTTAAATGGATACAATCTGATATCATATATTTCAATGACCTTCTGGACGAAAATGGGTCAATATCCGAAATCAGAATATATAACAAACTTAACAATAAAAGCAACTGGATTTCAGAAATAACTATATTAAAAAACGCTATTCCAAAGCGATGGCTTGGTATTATTTGAACAGAAAATTCACGTAAAACAAAAGTCAAAACGCAATTGAAACTGCCAAAAATAGGGGGAAAATGTTTCAGTTTAACAAGCAACAAAGATATCTATAAATACCTAATTAGTTTTAAATTCGATAAACCATATATCCATACACTTTGGGTGGATTATTTGGAGAAACAATTGACTGGAACATTGTTTATAGATTTATTAATAGTATTAAGGCCAATAGAATGAAACAGTTTAAATATAAAACACTGAATTATATATTTCCAACTAAAGTATTAAGACATAGATGGAAAATGGTCATGTCTCCACATTGTATAAATTGCAATGTACCAGAAACATACGAGCATATCTTTATCACGTGTCCAGTAGTTAACGAATTGTGGGAACATGTGTCAATTGTACTAAATCTATGTGGGATAGAACATAACTTAAGATCATTAAAATATATAGTGCTCCGATATAAGTTGGCATATCCACACTACTGTTATGTTAATGCTGTACTATTAATAGCTGGATTTACCATTTATAAGGCATATTTCTTAAGTGACAGCAGGTGACAGCAGGTCAACTAATTTAAATATATTCATGTTTTTTAAAAAGGAATTTTATTTTTATGTTAAATATGTTATAAAAGACGGCTTAAAAAATGCCTTGTTAATGAAGGTTAACGAATACTTAGAGAACACCTAGTGCATTATATCTGATACTATATCCAGCACCTGGATGCTTACCCAAGCTGTTATAAGTTGTTCGTTTTTGTTTTGGAAAAATAAAGTATACTATGTAAAAAAGAGCACTCGAAGTAAATATCAGAATATAATGCAAAGTAAATAGATAATATCTTTTAATAATTCATTAATGATAATGAATGAAATTGTTAAGGCTATTATGTATTTTGAAAATATGAATGATTTGTGTGTATGTATATATGTTGCAAATGAAATTTAATAAATGAAGTCTATGGCTTCACCAAAAAAAAAAAGGACTACTGCGATAGACACGTTAGACTACCGCGATAGACACGTTAGACTACCGCGATAGACAACAATAAATGTCAATAGCCGGACCTGTAATGTAATCAAATTATTCAACATCAAGGTCATGAATAATAATAACACTACTGGGTCTATTGGATTCCAGGAAATTGGGTCCATCTGTGAAATATGATGACATACATCATTGCTATTTCGCACACTCATTTTACACGGCCGAAATATAAAATGTGTTTATGCAACTATAATCCACACTCCAAATAAACCACAAAACAATAGCAATGCACACAGATAATAAACCACAAAACAATAGCAATGCACACAGATAATAAACCACAAAACAATAGCAATGCACACAGATAATAAACCACAAAACAATAGCAATGCACACAGATAATAAACCACAAAACAATAGCAATGCACACAGATAATAAACCACAAAACAATAGCAATGCACACAGATAATAAACCACAAAACAATAGCAATGCACACAGATATCTACTCATTAGACATCACATGGCCGTGTATATATAGGATCATACACTCATGGTGATATCATTATGTTATGTTATATTTCGGGTTTTACGCCTGCATCAGCACCATTTCGGGCTATATCGCCAGCGGGCAGCTTACCTAACAACACCTTTCCTGGGCAGGCTCCAGCGGTTAACTAGTACTTCGGTGCACCAACCTCCGTAAGAAACTGCCAACGTTTTCATATAAATGAGACACAGGCCTGAGCGGGGCTCGAACCCGTGAGCATCAGTGATGATAGGTTACAGTGGTATACAAGTCAGCGACCTTAACCACTCGACCACGGAGGCGGACCTTGGTGATATCATACTATATTTTATGAAACTCGTTTTGGAATGTTGCTATTAAGCGAGCATTTAATGTTTCTGTTTGCCATTACAGTGAAACCCCTCAAAACCGGAACCCCTCAAAATCGGATTTCCCTCCAAACCGGCCAATTTTCGCGGTCCCGATATTGTCCCTTCTTTGTTCATTCTAAAAAAACCTCTCTAAACCGGAACCTCTCTTTTCCAAATACCGGACAAGTTTTCGGGACCATTTGTGCACATTTCTATTGCAAATTATCCCTGAAAACCGAACAGCCAGTGGCGTAAAATCCGGATCCGAAACAACCTTTGTCTCGCCTGAAACATAACACCTTCCGTGTTTTCACAAGTCAATTAATCAGTCGGCATATTGGTGTTTTATCCGTATTGTTTACATCCGACGTGGTGTTGTGAGAACATAAAGGCGTGATAAAAACCAATGATGCTGAAAATTTGTTTTAATTACGTTGTTTTCAAATGGATTACGACTGGACACTATTTAATTATGTCCTTTGCAATTGCAGGTTTGTTAATCTCTTTTCATGTTTGAGTAATTAGTTTTAATACGATCTAATTAGATGTGAATGGGATTTCACAAAAGGCAGACTATCATTATTTAACGCATAACATTGATAATTATATTTCATAATTATTGATCGAATATGGAATACATATATATTTTTATTATTAAAAGTAATTTTAGTGTCATTTCTTGTTATTCCTGTATTCATACAGACATTTGTTCAAAACTGTATCTCCCCCACCCCCTCATCCGAAAACCCCTCCAAACCGAACTCCTCTTCCGGTCCGGAAGCCGTTCGGTTTAGAGGGGTTTCACTGTATATTTTTAAGCCTTATTACATTAAGCTGCATCCATACGCCGTAGTAAATAGTCCCAATGATCAAACGACTTCACGCAAATAATCGACACAATATCTTTAATCGTTGTATCTCGCTCGTACTGAGCGCTTTATTGATCGTAGCAGTTGATTTTCAACAAATAATGCATGAACACAAACAATATGTATATTTCGAATGTGTATTGCGAGCTGTCAATGTCATGCCATGACCAATCAGAATCATTCCAGGTGTTATAGACGTGTTGAGATATAAGAAATTATGTCATGGCTGTATTACACTGAATACAAGCAAAGTAATGTGATAAATATTGATATTACCATTCACTTGTATAAATATCGATATTACCATTCACTTGTATAACTATCGATATTACCATTCACCTGTATACATATCGATATTACCATTCACCTGTATAACTATCGATATTACCATTCACCTGTATAAATATCGATATTACCATTCACCTGTATAAATATCGATATTACCATTCACCTGTATAAATATCGATATTACCAATCACCTGTATAAATATCGATATTACCATTCACCTGTATAAATATCGATATTACCATTCACCTGTATAAATATCGATATTACCATTCACCTGTATAAATATCGATATTACCATTCACCTGTATAAATATCGATATTACCATTCACCTGTATAAATATCGATATTACCATTCACCTGTATAAATATCGATATTACCAATCACCTGTATAAATATCGATATTACCAATCACCTGTATAAATATCGATATTACCAATCACCTGTATAAATATCGATATTACCATTCATCTGTATAAATATCGATATTACCAATCACCTGTATAAATATCGATATTACCATTCACCTGTATAAATATCGATATTACCATTCACCTGTATAAATATCGATATTACCATTCACCTGTATAAATATCGATATTACCATTCACCTGTATAAATATCGATATTACCATTCACCTGTATTTCACACTTAGAATTTACGAGTTATACAGGTGCATATTCATCTTCCTACTTTCAGGCCCCTATGATACCGCATACTGTACTGTTACTCTACTGTACTGTGACACTGCCATCAGTCTTAATCAAACACAGACAATTACTTTGTCCAGATGTAATGCAATTGAGCAGATCTATGCAAACACTGCTTTCTTTAACCAATCAACCACATTCAAATGTCTTACACATAATATATACAAGGCAGTAAAGAATTTGTTGAAATTCCATTCAGAAAGCGTGTGTTTTAATACTGTTTAAAAACACTGTTGTGCAGTCCATTATTATTAATATTGGACTGCTGTCGAAAGGCCAGAGTACTATATTCAATCCTACGCGTAAATGTACGAAATTAACAATTTTAATTAGTAGGATCTTGTTATATAAATATGTGTTTTAAGCAAGATATAAGCCTCAAACGGATCCATTATATAAAATATTGGTACTGTCTTCGGCGCTATGCGCCTCACACAGTCCAATATTTTACATATTGGATCGTTTTCAGCTTATATCCTATACATAAATTATGAAAATAGGCACAGGTTATGGTAATGTATTTTCTGGGATATCATTTGTTTATACACATTTATTTGAGCTCGATTGCGAAACAAGTTCTTACAACTTATATTAATCACTTTCGAGACCTCATTCCTGATGGAATCCATCGCCACGAGGGAGAGAAGAGGCAATGTGGAATTTTAATGCCTTGGCTAAGGGCACAATAGTAACGGCTCCACAGGGGCTCAAACTCTGGACCATTCGGCTCCAGTGGGACACAAACTCCCGGCCTTTCGCACTTGAAGCGAACACGCTACCACTGTGCTATCATGACATCACTGTACCATGATTAGGGTATCATTTGCTAGTATTCAAGTGGGTCAGTTATTCAGCTGCACGACAACATTTGTGTAATTTTCATCAATTCAAGGGCCATAGATCTTGTGTTACCAGTGTACATGTACGGGCTATCATACTTTACCTTGACATATAGAGTCCGTAACCATTGTAACCAAGTTTCATGAACATTGGGCAATATTTGTATGAGTTATGAAAACAGTTGTTAACTTTCAGCAATTCAGGATAAGCTCATGTGTTATCAGTGTGATATGGCAGACTATAGAACATGGTTTACACATTGTGGCTGCCCATAGAACTGATATTGTTTGAGAAATACCCAGTGTGATATGGCAGACTATAGAACATGGTTTACACATTGTGGCTGCCCATAGAGCGGATATTGTTTGAGAAATACCCACCGGCCCGCTGTATTCCTTGGTCGCATAATACCTATATTTCTACACGAGTATAGCGTGTGGCGTCCGTGGTCCAATGGTAGAGCGTCGGATTTGGAATCGAATGGTCCCAGGCTCGATACTCGGCAAGGCCACGTATGTAGTGTCATTGAGCAAGGCACCTCACACACATTGCTTAGTACTGGTTAATCACTTAGGTCGGCTGAGCCTGCCCAGGAAAACATGTCTAAGTCCCCGCGAGGGGTTTGACATTAAAGGAACATACATAGTATAAAAACTCCTGGTTTCTAAGTGAGAAACTGGCGTAGATCAGTGATCCAGTGGTTAACACATTGGACTGCGAATCTAGGGTCGTTAGTTCGATCACCCATCCCATCCTAATACTATTAAGAGTCTTTCAGATTGGACTATAAATCGAGGTCTCATATATCGGTCCTCTACACCGAGCATGTAAAAGAACAATGGATGCCTTTTGAATTTTGCATTTTCCTCCAAAAAATAAAATTACTTAATATACTTCTGGAAGTGTCGCCCCAAGAAATTGTTTGTGTGTGTGTGTGTGTGGCGGGGCGGGGGTTACGTTAAATAAACACTTAATACTGAGGTCAGCAAGTCTTGGAAGCAATTATTCTATGTAATTGTTATATATATATAATGAAGTGTAGAAAAAAACTGCCACGTTTAGAGTGCTTTAAAAGTTATCTAAATATTAGAATTAATTTAGAACGGGATAATGATTTAAGAACAGACAAATTAGAAAAATACAACTCCCAGTGGGTATCGTTTTTATAATCAATTAATTCCTCTATTTGTATTTTGCTTGTGTAATTGAAAATAAATGGAAACGATCACCCATATGCTTTTTTCATTCTTCTCTTTTTGCTTTAAAATTTATTTTTTAAACTAGGGATACTTATCCCCATAATACGGTAACTCTTTTGTGTATACGTGTATACATGGAAGGCAAACGTCTTATTAGATCATTTATATTGCAACATTGTGTAAATGCTTTTGTGTATACATGGAAGGCAAACGTCTTATTAGATCATTTATATTGCAACATTGTGTAAATGCTTTTGTGTATACATGGAAGGCAAACGTCTTATTAGATCATTTATATTGCAACATTGTGTAAATGCTTTTGTATATACATGGAAGGCAAACGTCTTATTAGATCATTTATATTGCAACATTGTGTAAATGCTTTTATGTATATACAAGGAAAAAATAAACGGGGTTACCCGAAAGGGGCCTCAAAATTTAAAGAAAAAAAGTGTTGGACAAGCTGAATCACACAATTAGTACATCTCCGTATTGACATATGTATCCATTATTTAATAAGCTTGGGGCTTAATCTGACACTGATATGCTACAGATTACCAGTTACCAGTCTACTACAAACAATTACTCTACCCAGTGTATGGCAAATGTGGCTGCTGGCTGCTTCACAATTCTGACAAGATTTTTGGCAGATTCTGTTTTAAAAGTAATCTGGGATAATTTATATAATCATGGTTTTACAGGCACTTACAGTTGTCATTTCACTCAATTAAACAATCTGCCATGGATTATACAGGTGTAGGAGAGAAGAAGGAAGCGCAATGCCTTCCTTTGTGCTCAATACCGATTTACTTTCCATATACCGTAAACATTATTTAATATCTAGGGCCATGAATTGCTCCACTGACTGGAATCCAGTGAAGTCTATATAGTCTATTATAGGGGCCAGACTAGCTCACCTGACATTGGAATCCAGAGGACCCTATAATAGGGGCCATGAATCACTCCCCTGACGAGCATATATCGCAGGTGCATACAGCCATACATCACAGGAGCATACATTACAGGAGCATATATCACAGGAGCATATATAACAAAATACCACAGGAACATATATCACAGGAGTATATATCACAGGAGCATATATCACAGGTGCATATATAACAAAATACCACAGGAACATATATCACAGGAGCATATACCACAGGAGCATATATAACAAAATACCACAGGAACATATATCACAGGAACATATATCACAGGAGCATATATAACAAAATACCACAGGAACATATATCACAGGTGCATATATCACAGGAGCATATACCACAGGAGCATATACCACAGGTGCATATACCACAGGAGCATATATCACAGGAGCATATATCACAGGAGCATATACCACAAGGAGCATATATCACAGGAGCATATATCACAGGAGCATATACCACAGGAGCATATATCACAGGAGCATATATCACAGGAGCATACATTACAGGAGCATATACCACAGGAGCATATACCACAGGAGCATATATCACAGGAGCATATACCACAGGTGCATATATCACAGGAGCATATATCACAGGAGCATATATCTCAGGAGCATATACCACAGGTGCATATACCACAGGAGCATATATCTCAGGAGCATATACCACAGGTGCATATATCACATATAACACAGGAGCATATACCACAGGTGCATATATCACATATAACACAGGTGCATATACCACAGGTGCATATACCACAGGAGCATATACCACAGGTGCATATATCACATATATAGCATGCTCAGACTATATATATAACCAAAGTTTCATTAGAATCTGTTCAATGAATTACACAGACAGACATTATTTATGAAAAGTAAGGCATATTTTATGATTTTCTCAATCGGTCAGTTTTGCTACGCCAACTGGGAAAACTGTGATTATGTTAGTAGATCATGAAGGAATAATGGCAATTTTTCTTTTTGATAGACAGCATAATTACGTAATTCATTCCCCAGCATTCTGGATCCATTACTGTGTCAGGGTATCAGACTGGAATATATTGCAGCATCACATGCTCACTGATGAACAGGGAACCCGTGTAAACCTTGCAGGATATATAGCAAACATTTATGCACAGATTTTTGTTTTTGGTCTGACATTAACCCTTTCAACCCCACAGGCCTCTAAATAGGCTTATGAAAAGTGTAGATCCAGATGAGCCGGCTCGTAACGAGCCGTCTCATCAGGATCTGCACTTTTTTGCCAGTAATAATTATTACTATTTTTAGATAAAATTATCCATTTTGATAAATGACCTGGTCCAAAGGTAATTTTCTTATTAATTTATTGGTCTAAAAATAGCATGCACCAGTCCATGTCAGTTACTTGGGGTTGAAAGAGTTAAACCAAGATCATAAATCATGTCAAAGTTATAGTTTCAAGAAGTGCATGAAACACCATTAGGTTCTTCACACTTTTCGGTTCATTTTAAGCAAGGGGAAGGACTGTGAGAGGAGTCGCCGTGGTGCAATGGATATGGTATTCACCTCCTAATTAAGAAGTTCGAACCCTGCCAGAACCACGCTCACAACTTTTGGTTGTAATTAGTTTATACAAATTTATTTTAGCTCGATTGCGAAACAAGTTCTTACAACTTATATTAATCACTCTCGAGACTCATTCCTGGTGGAATCCATCGCCACGAGGGAGAGAAGAGGCAATGTGGAATTTTAATGCCTTGGCTAAGGGCACAATAGTAACGGCTCCACAGGGGCTCAAACTCTGTGAGAGAGAAGAGGCAACGTGAT
>CM026397.1:26064534-26115929 GCA_014843695.1 Archivesica marissinica | reverse complement strand
GTCATGTAGAAGGTGGAGTCAAGTGAGAGGGATGGAGTCATGTAGAAGGTGGAGTCATGTAGAAGGTGGAGTCAAGTGAGAGGGATGGAGTCAAATGAGAGGGATGGAGTCAAGTAGAAGGTGGAGTCAAGTGAGAGGGATGGAGTCATGTAGAAGGTGGAGTCATGTAGAAGGTGGAGTCATGTAGAAGGTGGAGTCATGTAGAAGGTGGAGTCATGTAGAAGGTGGAGTCAAGTGAGAGGGATGGAGTCATGTAGAAGGTGGAGTCAAGTAGAAGGTGGAGTCATGTAGAAGGTGGAGTCATGTAGAAGGTGGAGTCAAGTGAGAGGGATGGATTCATGTAGAAGGCAGCGTCAAGTGAGAGGGATGGATTCATGTAGAAGAGAAGGCAGAGTCAAGTGAGAGGGTGGAGTCATGTAGAAGGTGGAGTCAAGTGAGAGGGATGGATTCATGTAGAAGGTGGAGTCAAGTGAGAGGGTGGAGTCATGTAGAAGTTGGAGTCAAGTGAGAGGGATGGAGTCATGTAGAAGGTGGAGTCATGTAGAAGGTGGAGTCTAGTGAGAGGGATGGAGTCATGTAGAAGGTGGAGTCAAGTGAGAGGGTGGAGTCATGTAGAAGGTGGAGTCAAGTGAGAGGGTGGAGTCATGTAGAAGGTGGAGTCATGTAGAAGGTGGAGTCATGTAGAAGGTGGAGTCAAGTGAGAGGGATGGAGTCATGTAGAAGGTGGAGTCAAGTGAGAGGGTGGAGTCATGTAGAAGGTGGAGTCATGTAGAAGGTGGAGTCATGTAGAAGGTGGAGTCATGTAGAAGGTGGAGTCATGTAGAAGGTGGAGTCAAGTGAGAGGGATGGAGTCATGTAGAAGGTGGAGTCATGTAGAAGGTGAAGTCAAGTAGAAGGTGGAGTCATGTAGAAGGTGGAGTCATGTAGAAGGTGGAGTCAAGTGAGAGGGATGGAGTCATGTAGAAGGTGGAGTCAAGTAGAAGCTGGAGTCAAGTATAAGGTGGAGTCATGTAGAAGGTGGAGTCATGTAGAAGGTGGAGTCAAGTGAGAGGGATGGATTCATGTAGAAGGCAGAGTCAAGTGAGAGGGTGGAATCATGTAGAAGGCAGCGTCAAGTGAGAGGGATGGATTCATGTAGAAGGCAGTCAAGTGAGAGGGATGGATTCATGTAGAAGGCAGAGTCAAGTGAGAGGGTGGAGTCATGTAGAAGGTGGAGTCATGTAGAAGGTGGAGTCATGTAGAAGGTGGAGTCATGTAGAAGGTAGAGTCAAGTGAGAGGGATGGAGTCATGTAGAAGGTGGAGTCAAGTGAGAGGGATGGAGTCATGTAGAAGGTGGAGTCAAGTAGAAGGTGGAGTCAAGTGAGAGGGATGGAGTCATGTAGAAGGTGGAGTCATGTAGAAGGTGGAGTCAAGTAGAAGGTGGAGTCATGTAGAAGGTGGAGTCATGTAGAAGGTGGAGTCAAGTGAGAGGGATGGAGTCATGTAGAAGGTGGAGTCAAGTAGAAGGTGGAGTCATGTAGAAGGTGGAGTCATGTAGAAGGTGGAGTCAAGTGAGAGGGATGGAGTCATGTAGAAGGTGGAGTCAAGTGAGAGGGGTGGAGTCATGTAGAAGGTGGAGTCATGTAGAAGGTGGAATCAAGTGAGAGGGATGGATTCATGTAGAAGGCAGAGTCAAGTGAGAGGGTGGAATCATGTAGAAGGCAGCGTCAAGTGAGAGGGATGGATTCATGTAGAAGGCAGCGTCAAGTGAGAGGGATGGATTCATGTAGAAGGCAGAGTCAAGTGAGAGGGTGGAGTCATGTAGAAGGTGGAGTCAAGTGAGAGGGATGGATTCATGTAGAAGGTGGAGTCAAGTGAGAGGGTGGAGTCATGTAGAAGGTGGAGTCAAGTGAGAGGGATGGAGTCATGTAGAAGGTGGAGTCAAGTGAGAGGGATGGAGTCATGTAGAAGGTGGAGTCATGTAGAAGGTGGAGTCAAGTGAGAGGGATGGAGTCAAATGAGAGGGATGGAGTCAAGTAGAAGGTGGAGTCAAGTGAGAGGGATGGAGTCATGTAGAAGGTGGAGTCATGTAGAAGGTGGAGTCATGTAGAAGGTGGAGTCATGTAGAAGGTGGAGTCATGTAGAAGGTGGAGTCAAGTGAGAGGGATGGAGTCATGTAGAAGGTGGAGTCAAGTGAGAGGGATGGAGTCATGTAGAAGGGAGTCAAGTGAGAGGGTGGAGTCATGTAGAAGGTGGAGTCATGTAGAAGGTGGAGTCAAGTAGAAGGTGGAGTCATGTAGAAGGTGGAGTCATGTAGAAGGTGGAGTCAAGTGAGAGGGATGGAGTCATGTAGAAGGTGGAGTCAAGTAGAAGGTGAAGTCAAGTAGAAGGTGGAGTCATGTAGAAGGTGGAGTCATGTAGAAGGTGGAGTCAAGTGAGAGGGATGGATTCATGTAGAAGGTGGAGTCATGTAGAAGGTGGAGTCAAGTGAGAGGGATGGAGTCAAATGAGAGGGATGGAGTCAAGTAGAAGGTGGAGTCAAGTGAGAGGGATGGAGTCATGTAGAAGGTGGAGTCATGTAGAAGGTGGAGTCAAGTAGAAGGTGGAGTCATGTAGAAGGTGGAGTCATGTAGAAGGTGGAGTCAAGTGAGAGGGATGGAGTCATGTAGAAGGTGGAGTCAAGTAGAAGGTGAAGTCAAGTAGAAGGTGGAGTCATGTAGAAGGTGGAGTCATGTAGAAGGTGGAGTCAAGTGAGAGGGATGGATTCATGTAGAAGGCAGCATCAAGTGAGAGGGATGGATTCATGTAGAAGAGAAGGCAGAGTCAAGTGAGAGGGTGGAGTCATGTAGAAGGTGGAGTCAAGTGAGAGGGATGGATTCATGTAGAAGGTGGAGTCAAGTGAGAGGGTGGAGTCATGTAGAAGTTGGAGTCAAGTGAGAGGGATGGAGTCATGTAGAAGGTGGAGTCAAGTGAGAGGGATGGAGTCATGTAGAAGGTGGAGTCATGTAGAAGGTGGAGTCAAGTGAGAGGGATGGAGTCATGTAGAAGGTGGAGTCAAGTGAGAGGGTGGAGTCATGTAGAAGGTGGAGTCAAGTGAGAGGGTGGAGTCATGTAGAAGGTGGAGTCATGTAGAAGGTGGAGTCATGTAGAAGGTGGAGTCAAGTGAGAGGGATGGAGTCATGTAGAAGGTGGAGTCAAGTGAGAGGGTGGAGTCATGTAGAAGGTGGAGTCATGTAGAAGGTGGAGTCATGTAGAAGGTGGAGTCATGTAGAAGGTGGAGTCAAGTGAGAGGGATGGAGTCATGTAGAAGGTGGAGTCAAGTAGAAGGTGGAGTCATGTAGAAGGTGGAGTCATGTAGAAGGTGGAGTCAAGTGAGAGGGATGGAGTCATGTAGAAGGTGGAGTCAAGTAGAAGGTGGAGTCAAGTAGAAGGTGGAGTCATGTAGAAGGTGGAGTCATGTAGAAGGTGGAGTCAAGTGAGAGGGATGGATTCATGTAGAAGGCAGCGTCAAGTGAGAGGGATGGATTCATGTAGAAGGCGGAGTCAAGTGAGAGGGTGGAGTCATGTAGAAGGTGGAGTCATGTAGAAGGTGGAGTCATGTAGAAGGTGGAGTCAAGTGAGAGGGATGGAGTCATGTAGAAGGTGGAGTCAAGTGAGAGGGATGGAGTCATGTAGAAGGTGGAGTCAAGTAGAAGGTGGAGTCAAGTGAGAGGGATGGAGTCATGTAGAAGGTGGAGTCATGTAGAAGGTGGAGTCAAGTGAGAGGGTGGAGTCATGTAGAGGTGGAGTCATGTAGAAGGTGGAGTCAAGTGAGAGGGATGGAGTCATGTAGAAGGTGGAGTCAAGTAGAAGGTGGAGTCATGTAGAAGGTGGAGTCATGTAGAAGGTGGAGTCAAGTGAGAGGGATGGAGTCATGTAGAAGGTGGAGTCAAGTGAGAGGGTGGAGTCATGTAGAAGGTGGAGATCAAGTGAGAGGGATGGATTCATGTAGAAGGCAGAGTCAAGTGAGAGGGTGGCATGTAGAAGGCAGCGTCAAGTGAGAGGGATGGATTCATGTAGAAGGCAGCGTCAAGTGAGAGGGATGGATTCATGTAGAAGGCAGAGTCAAGTGAGAGGGTGGATTCATGTAGAAGGCGGAGTCAAGTGAGAGGGATGGATTCATGTAGAAGGCAGAGTCAAGTGAGAGGGTGGAGTCATGTAGAAGGTGGAGTCAAGTGAGAGGGATGGATTCATGTAGAAGGTGGAGTCAAGTGAGAGGGTGGAGTCATGTAGAAGGTGGAGTCAAGTGAGAGGGATGGAGTCATGTAGAAGGTGGAGTCAAGTGAGAGGGATGGAGTCATGTAGAAGGTGGAGTCATGTAGAAGGTGGAGTCAAGTGAGAGGGATGGAGTCAAATGAGAGGGATGGAGTCAAGTAGAAGGTGGAGTCAAGTGAGAGGGATGGAGTCATGTAGAAGGTGGAGTCATGTAGAAGGTGGAGTCAAGTAGAAGGTGGAGTCATGTAGAAGGTGGAGTCATGTAGAAGGTGGAGTCAAGTGAGAGGGATGGAGTCATGTAGAAGGTGGAGTCATGTAGAAGGTGGAGTCATGTAGAAGGTGGAGTCATGTAGAAGGTGGAGTCAAGTGAGAGGGATGGAGTCATGTAGAAGGTGGAGTCAAGTGAGAGGGTGGAGTCATGTAGAAGGTGGAGTCATGTAGAAGGTGGAGTCATGTAGAAGGTGGAGTCAGTAGAAGGTGGAGTCATGTAGAAGGTGGAGTCAAGTGAGAGGGAGGGTCATGTAGAAGGTGGAGTCAAGTGAGAGGTGGAGTCATGTAGAAGGTGGAGTCAAGTAGAGGTGGAGTCATGTAGAAGGTGGAGTCATGTAGAAGGTGGAGTCAAGTGAGAGGGATGGAGTCATGTAGAAGGTGGAGTCAAGTGAGAGGGATGGAGTCATGTAGAAGGTGGAGTCATGTAGAAGGTGGAGTCATGTAGAAGGTGGAGTCATGTAGAAGGTGGAGTCATGTAGAAGGTGGAGTCAAGTGAGAGGGATGGAGTCATGTAGAAGGTGGAGTCAAGTAGAAGGTGGAGTCAAGTAGAAGGTGGAGTCATGTAGAAGGTGGAGTCATGTAGAAGGTGGAGTCAAGTGAGAGGGATGGATTCATGTAGAAGGCAGCGTCAAGTGAGAGGGATGGATTCATGTAGAAGAGAAGGCAGAGTCAAGTGAGAGGGTGGAGTCATGTAGAAGGTGGAGTCAAGTGAGAGGGATGGATTCATGTAGAAGGTGGAGTCAAGTGAGAGGGTGGAGTCATGTAGAAGTTGGAGTCAAGTGAGAGGGATGGAGTCATGTAGAAGGTGGAGTCAAGTGAGAGGGATGGAGTCATGTAGAAGGTGGAGTCATGTAGAAGGTGGAGTCAAGTGAGAGGGATGGAGTCATGTAGAAGGTGGAGTCAAGTGAGAGGGTGGAGTCATGTAGAAGGTGGAGTCAAGTGAGAGGGTGGAGTCATGTAGAGTGGAGTCATGTAGAAGGTGGAGTCATGTAGAAGGTGGAGTCAAGTGAGAGGGATGGAGTCATGTAGAAGGTGGAGTCAAGTGAGAGGGTGGAGTCATGTAGAAGGTGGAGTCATGTAGAAGGTGGAGTCATGTAGAAGGTGGAGTCATGTAGAAGGTGGAGTCAAGTGAGAGGGATGGAGTCATGTAGAAGGTGGAGTCAAGTAGAAGGTGGAGTCATGTAGAAGGTGGAGTCATGTAGAAGGTGGAGTCAAGTGAGAGGGATGGAGTCATGTAGAAGGTGGAGTCAAGTAGAAGGTGGAGTCAAGTAGAAGGTGGAGTCATGTAGAAGGTGGAGTCATGTAGAAGGTGGAGTCAAGTGAGAGGGATGGATTCATGTAGAAGGCAGCGTCAAGTGAGAGGGATGGATTCATGTAGAAGGCGGAGTCAAGTGAGAGGGTGGAGTCATGTAGAAGGTGGAGTCATGTAGAAGGTGGAGTCATGTAGAAGGTGGAGTCAAGTGAGAGGGATGGAGTCATGTAGAAGGTGGAGTCAAGTGAGAGGGATGGAGTCATGTAGAAGGTGGAGTCAAGTAGAAGGTGGAGTCAAGTGAGAGGGATGGAGTCATGTATAAGGTGGAGTCATGTAGAAGGTGGAGTCAAGTGAGAGGGATGGAGTCAAGTAGAGGTGGAATCATGTAGAAGGTGGGGTCAAGTGAGAGGGATGGAGTCATGTAGAAGGTGGAGTCAAGTAGAAGGTGGAGTCATGTAGAAGGTGGAGTCATGTAGAAGGTGGAGTCAAGTGAGAGGGATGGAGTCATGTAGAAGGTGGAGTCAAGTGAGAGGGGTGGAGTCATGTAGAAGGTGGAATCAAGTGAGAGGGATGGATTCATGTAGAAGGCAGAGTCAAGTGAGAGGGTGGAATCATGTAGAAGGCAGCGTCAAGTGAGAGGGATGGATTCATGTAGAAGGCAGCGTCAAGTGAGAGGGATGGATTCATGTAGAAGGCAGCGTCAAGTGAGAGGGATGGATTCATGTAGAAGGCAGAGTCAAGTGAGAGGGATGGATTCATGTAGAAGGCAGAGTCAAGTGAGAGGGTGGAGTCATGTAGAAGGTGGAGTCAAGTGAGAGGGATGGATTCATGTAGAAGGTGGAGTCAAGTGAGAGGGTGGGGTCATGTAGAAGGTGGAGTCAAGTGAGAGGGATGGAGTCATGTAGAAGGTGGAGTCAAGTGAGAGGGATGGAGTCATGTAGAAGGTGGAGTCATGTAGAAGGTGGAGTCAAGTGAGAGGGATGGAGTCAAATGAGAGGGATGGAGTCAAGTAGAAGGTGGAGTCAAGTGAGAGGGATGGAGTCATGTAGAAGGTGGAGTCATGTAGAAGGTGGAGTCAAGTAGAAGGTGGAGTCATGTAGAAGGTGGAGTCATGTAGAAGGTGGAGTCAAGTGAGAGGGATGGAGTCATGTAGAAGGTGGAGTCATGTAGAAGGTGGAGTCAGTAGAAGGTGGAGTCATGTAGAAGGGGAGTCAAGTGAGAGGGATGGAGTCATGTAGAAGGTGGAGTCAAGTGAGAGGGATGGAGTCATGTAGAAGGTGGAGTCATGTAGAAGGTGGAGTCATGTAGAAGGTGGAGTCAGTGAAGGTGGAGTCATGTAGAAGGTGGAGTCAAGTGAGAGGGAGGTCATGTAGAAGGTGGAGTCAAGTGAGAGGTGGAGTCATGTAGAAGGTGGAGTCAAGTAGAGGATGTAGAGGTGGAGTCATGTAGAAGGTGGAGTCAAGTGAGAGGGTGGAGTCATGTAGAAGGTGGAGTCAAGTGAGAGGGTGGAGTCATGTAGAAGGTGGAGTCATGTAGAGGTGGAGTCATGTAGAAGGTGGAGTCATGAGAAGGTGGAGTCATGTAGAAGGTGGAGTCAAGTGAGAGGGTGGAGTCATGTAGAAGGTGGAGTCATGTAGAAGGTGGAGTCAAGTGAGGGTGGAGTCATGTAGAAGGTGGAGTCAGTAGAGGTGGAGTCAATGAGAGGGATGGAGTCATGTAGAAGGTGGAGTCAAGTGAGAGGGATGGAGTCATGTAGAAGGTGGAGTCATGTAGAAGGTGGAGTCATGTAGAAGGTGGAGTCATGTAGAAGGTGGAGTCAAGTGAGAGGGATGGAGTCATGTAGAAGGTGGAGTCAAGTGAGAGGGTGGAGTCATGTAGAAGGTGGAGTCATGTAGAAGGTGGAGTCATGTAGAAGGTGGAGTCATGTAGAAGGTGGAGTCAAGTAGAAGGTGGAGTCATGTAGAAGGTGGAGTCATGTAGAAGGTGGAGTCAAGTGAGAGGGATGGAGTCATGTAGAAGGTGGAGTCAAGTGAGAGGGATGGATTCATGTAGAAGGTGGAGTCAAGTGAGAGGGTGGAGTCATGTAGAAGGTGGAGTCAAGTGAGAGGGTGGAGTCATGTAGAAGGTGGAGTCAAGTGAGAGGGTGGAGTCATGTAGAAGGTGGAGTCAGAGAGGTGGAGTCAAGTGAGAGGGATGGAGTCATGTAGAAGGTGGAGTCAAGTGAGAGGGTGGAGTCATGTAGAAGGTGGAGTCAAGTGAGAGGGTGGAGTCATGTAGAAGGTGGAGTCATGTAGAAGGTGGAGTCATGTAGAAGGTGGAGTCATGTAGAAGGTGGAGTCAAGTGAGAGGGATGGAGTCATGTAGAAGGTGGAGTCAAGTAGAAGGTGGAGTCATGTAGAAGGTGGAGTCATGTAGAAGGTGGAGTCAAGTGAGAGGGATGGAGTCATGTAGAAGGTGGAGTCAAGTAGAAGGTGGAGTCAAGTAGAAGGTGGAGTCATGTAGAAGGTGGAGTCATGTAGAAGGTGGAGTCAAGTGAGAGGGATGGATTCATGTAGAAGGCGGAGTCAAGTGAGAGGGTGGAGTCATGTAGAAGGTGGAGATGTAGAAGGTGGAGTCAAGTGAGAGGGATGGAGTCATGTAGAAGGTGGAGTCAAGTGAGAGGGATGGAGTCATGTAGAAGGTGGAGTCATGTAGAAGGTGGAGTCAAGTGAGAGGGATGGAGTCATGTAGAAGGTGGAGTCATGTAGAAGGTGGAGTCAAGTGAGAGGGATGGAGTCAAGTAGAGGGTGGAGTCATGTAGAAGGTGGAGTCAAGTGAGAGGGATGGAGTCATGTAGAAGGTGGAGTCAAGTAGAAGGTGGAGTCATGTAGAAGGTGGAGTCAAGTGAGAGGGATGGAGTCATGTAGAAGGTGGAGTCAAGTGAGAGGGTGGAGTCATGTAGAAGGTGGAATCAAGTGAGAGGGATGGATCATGTAGAAGGAGAGTCAAGTGAGAGGGGAATCATGTAGAAGGCAGAGTCAAGTGAGAGGGATGGATTCATGTAGAAGGCAGAGTCAAGTGAGAGGGATGGATTCATGTAGAAGGCAGAGTCAAGTGAGAGGGATGGAGTCATGTAGAAGGTGGAGTCAAGTGAGAGGGTGGAGTCATGTAGAAGGTGGAGTCAAGTGAGAGGGTGGAGTCATGTAGAAGGTGGAGTCAAGTGAGAGGGATGGAGTCATGTAGAAGGTGGAGTCAAGTGAGAGGGTGGAGTCATGTAGAAGGTGGAGTCAAGTGAGAGGGATGGAGTCATGTAGAAGGTGGAGTCATGTAGAAGGTGGAGTCAAGTGAGAGGGTGGAGTCAAGTGAGAGGGTGGAGTCATGTAGAAGGTGGAGTCAAGTGAGAGGGATGGAGTCATGTAGAAGGTGGAGTCATGTAGAAGGTGGAGTCAAGTAGAAGGTGGAGTCATGTAGAAGGTGGAGTCATGTAGAAGGTGGAGTCAAGTGAGAGGGATGGAGTCATGTAGAAGGTGGAGTCATGTAGAAGGTGGAGTCATGTAGAAGGTGGAGTCATGTAGAAGGTGGAGTCAAGTGAGAGGGATGGAGTCATGTAGAAGGTGGAGTCAAGTGAGAGGGATGGAGTCATGTAGAAGGTGGAGTCATGTAGAAGGTGGAGTCATGTAGAAGGTGGAGTCATGTAGAAGGTGGAGTCAAGTGAGAGGGATGGAGTCATGTAGAAGGTGGAGTCAAGTGAGAGGGTGGAGTCATGTAGAAGGTGGAGTCAAGTGAGAGGGTGGAGTCATGTAGAAGGTGGAGTCATGTAGAAGGTGGAGTCAAGTGAGAGGGATGGAGTCATGTAGAAGGTGGAGTCATGTAGAAGGTGGAGTCAAGTGAGAGGGTGGAGTCATGTAGAAGGTGGAGTCATGTAGAAGGTGGAGTCATGTAGAAGGTGGAGTCATGTAGAAGGTGGAGTCAAGTGAGAGGGATGGAGTCATGTAGAAGGTGGAGTCATGTAGAAGGTGGAGTCAAGTAGAAGGTGGAGTCATGTAGAAGGTGGAGTCATGTAGAAGGTGGAGTCAAGAGAGGGATGGAGTCATGTAGAAGGTGGAGTCAAGTGAGAGGGATGGATTCATGTAGAAGGCAGAGTCAAGTGAGAGGGTGGAATCATGTAGAAGGCAGCGTCAAGTGAGAGGGATGGATTCATGTAGAAGGCAGCGTCAAGTGAGAGGGATGGATTCATGTAGAAGGCAGAGTCAAGTGAGAGGGATGGATTCATGTAGAAGGTGGAGTCAAGTGAGAGGGATGGATTCATGTAGAAGAGAAGGCAGAGTCAAGTGAGAGGGTGGAGTCATGTAGAAGGTGGAGTCAAGTGAGAGGGATGGATTCATGTAGAAGGTGGAGTCAAGTGAGAGGGTGGAGTCATGTAGAAGTTGGAGTCAAGTGAGAGGGATGGAGTCATGTAGAAGGTGGAGTCAAGTGAGAGGGATGGAGTCATGTAGAAGGTGGAGTCAAGTGAGAGGGATGGAGTCATGTAGAAGGTGGAGTCAAGTGAGAGGGTGGAGTCATGTAGAAGGTGGAGTCAAGTGAGAGGGTGGAGTCATGTAGAAGGTGGAGTCATGAGAAGGTGAGTCAGTAGAAGGTGGAGTCATGTAGAAGGTGGAGTCATGTAGAAGGTGGAGTCAAGTGAGAGGATGGAGTCATGTAGAAGGTGGAGTATGAGTCAAGTAGAAGGTGGAGTCATGTAGAAGGTGGAGTCAAGTGAGAGGTGGAGTCATGTAGAAGGTGGAGTCATGTAGAAGGTGGAGTCAAGTAGAGGGTGGAGTCATGTAGAAGGTGGAGTCAAGTAGAAGGTGGAGTCATGTAGAAGGTGGAGTCATGTAGAAGGTGGAGTCAAGTGAGAGGGATGGAGTCATGTAGAAGGTGGAGTCAAGTAGAAGGTGAAGTCAAGTAGAAGGTGGAGTCATGTAGAAGGTGGAGTCATGTAGAAGGTGGAGTCAAGTGAGAGGGATGGATTCATGTAGAAGGTGGAGTCATGTAGAAGGTGGAGTCAAGTGAGAGGGATGGAGTCAAATGAGAGGGATGGAGTCAAGTAGAAGGTGGAGTCAAGTGAGAGGGATGGAGTCATGTAGAAGGTGGAGTCATGTAGAAGGTGGAGTCAAGTAGAAGGTGGAGTCATGTAGAAGGTGGAGTCATGTAGAAGGTGGAGTCAAGTGAGAGGGATGGAGTCATGTAGAAGGTGGAGTCAAGTAGAAGGTGAAGTCAAGTAGAAGGTGGAGTCATGTAGAAGGTGGAGTCATGTAGAAGGTGGAGTCAAGTGAGAGGGATGGATTCATGTAGAAGGCAGCGTCAAGTGAGAGGGATGGATTCATGTAGAAGAGAAGGCAGAGTCAAGTGAGAGGGTGGAGTCATGTAGAAGGTGGAGTCAAGTGAGAGGGATGGATTCATGTAGAAGGTGGAGTCAAGTGAGAGGGTGGAGTCATGTAGAAGTTGGAGTCAAGTGAGAGGGATGGAGTCATGTAGAAGGTGGAGTCAAGTGAGAGGGATGGAGTCATGTAGAAGGTGGAGTCATGTAGAAGGTGGAGTCAAGTGAGAGGGATGGAGTCATGTAGAAGGTGGAGTCAAGTGAGAGGGTGGAGTCATGTAGAAGGTGGAGTCAAGTGAGAGGGTGGAGTCATGTAGAAGGTGGAGTCATGTAGAAGGTGGAGTCATGTAGAAGGTGGAGTCATGTAGAAGGTGGAGTCATGTAGAAGGTGGAGTCAAGTGAGAGGGATGGAGTCATGTAGAAGGTGGAGTCAAGTAGAAGGTGGAGTCATGTAGAAGGTGGAGTCATGTAGAAGGTGGAGTCAAGTGAGAGGGATGGAGTCATGTAGAAGGTGGAGTCAAGTAGAAGGTGGAGTCAAGTAGAAGGTGGAGTCATGTAGAAGGTGGAGTCATGTAGAAGGTGGAGTCAAGTGAGAGGGATGGATTCATGTAGAAGGCGGAGTCAAGTGAGAGGGTGGAGTCATGTAGAAGGTGGAGTCATGTAGAAGGTGGAGTCATGTAGAAGGTGGAGTCAAGTGAGAGGGATGGAGTCATGTAGAAGGTGGAGTCAAGTGAGAGGGATGGAGTCATGTAGAAGGTGGAGTCAAGTAGAAGGTGGAGTCAAGTGAGAGGGATGGAGTCATGTATAAGGTGGAGTCATGTAGAAGGTGGAGTCAAGTGAGAGGGATGTAGTCAAGTAGAGGGTGGAATCATGTAGAAGGTGGGGTCAAGTGAGAGGGATGGAGTCATGTAGAAGGTGGAGTCAAGTAGAAGGTGGAGTCATGTAGAAGGTGGAGTCAAGTGAGAGGGATAGAGTCATGTAGAAGGTGGAGTCAAGTGAGAGGGGTGGAGTCATGTAGAAGGTGGAATCAAGTGAGAGGGATGGATTCATGTAGAAGGCAGAGTCAAGTGAGAGGGTGGAATCATGTAGAAGGCAGCGTCAAGTGAGAGGGATGGATTCATGTAGAAGGCAGCGTCAAGTGAGAGGGATGGATTCATGTAGAAGGCAGCGTCAAGTGAGAGGGATGGATTCATGTAGAAGGCAGAGTCAAGTGAGAGGGATGGATTCATGTAGAAGGCAGAGTCAAGTGAGAGGGTGGAGTCATGTAGAAGGTGGAGTCAAGTGAGAGGGATGGATTCATGTAGAAGGTGGAGTCAAGTGAGAGGGTGGGGTCATGTAGAAGGTGGAGTCAAGTGAGAGGGATGGAGTCATGTAGAAGGTGGAGTCATGTAGAAGGTGGAGTCAAGTGAGAGGGATGGAGTCAAATGAGAGGGATGGAGTCAAGTAGAAGGTGGAGTCAAGTGAGAGGGATGGAGTCATGTAGAAGGTGGAGTCATGTAGAAGGTGGAGTCAAGTAGAAGGTGGAGTCATGTAGAAGGTGGAGTCATGTAGAAGGTGGAGTCAAGTGAGAGGGATGGAGTCATGTAGAAGGTGGAGTCATGTAGAAGGTGGAGTCATGTAGAAGGTGGAGTCATGTAGAAGGTGGAGTCAAATGAGAGGGATGGAGTCAAGTAGAAGGTGGAGTCAAGTGAGAGGGATGGAGTCATGTAGAAGGTGGAGTCATGTAGAAGGTGGAGTCATGTAGAAGGTGGAGTCATGTAGAAGGTGGAGTCAAGTGAGAGGGATGGAGTCATGTAGAAGGTGGAGTCAAGTGAGAGGTGGAGTCATGTAGAAGGTGGAGTCAAGTAGAAGGTGGAGTCATGTAGAAGGTGGAGTCATGTAGAAGGTGGAGTCAAGTGAGAGGGATGGAGTCATGTAGAAGGTGGAGTCATGTAGAAGGTGGAGTCAAGTAGAAGGTGGAGTCATGTAGAAGGTGGAGTCATGAGAGGGTGGAGTCAGTAGAAGGTGGAGTCAAGTGAGAGGGTGGAGTCATGTAGAAGGTGGAGTCAAGTAGAAGGTGGAGTCATGTAGAAGGTGGAGTCATGTAGAAGGTGGAGTCAAGTGAGAGGGATGGATTCATGTAGAAGGCAGCGTCAAGTGAGAGGGATGGATTCATGTAGAAGAGAAGGCAGAGTCAAGTGAGAGGGTGGAGTCATGTAGAAGGTGGAGTCAAGTGAGAGGGATGGATTCATGTAGAAGGTGGAGTCAAGTGAGAGGGTGGAGTCATGTAGAAGTTGGAGTCAAGTGAGAGGGATGGAGTCATGTAGAAGGTGGAGTCAAGTGAGAGGGATGGAGTCATGTAGAAGGTGGAGTCAAGTGAGAGGGTGGAGTCATGTAGAAGGTGGAGTCAAGTGAGGGGGTGGAGTCATGTAGAAGGTGGAGTCAAGTGAGAGGGATGGAGTCATGTAGAAGGTGGAGTCAAGTGAGGGGTGGAGTCATGTAGAAGGTGGAGTCATGTAGAAGGTGGAGTCATGTAGAAGGTGGAGTCATGTAGAAGGTGGAGTCAAGTGAGAGGGATGGAGTCATGTAGAAGGTGGAGTCATGTAGAAGGTGGAGTCAAGTAGAAGGTGGAGTCATGTAGAAGGTGGAGTCATGTAGAAGGTGGAGTCAAGTGAGAGGGATGGAGTCATGTAGAAGGTGGAGTCAAGTAGAAGGTGGAGTCAAGTAGAAGGTGGAGTCATGTAGAAGGTGGAGTCATGTAGAAGGTGGAGTCAAGTGAGAGGGATGGATTCATGTAGAAGGCAGCGTCAAGTGAGAGGGATGGATTCATGTAGAAGGCAGAGTCAAGTGAGAGGGTGGAGTCATGTAGAAGGTGGAGTCATGTAGAAGGTGGAGTCATGTAGAAGGTGGAGTCAAGAAGGGGTCAAGTGAGAGGGATGGAGTCATGTAGAAGGTGGAGTCAAGTGAGAGGGATGGAGTCATGTAGAAGGTGGAGTCAGTAGAAGGTGGAGTCAAGTGAGAGGGATGGAGTCATGTAGAAGGTGGAGTCATGTAGAAGGTGGAGTCAAGTAGAAGGTGGAGTCATGTAGAAGGTGGAGTCAGTAGAAGGTGGAGTCATGTAGAAGGTGGAGTCAAGTGAGAGGGTGGAGTCATGTAGAAGGTGGAGTCAAGTAGAAGGTGGAGTCATGTAGAAGGTGGAGTCAAGTGAGAGGGATGGAGTCATGTAGAAGGTGGAGTCAAGTGAGAGGGATGGAGTCATGTAGAAGGTGGAGTCATGTAGAAGGTGGAGTCAAGTGAGAGGGATGGAGTCATGTAGAAGGTGGAGTCATGTAGAAGGTGGAGTCAAGTGAGAGGGATGGAGTCATGTAGAAGGTGGAGTCAAGTGAGAGGGATGGAGTCATGTAGAAGGTGGAGTCATGTAGAAGGTGGAGTCAAGTGAGAGGGATGGAGTCATGTAGAAGGTGGAGTCATGTAGAAGGTGGAGTCAAGTGAGAGGGATGGAGTCATGTAGAAGGTGGAGTCATGTAGAAGGTGGAGTCATGTAGAAGGTGGAGTCATGTAGAAGGTGGAGTCAAGTGAGAGGGATGGAGTCATGTAGAAGGTGGAGTCAAGTAGAAGGTGGAGTCAAGTAGAAGGTGGAGTCATGTAGAAGGTGGAGTCATGTAGAAGGTGGAGTCAAGTGAGAGGGATGGATTCATGTAGAAGGCAGCGTCAAGTGAGAGGGATGGATTCATGTAGAAGGCAGAGTCAAGTGAGAGGGATGGATTCATGTAGAAGGCAGAGTCAAGTGAGAGGGTGGAGTCATGTAGAAGGTGGAGTCAAGTGAGAGGGATGGATTCATGTAGAAGGTGGAGTCAAGTGAGAGGGTGGAGTCATGTAGAAGTTGGAGTCAAGTGAGAGGGATGGAGTCATGTAGAAGGTGGAGTCATGTAGAAGGTGGAGTCAAGTGAGAGGGATGGAGTCATGTAGAAGGTGGAGTCAAGTGAGAGGGTGGAGTCATGTAGAAGGTGGAGTCAAGTGAGAGGGTGGAGTCATGTAGAAGGTGGAGTCATGTAGAAGGTGGAGTCATGTAGAAGGTGGAGTCAAGTGAGAGGGATGGAGTCATGTAGAAGGTGGAGTCATGTAGAAGGTGGAGTCATGTAGAAGGTGGAGTCAAGTAGAAGGTGGAGTCATGTAGAAGGTGGAGTCATGTAGAAGGTGGAGTCAAGTGAGAGGGATGGAGTCATGTAGAAGGTGGAGTCAAGTAGAAGGTGGAGTCAAGTAGAAGGTGGAGTCATGTAGAAGGTGGAGTCATGTAGAAGGTGGAGTCAAGTGAGAGGGATGGAGTCATGTAGAAGGTGGAGTCATGTAGAAGGTGGAATCAAGTGAGAGGGATGGAGTCATGTAGAAGGTGGAAGTCGTGATAGCGCAGTGGATGCGCGTTCGCTTCAGGTGCGAAAGGTCCGGAGTTCGAGCCCCACTGGAGCCGTTACGATTGTGCCCTTAGGCAAGGCATTTAAATTCCACGTTGCCTCTTCTCTCTCCCTCGTGGTGATGGATTCCATCAGGAATGAGGTCTCGAGAGTGATTTATATAAGTTGAAATAACTTGTTTCGCAATCGAGCTAAAATAAATTTGTATAAACTAAGGTGGAGTCAAGTGAGAGGGTGGAGTCATGTAGAAGGTGGAGTCATGTGAGAGGGATGGATTCATGTAGAATGCAGAGTCAAGTGAGAGGGATGGATTCATGTAGAAGGCAGAGTCAAGTGAGAGGGTGGAGTCATGTAGAAGGTGGAATCAAGTGAGAGGGTGGAGTCATGTAGAAGGTGGAGTCAAGTGAGAGGGTGGAGTCATGTAGAAGAAGATGGAGTCAATTGTAGTCATGTAGAACAAGGCTGATTCAACCAGACGGCGCAGTCAAGTACAGATCTTCAATATAATACTCCATACTGCTCCTGCTGTTACATAATTTATAAATGTTTGCAATCAGCTGTAAAGATGTATAGCTTAGTTTATACAAATTTATTTTAGCTCGATTGCAAAACAAGTTCATACAACTTATATTAATCACTCTCGAGACCGCATTCCTGATGGAATCCAGTGAGAAACGTGGCAACATGGAATTTAAATGCCTTGCCTAAGGGCACAATCGTAACGGCTCCAGCGGGGCTCAAACTCCGGAACTTTCGCACCTGAAGCGAACGCGCATCTACTGTAAAGATGTGTGAATAAAACGGGTATTGTTTTGCATTGAGTAAAACAGTTTTATTAATAACAGATTACATAGCAACAAGACTGCATGCTGCCATAAACAGGCAGGGCTCAACATTGGTTGTTCATACTTATTGTTTTGGGTAAAGCATTTCTATATTGTTCTATGTAGTCCCTATCAGGATCCTTTCTGACCAGGAAAATATGCTGATGCCAGTGGTGGTTGTTGAGAATGCATTGCTTTGGGTACGACAACTTGTTGCTGACTGAGTCGTGGATTGATGTGGGAGCCGAGACCTAATACATGTGAGCCGGGACCCGACTGTATGATGGGAGGTGAGGTGCTTCTCGTGGACATGACACCGCGTACAGCTATTGCATCGTCCCGTTTCGACAGGTATCGTGGATCTAGTGGAGGGTCGCTGCAAGATAAATTTTAAATATAGTTTGTTTTTGGGGTTTAAAGTGAAACCAACAGCTTAAGTCATATGAAGACTCTCCAGTTATTATTGGTGGAGAAAGGGGAGAACCACCGAGCTTCCGTAAGCTATCTGGTTAGCTTCATCACATGAAAGTATTCAACACCCTTCAGCGGGATTCGATCCTGCAATGGTGGGGGGAGGGAGTGGTTTGAAGTCAATGACTTGGTCACGGAAGCCCCGCCCCTTTAAATATAATTATAAATAATTTTTGTTTGTTTTCTAGAGGTTTATCATCACACTGAGAGCTTAGGTTAAATGTGACTTCCAAGTATATTATTGGAGGAGAAATACTCTATGTGCCTATGTATATTATTGGAGGAGAAATACTCTATGGGCCTATGTATATTATTGGAGGAGAAATACTCTATGTGACTATGTATATTATTGGAGGAGAAATACTCTATTTGACTATGTATATTATTGGAGGAGAAATACTCTATGTGTATGTATATTATTGGAGGAGATATACTCTATGTGTCTATGTATATTATTGGAGGAGAAATACTCTATGGGCCTATGTATATTATTGGAGGAGAAATACTCTATGTGACTATGTATATTATTGGAGGAGAAATACTCTATTTGACTATGTATATTATTGGAGGAGAAATACTCTATGTGTATGTATATTATTGGAGGAGAAATACTCTATGTGTATGTATATTATTGGAGGAGAAATACTCTATGTGTATGTATATTATTGGAGGAGATATACTCTATGTGTCTATGTATATTATTGGAGGAGAAATACTCTATGTCCTATGTATTTTATTGGAGGAGAAATACTCTATGTTATGTATATTATTGGAGGAGAAATACTCTATGTGTCTATGTATATTATTGGAGGAGAAATACTCTATGTGTATGTATATTATTGGAGGGGAAATACTCTATGTGTCTATGTATATTATTGGAGGAGAAATACTCTATGGGCCTGTCCTGACAGTATTTCAGGCATGGGTGGGATAATTTAAATGTTATTGTCAGACAAGTGTTTTAGCGCCACCTTCCGAATAGCATAGAGCCTGATCAGACAGCAGGTTCTGTGCCATCTGATCTGGCTCTATGCAGTTTGCAAAAGCGACTTATAGTCGTGATTGGCATGTTAAGGGTTAGCCGTGATTGGTAGGTTACGGGTTAAATGAGGATGAAGTGCTGGATGTATGGCTATAGATGAGGATGAAGTGCTGGATGTATGGCTATAGATGAGGATGAAGTGCTGGATGTATGGCTATAGATGAGGATGAAGTGCTGGATGTATGGCTATAGATGAGGATGAAGTGCTGGATGTATGGCTATAGATGAGGATGAAGTACTGGATGCATGACTATAGATGAGGATGAAGTGCTGGATGTATGGCTATAGATGAGGATGAAGTGCTGGATGTATGGCTATAGATGAGGATGAAGTGCTGGATGTATGGCTATAGATGAGGATGAAGTGCTGGATGTATGGCTATAGATGAGGATGAAGTGCTGGATGTATGGCTATAGATGAGGATGAAGTGCTGGATGCATGGCTATAGATGAGGATGAAGTGCTGGATGTATGGCTATAGATGAGGATGAAGTGCTGGATGTATGGCTATAGATGAGGATGAAGTGCTGGATGTATGGCTATAGATGAGGATGAAGTGCTGGATGTATGACTATAGATGAGGATGAAGTGCTGGATGTATGGCTATAGATGAGGATGAAGTGCTGGATGTATGGCTATAGATGAGGAAGTGCTGGATGTATGGCTATAGATGAGGATGAAGTGCTGGATGTATGGCTATAGATGAGGATGAAGTGCTGGATGTATGGCTATAGATGAGGATGAAGTGCTGGATGTATGGCTATAGATGAGGATGAAGTGCTGGATGTATGGCTATAGATGAGGATGAAGTGCTGGATGTATGGCTATAGATGAGGATGAAGTGCTGGATGTATGGCTATAGATGAGGATGAAGTGCTGGATGTATGGCTATAGATGAGGATGAAGTACTGGATGTATGGCTATAGATGAGGATGAAGTGCTGGATGTATGGCTATAGATGAGGATGAAGTGCTGGATGTATGGCTATAGATGAGGATGAAGTACTGGATGTATGGCTATAGATGAGGATGAAGTACTGGATGTATGGCTATAGATGAGGATGAAGTGCTGGATGTATGGCTATAGATGAGGATGAAGTGCTGGATGTATGGCTATAGATGAGGATGAAGTGCTGGATGTATGGCTATAGATGAGGATGAAGTACTGGATGTATGGCTATAGATGAGGATGAAGTACTGGATGTATGACTATAGATGAGGATGCAGTGCTGGATGTATGGTTATAACTTACTTTTCTTTATCTCCAGCCGAATTATTTGAATGGTTTGATCCCGGTGAGCTATGGTGACTACTGGGCCTAATCTCTTCTGGTATAGGGGGCGCTCCATTGCGCAGCGAGTTTGGTACAGGGAGACCACTCCTCCTCATATTGCCTGGATTATACTGAACCTAATGCAAACAAAACCAGAAAATAAAGTCATAAATGTTCATCAACATAAATGTTTTACTTGAGAACCCCCCCCCCTATCTTTAGGAATATGACTGCCATGTATTCCCATAGAATTGTGAATTTTAGCAGCATTTAAGTAAAATATTGACCAATACATGCTTTTCCTTAACCCATTTCATTCTGGATACCGTTCAAACAGTATTTGCAAAGAACATAGAGCCAGATCAGCCGCCATGGAACGTGCTGTCTGATCAGGCTCTATGCTGTTTGCTATTCAGATGATCTTGCTAAGACACTTGGCTATGTAGCAAACAACATAAATCCTGATCAGCACGCAGCGTCACGCTGCAGCTGATCTGGATCTATGTTGTTTGCAAAAGCCTTTAAATGTATCCAGAATGAAATGGGTTAAGCTAAATATTGACCAATACATGCTTTTCCTTAAGTAAAATATTGACCAATACATGCTTATCCTTAAGTATAAAAATATTTGATCTGGTTGAACATAAATGAAGAATTGAGACAGAACTACTTTTAAAAAGCTGCCAGTACTATCTTCGCTACATACCTGCGGTATTTTATGATGGTTGGGATACGGACGTGGAACACCGACCCCTATCCCTCTGTCCCCACCGGTATGCATGTGATTTGATGCCTGAGTTGAACCATAACTTGATGTACTGTAGTTGTGCTGCAATTATTAACCAGTCGATAATAATATAAGCTATTATGAGGCATAACTCAATGCCGATTAAAGAGGCATAACTCAATGCCGATTAAAGAGGCATAACTCAATGCCGATTAAAGAGGCATAACTCAATGCCGATTAAAGAGGCATAACTCAATGCCGATTAAAGAGGAATAACTCAATGTTGATTAAAGAGGCATAACTCAATGCCGATTAAAGAGGTATAACTCAATGCCGATTAAAGAGGCATAACTCAATGCTGATTAAAGAGGCATAACTCAATGCCGATTAGAGACAAAACTCAATGCCATTAAAGAGGCATAACTCAATGCTGATTAAAGAGAGCATAACTCAATGCTGATTAAAGAGGCATAACTCAATGCTGATTAAAGAGGCATAACTCAATGCCGATTAAAGAGACATAACTCAATGCCGATTAAAGAGGCATAACTCAATGCCGATTAAAGAGGTATAACTCAATGCCGATTAAAGAGGTATAACTCAATGCTGATTAAAGAGGCATAACTCAATGCCGATTGAGAACTTGTTAAAGGGCATAACTCAATGTGATTAAAGAGGCATAACTCAATGCCGATTAGAGACATAACTCAATGTTGATTAAAGAGGCATAACTCAATGCCGATTAAAGAGGCATAACTCAATGCCGATTAAAGAGGCATAACTCAATGCTGATTAAAGAGGCATAACTCAATGCCGATTAAAGAGGCATAACTCAATGCCGATTAAAGAGGCATAACTCAATGCCGATTAAAGAGGAATAACTCAATGTTGATTAAAGAGGCATAACTCAATGCTGATTAAAGAGGCATAACTCAATGCCGATTAAAGAGACAAAACTCAATGCCATTAAAGAGGCATAACTCAATGCTGATTAAAGAGGCATAACTCAATGCTGATTAAAGAGACATAACTCAATGTTGATTAAAGAGGCATAACTCAATGCCGATTAAAGAGGCATAACTCAATGCCGATTAAAGAGGCATAACTCAATGCCGATTAAAGAGGAATAACTCAATGTTGATTAAAGAGGCATAACTCAATGCCGATTAAAGAGGTATAACTCAATGCCGATTAAAGAGGCATAACTAAATGCTGATTAAAGAGGCATAACTCAATGCCGATTAAAGAGACAAAACTCAATGCCATTAAAGAGGCATAACTCAATGCTGATTAAAGAGACATAACTCAATGTTGATTAAAGAGGCATAACTCAATGCCGATTAAAGAGGCATAACTCAATGCCGATTAAAGAGGCATAACTCAATGCTGATTAAAGAGGCATAACTCAATGCCGATTAAAGAGACAAAACTCAATGCCATTAAAGAGGCATAACTCAATGCTGATTAAAGAGGCATAACCCAATGCTGATTAAAGAGACATAACTCAATGCCGATTAAAGAGGCATAACTCAATGCCGATTAAAGAGGTATAACTCAATGCCGATTAAAGAGGCATAACTCATGCTGATTAAAGGACAACACATTAGCCATAGAGACAGTATAGTTTGTGCTAAAATGGGCACAAGAACTCACCAGAGCAGCACCTGTAGGTCGAAAGTTACCAGTTGAAACCGGCATCTCAAACGTACCGACACTGCGGTGCTGTAACTGGGTCTCGTTGATCTGTTTATTCAACCACTGTATCACTGAAACCAGAGAACCACATCATCTCTCACTACAACCATACCTTTCTAATTCATTTCTAATAATTAGTTTATAAAGGGTGTGTAAAAAGTCTGTTCCCACTTTCAGGATGTCATTAATTAAATAGAGAAACATCAGATTTCAATAAAAGGTCCATTATTATTCACAATGTTTTTAAAGCAATCAGGCACGGAATGAATAAGTGTTCTGAGGTAAGATAGAGAGATCTTGTAGGTGCTGCCGCAGCTGTGTCGTCGTAGAGGGGTCTTTATAGATCTTTGTATCCAACACACTCCCCAAATTCTCTATGACATTCAAGTCTGGGGAATTACCTGGCCGTTCCTCTATAGGAATAAACTCATTCAGGTTTTCAGAACACCACTGCTGTGTACTAGAGGCCGTATGAGGGGTAGCCACATTCTGTTGAAAGACAGCAGTTGTTGAGTTGGGTACTAGCTTTCTTTTGTTGTAGCCCAACGTTTCAGGGCAGCCGTTAGTTCTTTCTCAAGCACTTATTTCTGGTACCATCCATACTCGCCTATAAGGCAATCTCGCCTGTAAGACGACCCCACGAGGGAGAGATAAGAGGCAACGTGGAATTTAAATGCCTTGCCTAAGGGCACAATCGTAACGGCTCCAGCGGGGCTCGAACTCCGGACCTTTCGCACCTGAAGCGAACGCGCATCCACTGCGCTATCACGACTTCCAATCTCGCCTGTAAGACGACCCCCCTACTTTGGTCCTGAAATCTGTGGTTTTGGCATGTACTCGTGTAACGTAGTCAAGCTATTTCGTATTTAAATACAACAATTCTGATCGTATAGTGGTTTATTAATGAGAATACACGCAAAGTATCTATCTAGACAAGTTAATCATTATTTCCACACATTGCATTACTTTAAGTCCGAAATTAAATCCGTCATAATAGGTAACATCAATAACATGATTGTTCAGTTTTCAGTAATAAATAGAACCAAAATGAACCTCTCTCCCAAAGTGCTGTGCATCAAGTTTAATAGTCTGTCCCCACAACATGGCCGCCCACTTTGCTAACAAGGTGGAGCCAAATGCGACTAATGAAACTACATTTTACAGAATTGGTGACCAATGAAAACCAGTTTTATATCCGCTTAGGCACACTCAATCTGTTGATTACCAGCTCAGCTGCCAATTCCCACGGACGTGTTTGTTTGTACAACTGGTTCGATAGCTAAACTGAGCCTACAATTTATAGCTTCTAATAGCGAATACACCAGGCGACCTAATACCACATGTTTCTGCACTTTTCACAATATATAAATGATGGGATTAAGCTTCATCAAAACACAATCTAATTAATTGTAATCACCTTGACTAACTATCTTGTAAGCAGTCATTATGTTACACTAGATATAAGACGGGTTCATAAAATGATCTCCAGAACAAGTATAAATTTAAGGAGAGAAACTATATAAGCTCTGCTTCCGTTTTGATCCTTTCCTATTCTTTGATTTTGTGTGCATGTATTGTTTTGTGAATGTATATAGTGGAATAAATATGTTTTAAAGTATAAATTGCATATTTGGCCAGTGAAAGTTGAAGAAATGTTCATATTTGATTATAAATATTATAATTAAAGAACATTTCTAATGTGATAAAAAATTTCAATAAAAGGAAATACAACGGACAAAAAAATAAACTACAGACTGACCTGTAGTCCAGTGGTAACACGCTGGACTGGTAATCCAGGGATCGCAGGTTCGATCCCCCGTCTGACCCTAATAAAATTAACAGTCTTTCAGATGGGACGTTAAACCGAGGTCTCGTGTCGGTGATTTACACCGTGCACGTAAAAAGAACCAGAGGAGACTCTGGAATGGGTCTCTGTCTGTATCATGCACTATTCTCCAAAATCTAAAATGACTAATATCTTCAGGAGGCGTCGCTCATATGGGCAACCGGTAGCGACGATAAATAAATGTAAAACACACACACACAAAAATAAAGCTAGTCGGCAATTTAATGACGAATAGCTAATTTTGACCTCGGTTATTTTGGGGTAACGTTGAGTATCCTTTATAAGACGGGTCCCCAATTCAGACCAATCTATTTTGTTTGAAAATCGTTATGTTATATTTCGGGTTTTACGCCTGCATCAGCACCATTTTGGGCTATATCGCCGGCGGGCAGTTTACCTAACAACACCTTTCCTGGGCAGGCTCCAGCGGTTAACCAGTACTTGGGTGCACCAACCTCCGTAAGAAACTGCCAACTTTTTCATATAAATGAGACACGGTCTGAGCGGGGCTCGAACCCGTGACCATCAGTGATGATAGGTTAGTGGTATACAAGTCAGCGACCTTAACCACTCGACCACGAAGGCGGACTTGAAAATCGTAAAAACCAAAAAATAATTTATTTTTTTTAGGGAGAAATGGGGCCCCCAGAGGGCTAGGTTAGGGTACCTAGGGCGACAATTTCGCCCACATCGCCCTCTAGAATGATCCCTGTAAGACGGGTCCCCAATTCTAAGACCAAAATATGGGTATAAAATTCTCATCTTATAGGCAGGTATGGACGGTAATGATTTGCTGAGGTCATTTTTTAATTATGCTTCCCCAATTAAATATACGATTCCTGCCAAGATGGTAACAGAAATGCCGGGCAACACCTACCATTCTCATTTGTCTTCAGTAAGTCTCGGCATTCTTCCAGTTTCTGTACTGTGCTTTCATAGTTCTCTTTTAATGTTTTATTCTGAAAGGCAGTGAAATGTTAATTCATATTTATCACAAGTATATATATGATTCGGGTTTTACGCCTGCATCAGCACCATTTTGGGCTATATCGCCGGCGGGCAGTTTACCTAACAACACCTTTCCTGGGCAGGCTCCAGCGGTTAACCAGTACTTGGGTGCACCAACCTCCGTAAGAAACTGCCAACTTTTTCATATAAATGAGACACGGCCTGAGCGGGGCTCGAACCCGTGACCATCAGTGATGATAGGTTACAGTGGTATACAAGTCAGCGACCTTAACCACTCGACCACGGAGGCGGACTTATCACAAGTAGCTGGGTATTCATTGAGCAGCATCTTAATATCTTAAATCAAATTTAGTGTTATAGAATTCCACCGTTAAGTTTAAACTTTAGTTATTTTACAACAATCGCGAAGCAAGTTTTAACAACTTATATTAATCACTCTCGTTGTCGCGGATGAAAGCGTATATGTGGTCATTCGTGTGGGATGAAACCGGAGTACCCGGAGAAAACCCACCTGTCCGATCTGGCGACCACCGTACCATCTCACATTCTTCTCTGTCCGAGGATCGAACACGGGTTGCATTGGTGAGAAGCGAGCGCGCTAACCTACTGAGCTAATCGGACCATTAGACAAAGCGAGTTCCTGGCATATCTTATACAATCTACTCCTGGCTATGTCATCATTGGATGTGGTACGTCCTGGCATATCTTATACAATCTACTCCTGGCTATGTCATCATTGGATGTGGTACGTCCTGGCATATCTTATACAATCTACTCCTGGCTATGTCATCATTGGATGTGGTACGTCCTGGCATATCTTATACAATCTACTCCTGGCTATGTCATCATTGGATGTGGTACGTCCTGGCATATCTTATACAATCTACTCCTGGCTATGTCATCATTGGATGTGGTACGTCCTGGCATATCTTATACAATCTACTCCTGGCTATGTCATCATTGGATGTGGTACGTCCTGGCATATCTTATACAATCTACTCCTGGCTATGTCATCATTGGATGTGGTACGTCCTGGCATATCTTATACAATCTACTCCTGGCTATGTCATCATTGGATGTGGTACGTCCTGGCATATCTTATACAATCTACTCCTGGCTATGTCATCATTGGATGTGGTACGTCCTGGCATATCTTATACAATCTACTCCTGGCTATGTCATCATTGGATGTGGTACGTCCTGGCATATCTTATACAATCTACTCCTGGCTATGTCATCATTGGATGTGGTACGTCCTGGCATATCTTATACAATCTACTCCTGGCTATGTCATCATTGGATGTGGTACGTCCTGGCATATCTTATACAATCTACTCCTGGCTATGTCATCATTGGATGTGGTACGTCCTGGCATATCTTATACAATCTACTCCTGGCTATGTCATCATTGGATGTGGTACGTCCTGGCATATCTTATACAATCTACTCCTGGCTATGTCATCATTGGATGTGGTACGTCCTGGCATATCTTATACAATCTACTCCTGGCTATGTCATCATTGGATGTGGTACGTCCTGGCATATCTTATATAATCTACTCCTGGCTATGTCATCATTGGATGTGGTACGTCCTGGCATATCTTATACAATCTACTCCTGGCTATGTCATCATTGGATGTGGTACGTCCTGGCATATCTTATACAATCTACTTCTGTCATCATTGGATGTGGTACGTCCTTAGCATATCTTACCACTGTTTTCTGGCTGGGGTCAACATTAGACGTGGCCAGCGCCTGCCTGGTCTATCTTACCACTGTTTTCTGGCTGGGGTCAACATTAGACGTGGCCAGCGCCTGCCTGGTCTATCTTACCACTGTTTTCTGGCTGGGGTCAACATTAGACGTGGCCAGCGCCTGCCTGGTCTATCTTACCACTGTTTTCTGGCTGGGGTCAACATTAGACGTGGCCAGCGCCTGCCTGGTCTATCTTACCACTGTTTTCTGGCTGGGGTCAACATTAGACGTGGCCAGCGCCTGCCTGGTCTATCTTACCACTGTTTTCTGGCTGGGGTCAACATTAGACGTGGCCAGCGCCTGCCTGGTCTATCTTACCACTGTTTTCTGGCTGGGGTCAACATTAGACGTGGCCAGCGCCTGCCTGGTCTATCTTACCACTGTTTTCTGGCTGGGGTCAACATTAGACGTGGCCAGCGCCTGCCTGGTCTATCTTACCACTGTTTTCTGGCTGGGGTCAACATTAGACGTGGCCAGCGCCTGCCTGGTCTATCTTACCACTGTTTTCTGGCTGGGGTCAACATTAGACGTGGCCAGCGCCTGCCTGGTCTATCTTACCACTGTTTTCTGGCTGGGGTCAACATTAGACGTAGCAAGTCCCTGGTCTATTTTTCCTGAATTGCTTTCTGGCTGGGGTCAACATTATATGGAGCCAGCCGCCCCTGGCCTATCTTACCTGATCTGTTTTCTGGCTCAGACCATCTTTTGTCATGGCAAGTTCCTGGCGGATCTTTTCTAGTTCAGTTTCCTTCTCATTTAGCAACTTTTCCTGCTCAGTGGCGATCTGTGTACGCAACTTTATCTATAATAACATTAATAATTGTGTACGGCCACAAATGAAAGGTTCAGTATACATGTATATAGAGAATGCACTGGAGAAAATCTCAGTCTCACCCTGTGTAACATGGTACAACAAATTCGCCATTACTGTGAAAACATGATACAATAGAACACGAAAATCTTGACATCAATCTCACCCTGTGTAACATGGTACAACAAATCCGCCTTTACTGTGAAAACATGATACAATAGAACACGAAAATCTTGACATCAATCTCACCCTGTGTAACATGGTACAACAAATCCGCCTTTACTGTGAACACATGATACAATAGAACACGAAAATCTTGACACCAACAACTGAAGGTGAGTTGCAGTTGCTTCAAACAGCTTTCAGTGCACACATTTTGTTTCAATGTGTGACATTGCTGATGTTTCTATTACCTCCCTTGGCATATAAAGTCCCGATTTATCCCGAAATATATATTGGTCTTTTGAGTTGGAATCCTTTGTTCTTACTGCTTTTCCATAACCATATGCTGTGCTATGAGAAATGTGATTTCATCAAAATCATGTTAATTAATTGATAACAAATTATTACGGTAAAGTAAACATATCTTCCTTAAAAAGAGTATTCAAGGGGAGTAACTGACCAATGTCTCTCGTTGAAAATAGTCTTGAATACAAGGAAAATGTTGTTGGACAAGCATTCTCACAATAAAGGTTAAGGTTAAACGTTATTTATAACGATTGCAAAGCAAGTTCAAACTTATATTAATCATTCTCGTTGGCGTGGATGAAAGAGAAAATGTGGTCATTCGTGTGGGAGGAAACCGGGTTATCTCCGGGTATCCTCACAATACCTCACCATGAAACCTCAGCTCACAATCGCCAAAATGTAAGAATATTATTTCTATGGTGAACGCTTCGACGCTACCTTGGAATAGCCACATGAGTGGAAAGTTAAAATTTGTGTGTTTTACGCTTATTAATCGTCGCTACCGGTTACCCATATGAGCGATGCCTCCTGAAGAGATTAGTAATTTTAGATTTTTGGAGGATAGTGCAATGATACAGACAGAGACCCATTCCAGAGTCTCCTCTGGTTCTTTTACGTGCACAGTGTACAGCACCGACACGACACCTCGGTTTAACGTCCCACCTGAAAGACTGTTAATTATATTAGGGTCAGACGGGGGATCGAACCTGAGATTCCTGGATTACCAGTCCAGCGTGTTACCACTGGACAACAGATCCGTCTGTGGAAAGTTTCAAAATCTCACCTTGCCATGGTAGTTCTTGATTTCTCCCTGAAGTTTTCTTATGATGTCATTGCCCTTCATCAATTCCTCGGACATGGCTTTCATCTTGCTGTTTAGTTTGTTAATATCTTTCTTCTGCCCATCAATATCATCCTCACAACGTCGCTGAAAATAGTTTAATACAGCCATCACATATTTTCTTATATGTACACATGTGTAATAAAGTTTAAAATTTATTTATTTTACAACGATTGCGAACCTAGTTCCAACAACTTATATTAATCACTCTCGTTGGCGCGGATGAAAGCGTATATGTGGTTATTCATGTGGGAGGAAACCGGAGTACCCGGAGAAAACCCACCTGTCCGATCTGGTGACCACCGTACCATCTCACATACTTCCCGGTCCGTGGATTGAACCTGGGTTGCATTGGTGAGAAGCGAGCGCGCTAATCACTGCGCTAATCGGACAACCTACACATGTGTAATATAACCTGGAAGGATTCTGATTGGTTGAGAGAATAATTATTATCTGTAAATTAAACTTAAATTGTGGATATTTCTACATGAATTGGCAGGTAACGTTAACGATAAGAAAAAAGATGATTTAATGTAAGCCTTGACATAATTATAACGCTGTTTAGAACATAAATATAACGCTATTTTACGTCGTGAAGTCATGACAATTTAGTGATGTCATTACAATTTGCGCAGATGCTTGGCGCCAACATGGAAGTAGCAACATTATTTTGTGCAAAAAATAGTGTGAGCTCTGTGATAATGTGATAAAAGGGATCTTACACTCGTGGTGATTTCATAAAATGTTTTATGAAACTCTAAAATATGGTATGAAATCACCACTCATGTAAGATCCAAAGACATTGTCCATCTCCCTACCATAGAGCAATTCAATACGGCAGTTTGCCATATTGATCATGCCAGTCCCTAGTTGTTCTGCGCAGCTCTTTTTAAGCTTTTACCACAACTTATTTTCATTACTTTCTTAAATTATGCTTTTAACTACTCATACTTTTAACTTCTTTGCGGTTTTTGACGCGCAACATGTCTACGTCCCCGCGAGGGGTTTGACATTAAAGGAAGATAGATTCATAAGCAGTACTTGAGAATGAACACTAGATGGTGAAGCAGTACCTTTTTGTCTTGTTCGGCTCCCAACAGATCGGAGGACTTGGTCAACACTTGTTCCTTGTCCTTGATCTCTTGTTCAAGAACAGCAACTCTCATACGTAACTGGTTGATTACCTTCTCTTGTTCATGGCAATCTGAATCTAAATATAGAAAAGAAGAGCCTGTCATGACGGACGGACGGTACACAGTGTAATAATGGTGTAATATAATGCCTATATAGATACATTGCACAAGACATACATGCACGAAATACACATGAAAACGACAATAATGCTTTAAAATCAATTGTCCAATTTTACAATACCGGTACTTATAAATAATTTTCCATGGACCAGTCAATTCTCACATTTGATATAAATTAAAATGACAACAAAATCCCTTGGGATTCCATATTTTATAAATAAAATTTACAATATCCTTTAATTATTGTATATGATATGAAATGTAAAAGGTTTATAATTAAGATGTGCAGATTTCTATACCCAAAGAAGAATTTTGCTTTCGTAAACTTTGTACATCTTGTTTTATATGGACATTTTCTTCTTCCAGAGTGGAGAGCTTAGACTTGTGGTCTCGAATGCTAGCCTCATTCTTGTATCGTCTTTCTGTGAGATCCTGTAAATAAACATATATATATACATGTATATAGTTTTTCAAGTCAAGGTCACAACCTATTGAGATGCTATGACTACCTTGGGGGCCAACAACATGGGGGTCATCTACATACTGTAACCAATCTGGGTCATCAACCTGGGGTCATCTACATACAGTAACCAATCTGGGTCATCTATATACAGCAACCAATCTGGGTCATCAATATGGGGTCACCTACATACAGTAACCAATCTGGGTCATCAACATGGGGTCATCTACATACAGTAACTAATCTGGGTCATCAACATGGGGTCATCTACATATGGTAACCAATCTGGGTCATCAACCTGGGGTCATCTACATACAGTAACCAATCTGGGTCATCAACATGGGGTCATCTACATACAGTAACCAATCTGGGTCATCTACATACGGTAACCAATCTGGGTCATCAACATGGGGTCATCTACATACGGTAACCAATCTGGGTCATCAACATAGGGTCATCTACATACAGTAACCAATCTGGGTCATCAATATGGGGTCATCTACATACAGTAACCAATCTGGGTCATCAATATGGGGTCATCTACATACGGTAACCAATCTGGGTCATTTACATATGGTAACCAATCTGGGTCATCTACATACGGTAACCAATCTGGGTCATCAACATAGGGTCATCTACATACAGTAACCAATCTGGGTCATCAATATGGGGTCATCTACATACAGTAACCAATCTGGGTCATCAATATGGGGTCATCTACATACGGTAACCAATCTGGGTCATTTACATATGGTAACCAATCTGGGTCATCTACATACGGTAACCAATCTGGGTCATCAACATAGGGTCATCTACATACAGTAACCAATCTGGGTCATCAATATGGGGTCATCTACATACAGTAACCAATCTGGGTCATCAATATGGGGTCATCTACATACGGTAACCAATCTGGGTCATTTACATATGGTAACCAATCTGGGTCATCTACATACGGTAACCAATCTGCAGAGTATGAGGACTGAGATTCATCCTAGATAAATTTCAAAGACAAAGTCAATGTGACCTTTGACCTACCGGTATGCCTAACCTAAATAATGAGTACTGTAATATCATTGAAGATTATGAAGTGAAGGTTAAACCGATATGAAGTCTGCTCTCTAACTGCTGTACTACATACCTTATTGACAGTCTCCACATCATACAGTCTGCTCTCTAACTGCTGTACATACCTTATTGACAGTCTCCACATCATACAGTCTGCTCTCTAACTGCTGTACTACATACCTTATTGACAGTCTCCACATCATACAGTCTGCTCTCTAACTGCTGTACATACCTTATTGACAGTCTCCACATCATACAGTCTGCTCTCTAACTGCTGTACTACATACCTTATTGACAGTCTCCACATCATACAGTCTGCTCTCTAACTGCTGTACATACCTTATTGACAGTCTCCACATCATACAGTCTGCTCTCTAACTGCTGTACTACATACCTTATTGACAGTCTCCACATCATACAGTCTGCTCTCTAACTGCTGTACATACCTTATTGACAGTCTCCACATCATACAGTCTGCTCTCTAACTGCTGTACTACATACCTTATTGACAGTCTCCACATCATACAGTCTGCTCTCTAACTGCTGTACATACCTTATTGACAGTCTCCACATCATACAGTCTGCTCTCTAACTGCTGTACTACATACCTTATTGACAGTCTCCACATCATACAGTCTGCTCTCTAACTGCTGTACATACCTTATTGACAGTCTCCACATCATACAGTCTGCTCTCTAGCTGCTGAACCATCTTGCTATGCGACTGCTCCATCTCTCTCCTCTCCTGCTCTTGTCTCTGCTGACTGCTCGACTGCAGCTACCAGTTATAAATTATGTCAGTTGTGTAATACATCGGAATTTCATTCATAAAAACAAATTGGCATAGCCGACAACGCCGTTCATGATGGGGGACAAAGGATTGCCTCCACCTTCCTACCACTGTAAAGCAAATAACGACTAATCTTGACATATACATATCGAATACGAAACGGATCAATCATTTACCTCAAACAATTGTCATTTCATAGATTCTTCTACATTTAAAATTAATCACGTGTTTAAAATTTAACTATTAAAATATAAACCTGTCTCAGCATATATTAAGGTGTCACAGGTTGTGTTTTTATATGTACGTGTTTATATGACGGATGCGGCGTTCCATAGTTAACGCAGTTTCAATAGCGCATGCGTCGTATATACGGATGACTTCATGTCAAGGCATAGCAGAGATGAAATGTTAATTTGAGAAATCTCGCTAGCTACATGTATTAAAATCCGCCAAAACTCGGAACACCTCACAATCACGCTGTACCGTAGTTTATACAAATTTATGTTAGCTCGATTGCGTAACAAGCTCTTACAACTTACATTAATCGCTCTCGAGACCTCATTCCTGATGGAATCCATCGCCATGAAGAAGAGAGAAGAGGCAATGTGGAATTTAAATGCTTTGCCTAAGGGCACAATCGTAACGGTTCCAGAAGAGGCTCGAACTACGGGCCTTTCGCACATGAAGCGAAAGCACTACTGTGCTATTACGACTTCCACACTGTACCTAACGTCCAGTACCCATTTCATTTAGTGTGACCTGACTGTAATATCACATTAACAAACTGTATTGTCAACAGGCCAATATGGAGGAGTTGCCCCGATTAACAAGAGGACGATGTCTTCGATGACGGCTGTCTGATTAGCGCAGTGGTTAGCACGCTCGCTTTTCACCAATGCAACCAGGGTTCAATCCTCGGACCGGGAAGTATGTGAGATGGTACAGTGGTCGCCAGATCGGACAGGTGGATTTTCTCCGGGTACGCAGGTTTCCTCCCACACGAATGACCACATATACGCTTTCATCCGCGCCAACGAGAGTGATTAATATAAGTTGTTAAAACTTGCTTCGCAACCGTTGTAAAATAAATAAAGTTTAAACTAAGAGGACGATGATAATAACCATATCCAAAAAAGAAAAAAACACAACAGGATGTGCACTACTTTACCTGGTACGACCTTTCTTTTTCCGAAGCTATTTCCTGCTTATGCCTGGCAATCTGGTCATTGAGTTTAGCCGTCCACTCTGCTTTCAGGTTGTCCAGTTCTATCGTCTTAGAATGCAATAACTGTAACCAAAACGTACATGTTATCTTTCTGTTTTTATACAAAAGTCTGTCCATACATCCTGTTGTATATGTTATATTTCGGGTTTTACGCCTGCATCAGCACCATTTTGGGCTATATCGCAAGCGGGCAGTTTACATAACAACACCTTTCCTGGGCAGGCTCCATCGGTTAACCAGTACTTGGGTGCACCAACCTCCGTAAGAAACTGCCAACATGTGCATACAAAGAGACACTTCATATAAATGAGATACGGCCTGAACGGGGCTCGAACCCGTGACCATCAGTGATGCCATACATCCTGTGTCACCTTCTTACCAGTTCCTACATATACAGGATCTTACACTCATGGTGATTTCATACAATATTTTATGAAACTCGTTTTGGAATTTTGCTATTAAGGGAGCTATTAAGGGACTCCTAATATTTCCCAGTAACCTCTATGAAGTTGGGGTAGAGAAGATGACTGTGCATACTGATTATGCACGCGATTGCGTCGTTAAATAGTGTTATTTAATAATAATATATTTCAACAAAATTGGTTAAAATACACAAGTATGACCACTAAATACATTTGAATAGTAGGAGTGCTTTATAATGGGCCAGTGTGGGGAGAAGTGTGTGGCTGCCCATGTCACCCGCTAGAATGAGCCCCGTAACCTGAATGAAATCCTACTTACTGGCGTGAATACACATCTTCATGTTATATGTAATTCTAACACGACCCAGCTAATAACATATATACTTGTAGAGTAAAATCTACCTCGGGTTATTCTGCGATATACCTACCTTGAACTATGCTGCGCGCGCACCGTGTTTTGGCTATTCCATTTATACAATGCGTGTAAAGTTTTATGAATGAAAGTCACGTGATGTTTGTAAATACTACCGTGTGAATTCGCGGAAGCGAACAATTTTTAGAATCAGATAATCTCTTGTCCGTCTTGTTTTTCTGTTAAGTAACGTTTCAGTTACTATTCTGTACAGTTTTATTTGACAAAATAAATAAAATTATTGATCAGTTACAACTTTTGTTCATTTATGCACTAGATTGATATTTTCCATAAAAAATAACGTCATCACCCCTTACGCGGGAGGACATTTCGAAAGCCAAATGCAGCGCGGCGTTTGAAGAAAATACTCCTTTGATTCTCGTCTAAAATTATTAGAAGTAAGTCGTGTTAGAATCGAAATAATAAGTATCAACCGTGGTATTCGGCCTTCGTGATATATTTCTACGCATAAGAACTTCAAACTCGGGTTATTCTGCGATATACCACGGTTGATACTTATTATTTCTTAAATAAATACTTGTTTAGCATCCAATTGTTGTCAGAATGAGCTACACACTCTAATCTATATTTGATGAAGCTAAACCTAAACTGTTTAATTAAAGCTAAACCTAAATTGCTTAACAAAAGCTAAACTTAAATTGTTTAACGAAAACTACACATAAATTGTTTAAGGAAAGCTAAACCTAAATTGCTTAGGGAAAGCAAAAGCTAAAATATTTGATGATGGCTAAACCTAAATTGTTAATGAAAAGTAAACCTAAATTTCTTAAGGAAAGCTAAACCTAAGTTGTCTAAGGAAAGTTAAACCTAAATTGTTTAAGGAAAGCAAAAAAGCTAGATTATTTAATGAAAGCTAAACCAAAATTGATGAACTAGAGTTAAACCTATGTGTTCACATGCACATACCTCCTGTGTAGTTTTCAATCTGTGATTTAAGTCTGCATCTGTATGTTCTAGTCTTTGCTGTAGTAAACTATTTGTCTCCTGTAAGATCAAACAAATTTAATAGATCTAGATGTATACACATGTCTATTCTAATTCCACAAACGGTAATACAGTCAAACCTGTATTAGTGGTCATCTCTATTAAGCAGCCAACCTATATTAAGAAGTCAGTTTCCAGATTCCCAATATGTTGTTTATTATACATTTGACCTGTATTAAGCAGCCACCTGTGTTAAGCAGCCTTTATGTGATTCCCTTGACTGGCTGCTTAAGACAGGTTTGACTGTACAAAAACACCTTTCAATGTTCACGAGTGACATATAATTTGCTCATTCACTTAAACAAACCAAGTGGAATAACGCATGAAGGAAAGCTAAACCTAAAATGTTTTAGGAAAGCTAAACCTAAATTGTTTAAGGAAACCTAAACCTAAATTGTTTAGGAAAACTAAACCGATATTGTTTTAGGAAAGCTAAACCTAAATTGCTTTAGGAAGGCTAAACCTAAATTGTTTAAGGGCTAAACCTAAATTGTTTAAGGAAAGCTAAACCTATATTGTTTAAGGAAAGCTAAACCCAAATAGTTTAAGGAAAGCTAAACCTAAATTGCATAGGAAAACTAAACCTATATTGTTTAAGGAAAGCTAAACCTAAATTGTTTAAGGAAAGCTAAACCCAAATTGTTTAAGGAAAGCTAAACCTAAATTGTTTAGGAAAACTAAACCTACATTGTTTTAGGAAAGCTAAACCTAAATTGTTTTAGGAAAGCTAAACCTAAATTGTTTAAGGAAAGCTAAAACCCAAATTGTTTAAGGAAAGCTAAACCCAAATTGTTTAAGGAAAGTTAAACCTATATTGTTTAAGGAAAGCTAAACCCAAATTGTTTAAGGAAAGCTAAACCTAAAATGTTTAGGAAAACTAAACCTATATTGTTTTAGGAAAGCTAAACCTAAATTGTTTAAGGAAAGCTAAACCTAAATTGCTTAAGGAAAGCTAAACCTAAATTGCTTAGGAAAACTAAACCTATATTGTTTTAGGAAAGCTAAACCTAAATTGCTTTAGGAAGGCTAAACCCAATAGTTTAAGGAAAGCTAAACCTAAATTGTTTAGGAAGGTTAAACCTAAATTGTTTAGGGAAAGCTAAACCTAAATTGATTAAGGAAAGCTAAACCTAAATTGTTTAAGGAAGGCTAAACCTAAATTGATATACCGATAAATGGACGTTCTTGCGAATATCTTATAACCATCCCTAACTTAAATATTGATTGACAGACTAGTACTTACCTTAAATTGCTTGAGACAATCGGCGAGGTATTTCTTCACGTCACCATCGGAGCCGGGTACAAACTTGAGCGAGAGGTGGTTTAGATGTTTGAACGGGTTTGTCTCGATGATGTTTAACGTTGCTGTTGATCTGTCACCATTATAGTTACCCTGACTTATTATATGCAGAACAAATCTGAATGAAAAATGGACAAAATTGTAATTATTTCAAGCAGCCCGATATCGTATGAAATAAAAGATATTTGAAAAATTCAAATTTTACGTATGGGTAGCAATGCCGCTACGCATTCTTACATTATAATTTGTATAATTATGTTCAATTAGTAAACAGTGTTTTTTTTGCGATAAAACAATCTCTAAACCAAAAGTAGGACTTTCCGAGTCAGTCGGTCACGCACTTGTTTACAATCGGAATGCATTGTCTGCACTTGTTTACATTCAGAATGCATCGTCCCAATTTGTCCCACGTTTTTAATTGAATTACTTGAGATGTCGATTCATACCTCTGTTATCTAAGTCTTTTAGACTTGACATTAGAGGAAGATAGATAGATAGTCTTTCATGTTCAAAATATGTCGACATTCCAACGTGCATTTCTACATCCGCTGTTGTTTCACACATGCACGCTGTGCGTGTTTACATTTCGTGTGTTGATAATCGTTGTTGATAAACAATTCGCGTATACGACGGTGTATATTTATTGGATTTTTATCGATTCTGAGCGACTATTACGACTTTTGTAAACACACACACATTAGTATTTATATTTTACCAAAAACATCCTTTATTACGATGTAATGCTGCTTTAACACAATACAGTCAAACCTGTGTTAGTGGCCACCCCTCATTAAGCAGGCAACATATATTTAAGCAGCCAGTTTCCAGATTCCCAATATGTTGATTTATTATACATTTAACCTCTATTATGCAGCCGGCTACCTGTGCTAAACAGCCACTTTCTGTGATTCCATTGGCTGATGGCTTAACACAGATTTGACTGAAGAATAAAATTGTTATGATTGGGAAATTTGGAATTGTGTCGTTATGAAACAATTCTAATGAAATTCAGGGTTCATTCTAGGTCAGAATTGTTGAGAGAAGTGAGAAAGCGCCTGATCGCTTCCTTAAATGGTGTTCTTTAATATACTTCTGCAAAATAGGGTTAAAATGCACAGTACAACCATTAAATACAACATTTGAATAGAAGGAGTGCTTTATAATAGGCTAGTGTATCTTACTAGACAACATTTTTTGGAAAATCGTAAAAACCAAAAAATATTTTTTAGGGAGAAGTGGGGCCCCAGAGGGCGAAGTCAGGGTCCCTAGGGCGACAATTTCGCCGACATCGCCCTCTAGAATGATCCCTGGAAATTGCACGACATATTTGACTGTTATTTTCACCGCTGCCATATAAAACGTTAAGCTGTGCTTACTTGGGTATATCTTTGTGTTCCTCTTTTAAGCACATCTCTAGAAGGTCCACAAACTTCTGAGGGAAAGCTCCAAAATCTACCAGCAGTCCTTGCTGCATCTTCAAACTGAAATACAAATTTTTAATTATTTTCATTTGGAATTTAGTTTATACAAATATATTTTAGCTCAATTGCGAAACAAGTTCATAAACTTATATTAATCACCTGCGAGACCTCATTCCTGATGGAATCCATCGCCACGAGGGAGAGAAATTATTTTATTTTACTAAGTCACTGTCAGTCATTGCACTCAATTCCAACTTTAGGTGTTCTTCTGTAATTTGACATTGAATCCTAGTTTTATGACAGATAGACCGACCTAATTTGAGTAATTTTGAAAAGACACACATCAATCCTTCAGATCTAGTTTCATCAAAATCTGTTGATTGGTTTTAGAAAACATGTGTATAAAGTTTCATTTCTTTACTCTAGATCAACTTTGTGTGTTTTACGTTTATTTATCATCGCTACCGGTTGCCCATATGAGCGACGCCTCTTAAAGAGATTAGTCATTTTAGATTGTTGGAGGATAGTGCAATGATACAGACAGAGACCCAATCCAGAGTCTCCTCTGGTTCTGTTACGTGCACGGTGTATAACACCGACACGAGACCTCGGTTTAACGTCCCATCTGAAAGACTGTTACTTTTATTAGGGACAGACGGGGGATCGAACTTGCGATCTCTGGATTGCCAGTCCAGTGTGTTACCACTGGACTACATATCTGTCTGTAGCCATGGGATTGACCTGTAGAGATGTCTAATGATAGTTTAACATTGCCTGTGACCACTCAATAACAGTCTCCTCTGGTTCTTTTACATGCACGGTGTACAGCAGGGTCAGACGGGGGATCGGATTACCAGTCCAGCGTGTTACCACTGGACTATAGATCCGTCTGTTCTCTAGATCAACTAACATACATGTAGCTTTTAACTGGCTAGCCTAACACAACTAAAATTGCACGTATTTCAAGCCAAATTTGATCAAATTCTGACTAACAGTTGCAACAATTACAGATAAAAGTTTAAATTTATTTAACAACTTATATTAATCACTCTCGTTGGCGCGGATGAAAGCGTATATGTGGTCATTTGTGTGGGAGGAAACCGGCGTACCCGGAGAAAATCCACCTGTCCGATCTGGCGACCACCGTACCATCTCACATACTTCCCTGTCTGAGGATCGAACCCGGGTTGCATTGGTGAGAAGCGAGCGCGCTAACCACTGCGCTAATCGGACAACCTTAGTCAATCAAACTTACTTCTTAGTCAATCAAACTTACTTCTTAGTCAATCAAGCTTACTTCTTAGTCAATCCAGCTTACTTCTTAGTCAATCAAACTTACTTCTTAGTCAATCAAGCTTACTTCTTAGTCAATCAAGCTTACTTCTTAGTCAATCAAGCTTACTTCTTAGTCAATCAAGCTTACTTCTTAGTCAATCAAACTTACAAACCAATTACAGATACAGGGGGACATCAGATAACTAACACATATTAAAAGTTCAACATAAAACAAAGTTCTACTGATCAATAACCCATTTGATTCTGGATACCGTTCAAACAGTATTTGCAAAGAACATAGAGCCAGATCAGCCGCCACGGAACGTTCCGTCTGATCAGGCTCTATGCTGTTTGCTATTCAGATGATCTTGCTGAGACACTTGGCTATGTAGCAAACAACATAGATCCTGATCAGCACGCAGCGTCACGCTGCGGCTGATCTGGATCTATGTTGTTTGCAAAAGCCTTTAAATGTATCCAGAATGAAATGGGTTAAATAGCAAATACATGTTACTTTTGTTTATCACATAAACTACGGCACGGGAGTTTAATAAAGCCATGTCATAAATTCGGTAATACACTAGTGTATTAAATATGCAAATGAGGCAAATGCGTGGGCGAATCACGTAGCGATTCGCAGTGACATACATTTTTACATCAACTAGCACGCGCTGTGTAACTTTGATTGTGACGTCATTTGCCAAACATTGTGTACATTTTGTATTTGTATTTGTTAAAAAAGACTGTTTGAAAATAATTTAAAAGTGTTTAATATTGAATTGTTGCACATGATATGTTGTGATAGTTTAAAAACTGTTTACAAAGGAAGAAAATAAAAATATTGTATTTAGTGTCGCACTATTTTCTTGGCCCATTAAGTAGAAACCGCAGTACTACTCTGGCTTTCATTTGCTAAAGGCGAAGTGTGTTCAATCGTGACACACTTTTACTGCGTATTTGGTTTATGTGATAAAAAGAATCTTACATTCGTGTCTTTCCATATTGAATTTATTAAACTCGTTGAATAAAAATGATAAAATGCGAGGCAGAGAGCCTCGCATTTTATCATTTTTATTCAACGAGTTTAATAAATTCAATATGGAAAGACACAAATGTAAGATCCTCTATATACTGCATTGTACACATAATGATATTGATATACGGTCATAGGTGAATAATAAAGGCATGTTTAACAGAAACAAATGTCGGAAACCTTTGAAAGTCCTCCTCTCCAAGCCTCAGTGTGTACAGAAAAAACAAGTCTTTGTCGTCCGTCAATCTCACAATAAGCTCCTACAAATACACAAAGTGTTTCATTTTATTTTAGCCTGAATACAAAACAATTTCTTTTGCGCATATTATGTAGAGATATAGGAAAGCTACGCATGTAACACTATCGATAGTTAAAACTGTTTTAACCCTTTGCAAACAACATAGATCCAGATCAGCTGTGGGATAATGCCGATAGGATCTATGTTATTTCCTATTCAGCCAAGTGTTTTAGCAAACAGCAATAGCAAACAGCACAGAGCCTGAGACGACACATTCTGGCTCTATGCTGTTTGCAAAAGTGATTTTATCTACCACCAGCGTGCAAAGGGGCACCAATAGCCTACAATAGAATTCTAGAACCTGGCTGCTTCGAACAAGTGACTGTTTAATAGAGGTCAAATATGTAATTACTAATAAAATGCAAATTTCTCACAGCCTGGAAGCTGGCTGCTTAACCCTTTCAACACCACATACCTCTAAATAGGCTTACAAAAAGTGTAGATCCAGATGAGCCGGCTCGTGACGAGCCATCTCATCAGGATCTGCACTTTTTGCCAGTAATATTACTATTTTAAGACAAAATTACCCATTTTGATAAATGAACTGGTCCAAATGTAATTTTCTGATTAATTTATTGGTCTAAATATATCATGGACCAGTCCATGTGAGTTACTTGGTGTTGAATGGGTTAATGTAAGTTGACTGCTGACATGTATATACATAGTAGGGTTAGGGTTTATACATTTATTTTGTGCAATTTTGAGACATCCTGCTATTTACCGGGCCATGTCTACAGACTTTATATCCTTAAATATTAGAATGTATAGGGGTAACTCAATTGGTTCAATAACTGTGTATTTTTATTTATTTATCCATGGATATGGTGACAAACCAGTTTGAAACAATTATTTCTTCTGTATAGTGGAATATTTTGCGTTGTGTTTTACGTTTATTTATCGTCGCTACCGGTTGTCCATATGAATGACGCCTCCTGAAGAGATTAGTCATTTTAGATTTTTGGAAGATAGTGCAATGATACAGACAGAGACCTATTCCAGAGTCTCCTCTGGTTCTTTTACGTGCACAGTGTACAGCACCGACACAAGACCTTGGTTTAAAGTCCCATCAGAAAGACTGTTTATTTTATTAGAGTCAGACGGGGGGATCGAACCTGCAATCCCTGGATTACCAGTCCAGCGTGTTACCACTGGACTACAGATCCGTGAGTAAAATATGTAGAATATTTTTGCAGCGGACAACTGGTACATTTATGTATTGACTACTAGATGTACGGCATATGTTCAAGTGCTACCTTTCTTGTTGTAGGTGTTGTCACTGTTGCCATTTCCATCTTGATGGACACTGATGCCCGTCTACAACGAAACAAATGCAATAATGTTGATTGTTGTTGAGTGGTCACAGGCAATGTTAAACTATCATTAGACATCTCTACAGGTCAATCCCATGGATCAAATGTCCAGCACCAAATATGACATTGATTGGACACAAGTGTAAATATTATATTTTTTTATCAAAAGATGCGACATGAACATGACATAATTTACTGAGTCCCTTTAACCCTTTCCTTCATAGAGATTTAGGTTAATTTACTATTATATCTCAATATAAATGACAGCCAATTAGCTATCATGCAGTGGATAAGTAGTCGCCATATCTATCCCACCTTCATAGATATTACTGGGACTACCTGAGATTCTGGCCTTTATTATGAGCATTGGTTTGGCTAATACATTGGCAGTGTATGTCGTATTGATAATGGCGTCAAGAGGTACGTCTATGAGGGAAAGGGTTAAACGAGTGTTTGTACATATCTGTGTTAGACTTAGAGTTTCTATTAAAGAAACAGATAGCATTATGTCACTCACTGCAATGTAAGCTACATGTATGAAAGTCTCTGAATGATGTATTCTTCTTCAGTTGAAAAATTTGTACTAATATAAATCTACTACAAGTCATAATTTTGCAAATGTATGTTAGCATGATTACGAAACAAGCTATACACCATATATAATTTAGATTAACCGCTCCCTAGACCTCATTCCTGATGGAACCCATAAGCTTAAGGGAGAGAGAAGAGGCAATGTCACTACTGACAGGGCTTAAATTCACAACCACTCAGTTACCAGTCAGACATCACATATCCAATACACCTTGGAGGCTAAGGCTTCTGCTCAATCACTGCTTATGTTACTTTTATACGTTTTAAGTATAACTGTATATATCCAATCCTACCTGTCCTCTCGGTCAGTAGATTTAAACACAACTGGAATTCTCTTCGAATACAGTTCATCTGCCATTTTTAGTAGAAGTCTAAAATATGGTAAGCACAAAATTCAGCCGTCACACTGTGACTGGTCACTGGAGAATCTACTGTGTCACTGTTGTCACACTCACAGTGTACTGTTTACAAATGATTATTATACGGAACTAATTGACTTTACGTGACATATTGTAATATTGTACACTCCATTAACTACGGGCTACTGACTTATGTCAACAAAATGTCGAATATCTCAATGACACTCGACCAATAGATAAATTGCTATTTCTCAAGTTCAGACAGGACTGTCATTTGAATCATCCCGCTAGTAGAAATATTTATAAAATTTATAAGGAGCGAAAATACATGAATGATTAAATTAATTAATAATCAATTAACAAATATTCTAAGGCGAAAACTTGAATTCCAATGCAATAAATAATTAGTTTCTTTGTCGTAGTTACTTCAACACTATTGAGTAAATGTTGATATTTCAATAAAATGAAATCGTTTGTTATAAAATTCGTCAAGCGCGTTTATTGTCTTATACTCAACATGTTTATTTATTCTATTTATTTTCTATTTACAGTAACACTGAGGCAAGTAATCCTTTATTTCATGAGTGGTTAATGCCATAAAATATTGTTTTGATGTACATTATGGAAGATATAACAAATGTCTGGTTGAAATAAATATACACACGAATTAGTAACTAGTTTTCGTGACATTGTTTACACGATTACACACTTTCTGGATATATCAATATTTGGATACAGCTAAGTTCAGTAGTCTGTTCCAATATTTCAAGATATTGTTAAGCTTGTTTCCTGGCATTAACCGGCTGCCGCTATGTCCGACATATACCAACATACAATTTACAGAGTATTACTCGGAATGCAAAGTAGGCCTATAACTTCAGATAATTCTATTTTCAATGCTTTTATTTAGACTATGCCTACTGTAAGTGGCACCCGTGGTCCAGCGGTAGAGCGTCGAATTTTGAATCGATCGGTCCCGGGTCAGGCCACGTATGTAGTGTCATTGAGCAAGGCACCTCACACACATTGCTTAGTACTGGTTAACCACTTAGGTCGGCTAAGCTTGCCCCGGAAAATATGTTTAGGTCCCCGCAAGGGGTTTGACATTAATGGAACATACATACATGTATATATGTACATACAATTCATTTTAATAAGCTGTCTCATAGGAATACAATGAGAGAGACATTGCAAGACGAGGAAACGGATGAAAATTGCTTACTTTTATGAGTATTCAGGGGGCAGTAACTGACTAATGTCTCTCTTTGAAGATAATATTCATATTAGGCCCCTATTCATGAACAGGGAGGCTGCCCAGTGCAACCTAGGAATACCGTCACTGGATCTAACTATGAATTCGGGTCGGAGGTTAAAACAATGTCAAGTGTAAATATCAAGCTACAGGTTGAGCTACAACCTTGGCTTCTCATACCCACATTTTGGTAACCCAATATGCCATCAGCATGCGGCGCCTCCGTGGTGTAATTGATATTGTGTCCGTCTCGTAATCGAGAGGTTGTTAGTTCGAGCCCAGTGACAGCCACGGTGGTTGTGTCCTTAGACAAGACACTTCAGGAATGTGGTATCAGCAGCGATTACACCAATGTTGTAAGCACTAGTTTCGCAATCGAGGCAATGTGGATTGAAGTATCTCGCTATCGTGGTTCTGATGATGCCCGAACCCACAACCTCTCGACTACAAGGCCGACACCGTATCCATTACACCAGGAAGACCGTACAGAAATTTCAAGCATTGGCGTAGCTTCCTATAGGCCATGTAGCCCGTGGCCTACACTTTCCCCCGAAAAGTCGAAAAAATAAAAAAGCCAAATCTGCAACAAAATCGGGAGGCCAGGATTAAATTATATACGCTATAAATAGTTTTCCTGGTGACGACCCCGGACCCCCCTCCCGTCTTAAGTTTTAAGTTGGCCTACACATCGATTCCAGCCAAGCTACGCCCTTGATTTGTATAAACTACACGCCCGCATGTCGTGAGTGAAACAAATGTGTTGTGTATAAATGTGTATTGTATTCATAATTCATAGTTTATGTATATGGTATAAACACACATGTTATATATATACGTATATGATTACGCAAAGGAGGTCGATCAATATTCTTTATGGCTGTCTTTGTTTAGCAAACACTAGTGTCGAATGGAACAAGTCTACTAGCTGATACGCATGCGCATATATACATACTACGTAGTTCAAAACAAACTCTGAGAACACCGTTCATACAAAGTACCCCGAGGTACTTACTTCTTTACAGAGTTTGGGGGAACTGCGTGTCATCATTTTGCATTAGAAAATGGTGAGTAAATTGAATTACGCCACACTCTAGGCAGGGAAGGCAAGCCCTAACGACACTGATTGGAATACAAATTCCAGTGACAACTCGATGAAATAAACAATCTTACAATAATAAACACAAATATCCTCTATCTCTCGAAATAGGATTAATCATGTACGTGCACAGCCACCATGCTCGAGTTGTATACTCATTGTTAGTTTCATTAATCCAACACGACTCAACTCTCGTGTCTGCGAAACAAAGACGGCCTATATATTTTTTAACCGCGTTATCTAATTCGGTTAACATCGTATCGTCTGTACTATTTTATGTCTAGAAAACTCAAACGAGTTTAACGAAACGTTATATTAGTTCACGTGTCTTATCAGTTGACTCAAATAATGTATGTATGACCGAGGGCGGGATTATATGAATTTATTAAAACTAGGATACATATTACGTGATATATATTATATAGATCTATAATGTTTTGCGTCAACTCTGTGTAGCACGTTATTCAATATGGTGGTTGTTTACAAGGATATTTTCTTTGCCAACATTCCGGGTATTGACCATGGAGAATGCCATTTGGATTTGTATTTACCAAACATGCTACCAGGAAATGGTTCTGTCCATGACAAGGAACACAATGCTCTAAACATAATAGCAGACGATGAAATATACGACGGAATAAAGGCAGTTAAAAAGACAACAAATGGTAGCCAAGGAGTTCATATGCCGAAGAAAGTTGATAAGACATTATACGTTAAGGACACTGTTAAATCAGCTGGAGATACAGTAGCATTTGACGACGAACTTACTGGAAACATCGGTACCAGAGAAAGCTACAGTGGAAACAATTTGAGTGTTCCGTTTGTCTTGTTTATTCACGGTGGGGGCTGGCGACGTGGAGGGCGGACGGCTTGGAAGCATTTCATCTACTTTGACGTGAACTTCTTAGTTGCGTTTCTTCAGTATTTCAGAAGAACGTATAGTAACATAGGAGAAACGTTGGCAGAGAACAAAATTGCGTGTGCGGTGATATCATATCCCCTCACAGAAGCTGGACCTTTGGTTTTATTGGTGGAAATGCTCATGTCATATTTACAATGTATGCTGTTTGTTTTCTTCTGTTGTTTACCAGTTATAGGACTACTATCATTAATTAGAACTATTAACACATGGGAGTTTGTGTTTAATGAACACGCTAGTGCTAGCAACGCTGGTATTGCCAAGCTGGTGGTTACCATGGCAATGCTTGCTACTAACCTGGCAACGTCACTTTTATTCTTTATACGGAGAAAACAGTTTGACATTTCGATTAATCAAATTAGATTGTTTAGTGTTGTGATTACTATGTGTTGCTTGGTATCTCGTCTAGCAAGTGCTCCAGTCATTGTTCTGGTGAGTTCAACGTTAGTTGTAAACCAAGTCATGTTATTCATCCAACGATTTAGCCGTTATGGAGCTAGATATGAGCAACAGGTCAACGCAGTTGCCCAAGCGTTGAAATGGGCCAAACGGTTCTGTGAAGACACTGGGTACACCGATGCAACACGCCTGTATTTGATGGGGCATTCAGCTGGAGGACACTTGGCAACCCTGTTGGCTTTAGATGAATCTGCACTGTCATCTGCCTCGTGCTCATCAATAGATTTAAAGGTGATCTTCATGATTGTTAATAAAGTGTCTTTTAATTACCATATATTGTAATACATATGTCCTCTACGATACACGAACCATGATTAGAACGTCCTCTCCGATACACGTCCCATGAGTAGAACGTCCTCTACGATACACGAACCATGATTAGAACGTCCTCTCCGATACACCTCCCATGATTAGAACGTCCTCTCCGATACACGTCCCATGATTAGAACGTTCTCTCCGATACACGTACCATGATTAGAACGTCCTCTTCGATACACGAACCATGATTAGAACGTCCTCTCCGATACACCTCCCATGATTAGAACGTCCTCTCCGATACACGAACCATGATTAGAACGCCCTCTACGATACATGTACCATGATTAGAACGTCCTCTACGACACACGTCCCATGATTAGAACGTCCTCTCTGATACACGAACCATGATTAGAACGTCCTCTACGATACATGTACCATGATTAGAACGTCCTCTACGATACACGAACCATGATTAGAACGTCCTCTACGATACACGAACCATGATTAGAACGTCCTCTCCGATACACGTCCCATGATTAGAACGTCCTCTCCGACACACGTCCCATGATTAGAACGTCCTCTCCGACACACGTCCCATGATTAGAACGTCCTCTCCGATACACGTCCCATGATTAGAACGTCCTCTCCGATACACGTCCCATGATTAGAACGTCCTCTCCGATACACCTCCCTGTGAGATACCATTATATGTTATCATAGAGAATGAATATGTAAATTATGTCAACGTAATACAATTAATTTATATAATGCACTCACATGATTAATATAGGGCAGGTATTTAGTACAGCCGTTTCAGTTTACCGATATGTTATACTAGTGTATATCGTTAATTAAACATGTGCATTACCTTTAACGGTAGACTCTATATTAGCTGTCAAATATTCATGGTTTGTACAGATTTACTTTGTTCGAACGCGAAACAAGTTTTTGCAGCAATAGTATTATCACTCTCGAGACCTCATACTTCATGGCAGTCCGATTACCGCAGTGTTTACCACACGCTTCTCACCAATGCAACCCGAAGCTCGAAGTATGCGAGATGGTGCGGTGATCGCCATATCGGACAGGTGTGTTTTCTGCGGTACTTCGGTTTCCTCACACACGAATAACCACATATACGCTTTCGTCAATCGTCATGAGGGATAGAGACGCGATACAGTATTGTCTAATAGGACACCACCACCATTGTTCTGGCAGTGTCTGATGTATTAAAACAGTCTTATTGTATGGCACTCATTACCCAGTCTTGGCTTGTTCTTTCAGGGTGTTATCTCCATATCTGGCGTGTACGATCTGCTTTGCTTGAACAAACATTTACTTCGCCCTGTCTACCTGGAACCAACGTTTGGCACCAGCTCAAGCACGTGGTTTGCTGCGTCACCAGAGCATTTAGCAAAGAGAACAACGGACATTAGCTCAATGCCAAAATTTCTTTTGATGTCGGCAGAACAGGACTTGTTCTTGAAATCTCAGTCTATTAAGTTTGCACAGACATTGGAAGACCTACAGTATAAGTGTAAACACGTAGAAATTCGTAGAACTAATCATTTTACCATTGTTACGGATACGAGAACCAGTGAAGGGACAACATTGTCGCATGTGCTTGAATTTGTTACTTAATGACCCACATATCAATAAAATCAATCTCAATAAAACTGTTAGCAGCATTATTTTAGTTTAAGCACGTTTAATTTCCGAATGACTGTTATACAGTTCGTGAAATTCATATATTAATAATTAATATTGACACATATTGAATTCACAAGAATTAAACTGAAAACCAGAGCCTTATGGAATTATTCTCCTCTGGACAAATGTGTGTGTATTTCGCTGAACATGTAACTGTTATAACCATGAACCTAGATAATCACAAAGATAATGTTATAACCAACGTAAGGACAGTCTTACAAATGAATCAGAAAATAAGTACCCCCCCCCCCCCAAAGAGAAGAAAAATAGCATTGTTTAAGACCAATTAAGTATTATAATTATGTAATAACATCATTCAATTCTAACATTGCTTTATATTTTGTTCCTATAAACAAAGACGGAACACACCTACGGTTGTTAAATCAACAATGGACAGCCGGACTATTGTATGGCTGTTGACTTTTGCCCCGCCGACAAAATAACACACACATGTATTCTTTCGTAGTATTCTATTGCGTCATGTTAGAATGGAAATAATTTGTGTTGTTTATCGGTTTGTCGTTCTGATGCGTAGGAATTAACAACTTAGACCTACGGCCTGCGCAGTTAATTCTTACTCATTAGAACTCCAACCCGTGTTTTATTCGCCGATAAACAACGGCAAGGCAAATAGTATTTCCTAGGCCAACAGTTACAAAGGTTAATTAAGAATATAACTCACAGGCCCTCGGCTCATGTTTTTTCAAGCCTAACTTCCCGGGTATTTAACTGGGAGTTTTCATATATCCTGTGTGAGCTGTTTATTTCTTATCTAACATGTTTGTTTCTTTCGTCTGTAACTAAGTCAAGTCAAATTCTCCATGGTCAATATGAATAATTCATCATCTCTTCAAATCAGTCAGCCAATCAAAATCGTTGTAACAAATCACTGAATCTCATAAGCAAAATGACGTCGATAAAGCTGGATGTTTTGCATTCACTGCCATATTCAGTATTGGAATTGTGTGTTATAATTATAGACTCAAATAGTACCTTAATTATCTGTTATTATCATGGTTAATAATTAATAAGTCTATTATTCGTCAACCGGAGGTTCGAAGTACAGTCGACTGGACTGTCTTGGAGTTCACAAGTAATCACAGCATTTATCCAACATGATCCGGCCGTCAAGAAGAAAAAACGCATGCAGACCGAGAAGCGACATACGACACACTGGTGTCTAACGCATGATTTATATGATGTTGTTGCGAGATGACCAACAAGTAGGGAGTGTGGCCCTAAAATGGACCCCTTCGAAAGAATCAACACCGCATGATTTGTCACCCTGTATATACGTCTGAAAGAGAAAATTCATAATTCATTCTAGTATTCATAATATGTACACCTATATATGTTTGATGAGAAAGCAGCCTGATTCCATGGTTACCTAGCTCTTTCATAAGAGCTTCAATTATTTGACGAGATGTACGTATGTTTGAGTTGATGTAGAGTAGGCGTTCCATACACCATTTTTCACTTGTAATCGTTAGTTTATACACATTTATTGTTTAGCTCGATTGCGAAACAAGTTATTTCAACTTATATTAGTCACTCTCGAGACCTCATTCCTGATGGAATCCATCGCCACGAGGGATAGAGAGAAGAGACAACGTGGAATTTAAATGCCTTGCCTAAGGGCACAATCGAGCTCGAACTCCGGACCTTTAGCACCTGAAGCGAACGCGCATCCACTGCGCTATCACGACTTCCACATGTGTAATCGTTAGATATATCTCCCGATTGATATAGACATGCTGTTTTTAATACAGAATCATGTTGTTTGGTAACATATGGACAATTCATAATATATTGATCCGACATTAGTAATTTTGTTGAAAGTGCTGTGTATTCCTTAGTAACATATTGTGTTTGACTGTGTTAGGTTGTGTTAGGTTGATATACGATGCTTAGGGAATTAATATGGAGTTTGTTTTTCTACTTTCTCATTCGACCTGTTATCACGCAAATAGTATGTACATTTCTTTATATATTTGTCTATATTTAGCTACTCGTCACTGGACTTTATGACATGGTGAATGGACATTATGTTAACTGTCAGTGTGCACGGGTATTTGGCATTTGTGTCTCTATGATGACTTTCATTGTGCAGGGGCACTCGACATTAAGTTTGTTTAATTTCTCCCTCAATCGAATGTCTTCTCCCTATTCCAACTCTCTATATATCCACTAAGATTCGTCCAAATTCATCAATCAACAACGTTTAGAGTTATTCCGTCTACACACACACACACACACACACACACACACACACACACACACACACACACACACACACACACACACACACACACACACACACACACACACACACACACACACACACACACACCAACACCAACACCAACACCAACACCAACACCAACACCAACACCAACACCAACACCAACACCAACACCAACACCAACACCAACACCAACACCAACACCAACACCAACACCAACACCAACACCAACACCAACACCAACACCAACAACAACAACAACAACAACAACAACAACAACACCAACACCAACACCAACACAACACCAACACCACACCAACACACAACACCAACACCAACACCAACACCAACACCAAAACCAACACCAACACCAACACCAACACCAACACCAACACCAACACCAACACCAACACCACACCAACACCAACACCAACACCACAACCAACACCAACACCAACACCAACCAACAACAACAACAACAACAACAACAACAACAACACCAACACCACCACCACCAACACCAACACCAACACCAACACCAACACCAACACCAACACCAACCCACCAACACCAACACCAACACAACACCAACACCAACACAACACCAACACCAACACCAACACCAACACCAACAACACCAACCAACACCAACACCAACACCACACCAACACCAACAACAACACCAACACACCAACACCAACCCAACAACAAACACCACCACCAACACCACCACCAACAACAACATCCACCACCAACACCACCACGAACAACAACAACAAAAACACCAACAACCACCACCAACACACCAACAACACCACCATACAACACCAACATCAACAACAACAACAACCACCACCACCACCACCACCACCACCACCACCACCACCACCACCCACCAAACCAACCAAACAACAACCACCACCACCAACCACCACCACACAACAACAACCCCAACAACCACCACCAAACACCAACAACCATCACCAGCACCACCAAAAAACCATCACCAGCACCACCAAACAACAACCACCAC
>CM026397.1:26032675-26063534 GCA_014843695.1 Archivesica marissinica | reverse complement strand
CCCCCACACCACACCACCACCACCACACCACCACACCACCACCACAACACCACCACCACAACACCACCACCACACCACCACCACACCCAACCCACCAAACAACCCACCACCACCACCACCACCACCACCACCCACCACCACCACCACCACCACCACACCCACCACCAACACCACACAACCACCACCACACCACACCACCACACCACCACCCACCACACCCACCACCACCAACCCACACAAACAACCCACACACAACCCAAACCACACACACACACACCACAACACACAACAGACACGCAGCACCACGCAACGCACGCACGCACCCACCCACGCAGCACCCCACGCAACGCACGCACGCACGCGAAATAATAGTTTCATATAGATGAGACATGTACGCATATTTGTTTTGTATTAGTATACAACTTTGTCATTGTTTAAACTTATTTATTTTACAACGATCGCGAAACAAATTTAACAACTTATATTAATAACTCTCGTTGGCACCGATGAAAGCGTAAATGTGACCATTCGTTTGTGGGGGGGGGGGGGACAGGAGTAACCAAACAAAACCCACATGTCCGACTGGCATTCTCACATACTTCCTGGTCCGAGGATCGATCCCGAGTTGCATTGTGAGAAGTGAGCGCGCTAACCGCTGCACTAATGTGCCATGTTGTGTATTATTATAGAAGCTAGCGTGCTAAACACTGCACTAATGTACCAAGTTGTGTATTATTATAGAAGTTAGCGCGCTAACCACTGCGCTAATGTACCATGTTGTGTATTATTATAGAAGCTAGCGCACTAACCACTGCGCTAATGTGCCAAGTTGTGTATTATTATAGAAGCTAGCACGTTAACCAATGCGCTAATGTGTCAAGTTGTGTATTATTATAGAAGCTAGCGCGCTAACCAATGCACTAATGTACCAAGTTGTGTATTATTATAAAAGTGAACGCGCTAACCACTGCGCTAATGTGCCATGTTGAGTATTATTATAGAAGCTAGCGCGATAACCACTGCGCTAATGTGTCAAGTTGTGTATTATTATAGAAGCTAGCGCGCTAACCACTGCGCTAATGTGTCAAGTTGTGTATTATTATAGAAGCTAGCGCGCTAACCACTGCACTAATGTACCAAGTTGTGTATTATTATAGAAGCTAGCGCGCTAACCACTGCACTAATGTACCATGTTGTGTATTATTATAGAAGCTAGCTCGCTAACCACTGCGCTAATGTGTCAAGTTGTGTATTATTATAGAAGCTAGTGCGCTAACCACTGCGCTAATGTGCCATGTTGTGTATTATTATAGAAGCTAGCGTGCTAACCACTGCGCTAATGTACCATGTTGTGTATTATTATAGAAGTGAGCGCTCTAACCACTGCACTAATGTGCCATGTTGTGTATTATTATAGACGCTAGCGCGCTAACCACTGCGCTAATGTGCCATGTTGTGTATTATTATAGACGCTAGCGCGCTAACCACTGCGCTAATGTGCCATGTGGTATTATTATAGAAGCTAGCGCGCTAACCATTGCGCTAATGTGCCATGTTGTGTATTATTATAGAAGCTAGCTCGCTAACCACTGCGCTAATGTGTCAAGTTGTGTATTATTATAGAAGCTAGCGCGCTAACCACTGCACTAATGTACCAAGTTGTGTATTATTATAGAAGCTAGTGCGCTAACCACTGCACTAATGTACCATGTTGTGTATTATTATAGAAGCTAGCTCGCTAACCACTGCGCTAATGTGTCAAGTTGTGTATTATTATAGAAGCTAGCGCGCTAACCACTGCGCTAATGTGCCATGTTGTGTATTATTATAGAAGCTAGCGTGCTAACCACTGCGCTAATGTACCATGTTGTGTATTATTATAGAAGTGAGCGCTCTAACCACTGCACTAATGTGCCATGTTGTGTATTATTATAGACGCTAGCGCGCTAACCACTGCGCTAATGTACCATGTTGTGTATTATTATAGAAGTTAGCGCGCTAACCACTGCACTAATGTACCATGTTGTGTATTATTATAGAAGCTAGCTCGCTAACCACTGCGCTAATGTGTCAAGTTGTGTATTATTATAGAAGCTAGCGCGCTAACCACTGCGCTAATGTGCCATGTTGTGTATTATTATTATAGAAGCTAGCGTGCTAACCACTGCGCTAATGTACCATGTTGTGTATTATTATAGAAGTGAGCGCTCTAACCACTGCACTAATGTGCCATGTTGTGTATTATTATAGACGCTAGCGCGCTAACCACTGCGCTAATGTGCCATGTTGTGTATTATTATACACGATAATTATAACATGTTGTTAAGTTGTCTACATAACGATTACTGGTTACTTGATATTCATACATGTATAAGTGTTATGTCATTCTTAATAATGCTCAACTATTGTTCATTTTTTAAATTTTAATAATATTTTATTGCATTTTTTCCCATACATTACATTACAATTATGCACACAATGAAATACGTAGAAAACAATATGAAATTATATTAGGATTTATTATTATTGCTGTATACTATTTAATCTGGGGGAAAACAAGCAAATGGGTTGGGCTACAAGTTATGACAATATTATTATTGTTCATTGTATCACTAATAGTACATATCTACGATTTACCACTCGCAAAAAGGTCGATGAATAATCTAATCAACAGACTGTGACACACAGGATTAAATAGTTTTGTAGAGCATGGCATTCAATAATAATGGATATATTTCGACCACCATTGTATATTTCCATTCCCGTGAGAGCGCTCAATTCACATACTGGGCTTAAAATGTACCAGACAAAGCCTGCGTCGACCAGCTGTTTCCCGGCAATCCTTTTCGCCCATATGTTTCCAGTCACTCGGGCATGTAATCAGTATGGATGGACTAAGATGTGTTAATGATGAGGGACATGTATTGTTTCGAAAGGTTGGCATATTCAAATAAATAATGTAATCCCATTATTTAAAATTAACATTTGTCCATATTTTAAATCTTTATGGTTGTAAAATAACAATTAAATTGCTTATTAAATACATAGTAAACAGTAAAAACATACAGTCTGTTCATTTATATTTCCAATCGTTCATTTCTTCTGATACCACATCCACTGTGAAGAGGTATTCAAATCAGCCTGAAACACACAAATAATATTTCAAATTTAATATTTGAAATAGCCAGTGCGCACCTGTGAATAACGTCACTGTGTTTACACACTGTATTCCTCCGCCAAATAATACAGTATACCAAGTTTGCAATGGTCTGAATTTTTATGCCACATCTTTTCTACACATCAACTAGTCTGAAGTATTCACAAGTCACATACTTTCTCAAAAAAATGTAGCCAGTTTGATTTCGTTCTAGAAATTTAGTTGTTTTTAAACTTTCCGTTCATTATGTGTCTTGTCGTTGGATTTGAAAAATATCACGTGACAAGGAAGAAAATATTAAAATGATATAAAAAATTTTTTAGAACGAAATCAACCTGGCTACATACTCCCCCGCTATCTCGTCATTTTTCGATTATAAAGAGTTTCAAGAGTTTATTTCGAAATACAATGGGCAATATGCCCATGAGTACACATTATATACACATTACATACTTTCAAACGTGAACATTGGCACTGCGTGCCTATTGTAAATATGTAATATAATTATATTGAGCAAATGTGCAAATAAAAACACGTGCAAATACAAAACGTTTACGATTGGCTAGCGTATAACGTATAATGAGATATGAACACTAGTCATAGAACAGGTTGTTTCTGACTTGAAATTATTTGTATATATACATAGCCAAATCTTTAATTATTATAACATTTTTTGAGGTCATTAATTCATTAAATGTTGGAACATTTGGATTTCTCCAAAAGTATTTCTTAATATGTGTTTTTCTTAAATCGGTATATAGGTGACATTCTAAAACAAAGTGAAATTCATCTTCTAAAGTTAAACAATATCTACATTTTCTTTCTTCATATGGTATTGCTAAGGGTATATGCCATTGACCAGTTTCTACTGTCTATGAGATGATACTCGTCACATAATGTCGTCACTATCCGAGTATGTCAGTCAATTAAAAACAACTACATTTCTAGAACGAAATCAACCATAAACACAAAAACTATACACTGCCTGTCATGAAAATGCATTTTTACCAAAAAGAAAAATGAACTATATTAGTTATTGGGACTACATTCGACCGCGGATGCACTTCTGCCTATGTACGTATATACAACTGTATGTAGAAATGTTTTGAGTTATCCGACATGTTGGCATTTTCCTTTCGATACATTACAAATACAAATACATAGCATTTATATAGCGCAAACAAATTAAAAATTATTCTATTGCGCTTCACAATTACAGATGCAATTTTAAGCATTTACACATGACAATAATATATAATGTATACATATATAGATATAACTAGGATTCTAGTAATTGGATAAGAACATATTATATCATAATATCTACACCATTACAATTACAGTTTATAAGTGAGTGATTGGATTAGATACAGGCTAACTAACTATTATTGGAACTTGTTTCTGGAGTAATATTTCCATTATTTGTGTACATCACTTATAACTGTAGATAGATATTTACATTATGTAAATATATAATGATATCAAAATAAAAGCATTGTGAATGTGCATGAACTTGATCTCAATGTTCATAGAAACAGGTCAAATTAATCTTATACTTGTCGCTTATATTGGAAACTGTAGCACCGATACATAAGCGTAACACACACGCACGCATGCACGCACGCACGCACGCACGCACGCACGCACGCACGCACGCACGCACGCACGCACGCACGCACGCACGCACGCACGCACGCACGCACGCACGCACGCACGCACACACGCACGCACGGCACGCACGCACGCACGCGCACACACAATATTAATATAGAGGTAACTTAATTTGTATACGTCAGTGATACGAAATGTATGAAGAGATACGAAACATGTGTCAATGTAGAGCTTCTCAATAGTGTATGAACGCGGGTGATGGTAAGGAAAATACATATTTTACGAAGAAACCTAAATTACACTACTATACAATTGATAGATTTGCCATCCAATATGGTCACCACAGTAGGACTAGTGATATCACTTTATCAGCTTTATGTTCCATACATTCATACATTACATTCATAACAGCGCTATTTGTGTATTGCGACGGCCTAAACAAAGTATTCCAACAATACTAACTGGGTCATCGACGTTATTCAATGAAGAGCACCTGTTTCTGCTACCAATTCTTGTGTTTTGGCGATCACAGAGCTGTCAGATTTGCCCTTGCTCTGCGACGGCGCATTGGCTACTCGTCCGTTAGGAAAGCTTTGGACGGCTTCGGAAGCATGCGCAAAGTTGGGCTTCGGTTCGCATGTTTGCGGCCCTAATCGCAAACGGTAAGAACAAAAGCTTGTTTGCACGACCCAACGCATTTTAGCGAATACCAGTAACCGTTCGTCACACTTCGCAAATCATTCACAACAAATAGTTCCCCTGCGTTTACCTTTAGCTATATTTCAACTTATGTAACACATTTTCAAACAGTTTCGGTCAAAATTCGCCATAATTGACAAATTTACCCTATTCACCAGGCTGCGTTTAATGGATTCGCCTATGTGTGAGGAGACTATTACTGCAGTTTGGTACTGATATGTGTACGTGTTTCAGGTACTTGATGCAGCATGTGGGGTATCACGCGGCTGCTACCACGATTGCAACGACAATGGCTGCAATTTCATGATCACGTGGTTTTACAGTCCGGAAGTAGAAGCCATTGAATTTACAATGAAGAAGAATTTAGAACATGTATACAGTTCAGAATGGTTCGCTATCGGGTTTTCTTCAGATGAACGTATGGTACTTGTATAACCTTTGCTATGACCGTTGAAGGTAACGGTAGTGGTGCATTCTCATTCGACATTGTGGTTCTCATTCGACATTGTGGAATGTATATTTTAGTCGATAGAAGCGACCATGACGAATGTATATTTTAGTCGATAGAAGCGACCATGACGAATGTATATTTTAGTCGATAGAAGCGACCATGACGAATGTATATTTTAGTCGATAGAAACGACAATGATATAATGCGATCGGGCACATTATTCATATATGGATTCACTGTTTTCTACGTGTATTATCAAAGTCAATTCAATGTATTTGGACAACAATTATTTAAATTTACCAGATGCCTGACATATTTCAATGGATAATATCTGCCTTTCATTATCACATCACAACGGACGGTTCTGTGGTTGGATTCACTTCCGGTACGCTGCTTTATCAGCCGAAACTACAAAGATGAAGATTTTATAGAGTGCAAGAAACCTGTGGTTCACGTTAATGTTGAATTAACAATTTAGTTTTCACTTACACGCTGGTAACACGCTGGACTGGTAATCTAGGGATCGAAGATTCGATCCCCCGTCTGACCCTAATAAGATTAACAGTCTTTCAGATGGGACTTTAAACCGAGGTCTCGTGTCGGTGCTATACACTGTGCACGTCAAAGAACCAGAGAAAACTCTGGAATGGGTATATGTCTGTATCATTGCAATATCCTCCAAAAATCTAAAATGACTCTTCAGGAGGCGTCGCTCATATGGGCAACCGGTAGCGACGATACATACACGTAAAACACATAGTTTTCACTTATTCCCTATTCAACTTTCAGTTCAATTTTATCTCAGCTCTTCTAGACTGTCGCTACTAACCAACTAATTGCTTGTGTACATATCTCATTCCCCGTGCGGAATAGATTAGTTTGATCATATTTTATTGCATATAGTCAAACCTGTCAGCCAAGGAATCACAGAAAATGGCTACTTATAGAGGTCAAATGTATAATAAAACAACACATTGGGAATATGTAAACTGGCTGCTTAATACAGGTTGGCTACTTAATAGAGGTGACCACTAACACAGGTTTGACTGTATATCCAATTTACAGTACAAACAAATGAACACACATCCATTGCATTGTTTACACAAGAATTGTCAATATATGTTGATGCAAAATGGATTGGGTCACAAGTATTAACTACATTACTCACGGCCCTCCACAAACAGGAGAATAGTATTTGCTATATCACCATATAGTTATGACGATACAGGGAAATAACAAGCTTGTCTACTTCTATTATTCGTCATTTAGATGAGTTTATACAAATTTATTTCAGCTCGATTGCGAAACAAGTTCTTACAACTTTTAAAAAATTAATCACCCTCGAGACCTCATTCCTGCTGGAATCAATCGCGACGCATGTTTCTTTAACAAGCATATGAAGCTATTGGCAATGCAATGTATGTTCTACACTCAACCACCTACACACAAACCAGTGTTCATGCCAGTTGACTAAGCCGATTCAATTCAAGTTCGAGACCTCATTGTTGATGGAATACAACGCCAAGAGGGAGGGAAAATAGGCAATGTGGAATTTAAATGTCTAGCCTAAGGGCACAATCGAAACGGCTACAGCTGGGCTCGAACTCCGGGCCTTTCGCACCTGATGCGAACGCATAACCACTGCGTAATCACCACTTCCACTATCATTTAGTGATTACTGCATGAATGGTTATGACGTCTGTCTAACGAGTTCCGATAGAAGCATGCGTGGTTTGTTCCTCAACAATACTAACTAGGATTGCTTTATACACACTGATCTGTAAGCTCCCATGCACCGAGGACCATCTAAACCACCACTAATCACTAATTGTATACATGTATACGTCTGCCTCCCGATCGTTGGGTTCGGGTCCGATAGAAGCATGCGTGGTTTATTCCTCAACAATACTAGCTAGGATTGCTTTGTACACACTGATCTGTAAGCTCCCATGCACCGAGGACCATCTAAACCATCACTAAGTGTATACATGTATACGTCTGCCTCCCGATCGTTGGGTTCGGGTCCGATGGAAGTATACACAGTATACACGTATTCTTTCCCTATGTTACATAGCATTGTTTTTTGGGCTGTCCGATTAGCGCTGTGGTTAGTGCGCTCGCTTCTCACCAATGCAACCCGAGTGCGATCCTCGGACCGGGAAGTATGTGAGATGGTACGGTGGTCGCCAGATCGGACAGGTGGGTTTTCTCCGGGTACTCCGGTTTCCTCCCACACGAATGACCACATATACGATTTCATCCGCGCCAACGAGAGTGATTATTATAAGTTGTTAAAACCTGCTTCGCAATCGTTGTAAAATAAATAAAGTTTAAAAACTGTTTTTTTTATATATATACTCATCATTACACATTGTGGAAGTCGTGATAGCGCAGTGGTTGCGCGTTCTCTTCAGGTGCGAAATGACTGGGGTTCGAGCCCCGCTGGAGCCGTTACGAGTGTACCCTTAGGCAAGGCATTTAAATTCCACGTTGACTCTTATCTCTCCCTCGTGGTGGTGGATTCCATCAGGAATGAGGTGTCGAGAGTGATGAATATAAGTTGTAATAACTTGTTTCACAATCCAGCTAAACTAAGCTATGTGTATAAGCTACTAAGCTCCTATCCATGATCATATGAACTATTGTATGTTCCTTTAATGTCAAGCCACTCGCGGGGACTTAGACATGTTTTCCTGGGCAGGCTTAGCCGACCTAAGCGATTAACCAGTACTAAGCAATATGTGTGAGGTGCCTTGCTCAATGACATTACATACGTGGCCTGACCGAGTATCGAACCCGGGACCGTTCGATTCCAAATCCGACGCTCTACCACTGGACCACGGACGCCACTATTGGCCAACAGCTAAGCTCGCCATCTACAACACAACATGTTTTAAAAACTGTTACAGAAACGAAGTGGCGTTCTCGATTTCTATAACCTGTTCTATATTTTCAGGGTGACGATAGTGTCATAGAATGTGTCACAGATGATCTGCTACGGAGGTTTGCCGAAGTTAGGCACTCGTACAACGATCAAGACTATAATGTCGACATCAGTCATGTATGTCTTGTAGTTTGTATGCTTACCAACATAAATGTGTTAAGGCTACAAGTCCTAGGACCGTTATTAACAGCCCTTCCCAAAGCTAGTATGCCAATGTCATAAATGTCATGCGTAAATCAAATCATATCGAAGGCAACATTTTGAACGTATGTTAACACGTTGGACTGGTAATCCAAGGATCACAAGTTCGATCCCCCGTCTGACCCTAATAAACGCATATATAGACACGCATATAGGTTAATGAAAATCACATCATGCTTTGAGCAAAACAACACACATTAAGCGGATTCTACGAAATATGCAGTAGTATATGTCGCTAACTTAACTAGTACAACTACTATGCTAAATCGAGTGTTATAACAATATAGAACTAATCCCAATGAAGCTTTACATTTTTGACTTCTCAGTTTTACCTCATTTATGGTTTTTGAATTTAAGTAGCCTTACCGTCAAAATGTACATGCTTACAGATAGGTGTTTCAGACAGGACTTTCAACCAAGGTCTCGTGTCGGTGCTATACACCATGCACGTAAAAGAACCAGAGGAGACTCTGGAATTGGTCTGTATCATTGCAACATCCTCCGAAATCTAAAATTACTAATCTCTTCAGGAGGCGTCGCTCATATGGGCAACCGGTGGCGACGATAAATAAACGTAAAACACACACTTGCTGTGAAATTTCATCATGTTGATAGTCTTCAAATTGTGCTAACCTGTTTTGCTTCTATGGCATTTGACACAATTTGTTTCATTTCAGCCGAAGTACGGACTTCGGGAAATGTCTGGTGCAATGGAGGACGGGATCCTAAATTGTAACTTTACACGACTGATACATGTCAATGATGTTGCTAGAATTTTCAATCTGGATCGACCTTGGTATTTACTGGTTGCAAACGGATACATGGAGCATGGTAGTATACTATTTTATATTCAGCAAATCTCGCGAGAAAGGTACATGGTATACTGCTGCACGTGCTATGAAGCGGTACACATGATTGCTGTTGTGATATTTATGTCTCTGCCGCTGCGTAACTGATCATAGTACAGACGGATCTGTAGTCCAGTGGTAACACGCTGGACTGGTAATCCATGGATAGCAGGTTCGACCCCCCGTCTGACCCTAATAAAATTAACAGTCTTTCAGATAGGACGTTAAACCGAGGTCTCGTGTCGGTGCTTTACACCGTACACCTACAAGAACCAGAGGAGACTCTGGAATGTGTCTCTGTCTGTATCATTGCACTATCCTCCAACATTTAAAATGACGAATCACTTCAGGAGGCGTCGTACATATGGGCAACCGGTAGCGACGATAAATATCTATGATCATAGCTACTAGAAATAGTTATGTACACATTTAATGATCTTTCTGGGCGATTTATTGCCCCAGTCTGTGATGCCACTACTGTTTCTTAGATTAGATTTATAACGTAGAGGTGCTTGATTCCCCCCCCCCCATCATTGATGCCTACTCTTTGTTGGATTGCATTTATAAACTAGATAATTTTAGTTCTACGGAAATATTTCATTTAATACATAAATGGTCAATTTCAACGTGTCTAGTCTTAATTGTTAGTTATATAAGGGCACCAAACAAGCACAACTGGAGAAGAATGGTTTTAAGTAATGGCAACGAATAGCGATTTTGCTATTCGAATATTCGATAGAATTCTATCAAAAACTCAAAATCACTCAAACTCTTATACACATTGCCTTTAAAATTTAAAGGTATTTTGTTTGACAATAATAATGTTGGTATAGATTCAGCATATAATAGCATGACTTCTGCTCTATATCTAAGTACCCACACTCGTTAGTACATGCACACGGTTAGATCCACTTAGCAATACTGATATTATATATAGATAATTATTACAATAACATAGCTTGGGTACATAGACAATCTTTGACCATCATACAACTGGCTAATCGACATAATCGTAAATAATAATAATTGTACATGTACATAGATGAGACAATAATAAAGAGTAAAACCTAATCCGAAATTCGATGAGGTTTATTATTAACAATGGGCGGTTATATTAAAGATATAGAAATTAGACGGACGGAGCAAAATATATCGACGGCGGTTCCAGGCGTCTAGCCTGGGTTCCAGTCTGTCGAATTTTCACTTTTTAAGTTCTGGCAAAATGATATCATCAGAAACTCAATACGGCCCAATAAATAAAAAATATTTATTTGACTGACCAGGCAAAATATATCGACGTCTGTTCCAGGCTACCAGGCGTCATAAATTTTACTGAATCAAGGAAAATAATATATTATATATATAAATCTAGTCTTGGCATGTGCAGTATAATTAGCAGAAAATATCCCATACTTGCCAGAACGAAATGTTATATACGTCTACATATAGTATCCATATCACTCTTAACTTCTATTGCAGGTTCGAAATTACGGCACACATTATACCCAAATGAACCTTTTATATCACCGTACCAAATCGACTTTAGGGAGCACATCGACGTCAGTGGTTATAAAAGCGACCACTTTGTCAAAATACACGGTAGGCACTCTCTCAATGATTGTTCCAATTTCATTTGTAAATTGTAATGTTATTGTTCAATGTCTCTTCATCTTTGAATACTTAGCCATAACATCAGGGCATACATTTCTCAGGAAGTCGCGATAGCGCAATGGTAGCGCCACGTTCCCTTCAGATGCGAAAGGCCCAGAGTTCGCGCCTAGGTGTAGCCGTTATGATTGTGCCCTTAGGCAAGGCACTTAATTTTCGCATTGCCTTTTTCTCTCACTCATGGCTTTGTATTCCATCAGGAATGAAGTCTCGAGAGCGATTAATCTTGAATTGAAGTCATAGTCAACAATCACTGGCATAACAAGTAGTTTGTGCATACAGTCAGAGCTGTGTTAAGCAGCCAGCAAAGGGAATCACAAAACGTGGCTATTTGCACATGTGGCTGCTTAATAGAGGTCAAAATATAATAAAACAACATATTGGGAATCTGGAAACTGGCTGCTTAATAGAGGTGACCACTAACACAGGTTTGACTGTAGGTGGTTGAGTGTAGAACATGCATAGCTTCATATGCTTGTTAAAGAAACGGGTGTAGACTGTAAACTTCGACAAATTATGTCAAATGATAACAGACAGAAATTGCTGGCCAACACTCCTTGCCTTTATGAGTATGTAAAATGTGTTGGTTGCATATATTTGTTTAATTTTCTTTACTTTGGGTTTAAAGTCATACACACCGCTTAGGTCCCATGGCGACTATCCAGCTATGATTGGTGCACAAAGACCTTGAGTGCCGTTTCCAGCAGTATTTCAGAAACGGACGGATACCCGGGTTAACCACCAACCTTCCACAAGTCAGTTGGGTAGTTTCCTCACTTGAAAATAATTCGAAGCCCCCAATGAGATTCCAATCTACACCATTAATGGTCCATATATGTGTGTGTTTTACGTTTATTTATCGTCGCTACCGGTTGCCCATATGAGCGACGCCTCCTGAAGAGATTAGTCATTTTAGATTGTTGGAGGATAGTGCAATGATACAGAGAGAGACCCATTCCAGAGTCTCCTCTGGTTGTTTTACGTGCACGGTGTAAAGCACCGACACGAGACCTCGGTTTAACGTCCCATCTGAAATTCTGTTAATTGTATTAGGGTCAGACGGGGGATCGAACCTGCGATCCCTAGATTACCAGTCCAGCGTGTTACCACTGGACTATATATCTGTCTGTGAATACAATATAAGTACTCTAAGCAACGACCTATGTATTGCAGGCAGTTTGATGGTGTTCGCGTGGATGATTCTAGCAAGCTTTTCCATAATTCTAGCACGTTATTACAAACACCAGTGGCCCGATGGCCGGGCTTGTGGGCGTAGAGTATGGTACCAGGTAAATTTGTAAATTCACTCATTACAAATACAACTGAATGAAGATTGCAATGTAGCACCTATTTTACAATATACTGACACGTGACTCGAATAATTAGCATAGTTATATTGTTATGTAGGTTTAATCTTTATTTTAATATAACATGACTAATCTCTTCAGGAGGCGTCGCTCATATGGGCAATCTATCGGATCCGGTAGCGATGATAAATAAACTTTAAACAACTTTATTTGAGTCTCAGCTATGTACATGGATGACACTTTGATAAAGATCAAAACTATTTCATATACACGCATAGCAACATAGGCAGTTCATAGAATTACATAGCAACATAGTAAAAACAGTATATAGTCATTCATCAAAGACTGACAATTTTCGTAAGGGCGGACCCATTTTTGCTTTCTTTGCATATATTGTATGTATATTATGTGGCATAATAGAGCAAAATAAACTATGATTAAACAATAAGGGCGGTAACCACCTTTGGAGAGGAATTAATATAAGTTTTCTGAAAACTTGTTTTCCAATCCAAACCATTAACAATTTATGTAATTTGCAACATTTTATGTGTTATACATGTAAATGTATTGGAATAAATACTGTTTAAACAAACCACTGGTTGGTTACCATTTTCATTGTTAGTGTTGTCAGACAATGACATATTTGTATTTTCTCACTTTTCATGTGAAAGAGCTCGGTCATCTCGATCATGTCTTTAATTAAGAAAAGAACAGAAAATGTACAGACGGATCTGTGGTCCAGTGGTAACACGCTGGACTGGTAATCCAGGGATCGCAGGATCGACCCCCCGTCCGAACCTAATACAATTAACAGTCTTTCAGATGTGACATTAAACCGAGGTCTCGTGTCGGTGTTGTACACCGTGCACGTAAAAGAACCAGAGGATATTCTGGAATGGGTATCTGTCTGTAACATTACACTATCGTCCAAAAATCTAAGATAATCTCTTCATGAGGCGTCGCTCATATGGGCAACCGGTAACGACGATAAATAAACGTAAACCACACACTTATAATGTATTCAGACTTGTACATAGTACATAGTCAAATATACATACATACATAATTATATAACATATAAATACTAATTCACGTGAATTGGTACAAAACAGTTTGAAATATCACCAAGCAATGATAATCGTTCTTTGCATAACTATTGATATACTTAATTCAATAGGTTATACATCTGTGTAGTATGCATTTAGCATGCTCGCAAATTCCAAGTAGGAATAGGAGAGATAAAATAAGTATTTTTTTAAATTATTTTTATTTAAGTTTATTTAACGTTGCTACCGGTTACCCATTTGAGCAACGGGCAGTTTACCTAACAACATCTTTCCTGGGTAGGCTCAAGCGGTTAGCCAGTACTTGTTGCACCGATCTCCATAAGAAATTGCCAACTTTTTCATTATTAAACATTTAGCATGCTTTTTATACACTTCATACACTTGAATAGACACCCGGTCAACTCGGACCAGTCTACGTAGACGAACACAAACTTGCGGAAAGAAACCCACAAGTGGAAGAGACTCAGGGATTGAAAGGAGTCAAAGTTGGGGGTGGAAAGAAGTCGCGTCCGTGTACATTCACTGAACAGTTACTGTATTCTTCCGTGTGATTCAGACCGCGAACAGTTGGTGAATGGTCCATTAGCATCTAAATACAGACATGAATGGTCCATTAGCATCTAAATACAGACATGAATGGTCCATTAGCATCTAAATACAGACAGGACGATATTGGATATGATTTTGTTAATGATAATATTTGCCATTACAGATATATATATTTATTAGATCAGAAGGTGATATGCCTATAGGCATCCTATTGCATACATACGCCCCATGCACATATATATACACATGTATGTACGTGGCAAAATCGTACCTTCGTCAACATGACCCACTGCACCCTCATACGCACGTGTACCATTGGTCATTGGCCATCGATTTAATGAATGACCCGAAATTGACTGTGTTCAAATATCAACAAGATTTACAATAAAAGCCTTTTTTTCCACAAAGAGCTGAAAAACGTTTTGGATTATATCCTCTAATGTAGTTCAATCGACGTTTTTAGCGACTAATTTCCATTTTCACAGTAGTTTTTTATATAGTTATATCATCTACGTATAGATGTAGTAGGGTAACAAAGTTTGAACATTTCCATTGCAATACCTGTACAAGTGTGCAACAGAGATGCTTCGCTCAAGTACAAAGAACAAACAACAGGTGAAGATGTCTCCTTGGCGTACGCCTAATGTACCGATATAATTTTCACTCTACATAGTTTGTGTTTTAATTCTAGATTTCACGTTCGAATACATGGACTAATAAGTTCAAACAAAATTAATTTCCTCTTACATGATATATAATTAATTTGGATCAGACAGTTTCTCTCGCCACGTAGTCGAAGGCTTTTTTAGTAAAGCATATCAGCCCATACCGTACAACAAACGTGTCCATTGACCCGGTGTGTTCTCTACAAATCCGCTTGTGCTATTACATAGCTTTGATACTAGTCAACCCTATTTAGTCTTGTATATTATATCCTCGAAAATGACTTTCCCATGTACTCAACATTGTTATTCGCCTATAATTTCCCTGGAATACTGGATTCATATTTGTAAGTAGTGTAGTACAGTCAAACCTGTGTTAGAGGTCACCTCCATTAAGCAGCCAACCTGTATTAAGCAGCCAGTTTCCAGATTCCCAATCGGTTGTTTTATTATATATTTGACCTCTATTAAGCAGCCACCTGTGCTAAACAGCCATTTTCTCTGACTCCCTTGGCTGGCTGCTTCAGACAGGTTTGACTGTATACATATGTAAAACCCTCTGACCATTGGCTTGGGAAATAGCCCATATTTATGAGTTTGTTGAACAGCTTATAATCAAATCAAAAATCAACAAATCAAAGCACTAATTGTAAATATATATTATTAGTTACATGTGTCGACGAAGCTTTGAACTGCTTATCGAAGATAGAAATAATATATTGGATCCAATATTTTAAAATTCACCTGTACTGACCAGGACCACATGAACGGTTATTGTTAAACCTGTCGATGCTTTAAGTATCTCTGAATCGCTTATTTCAATATCTAATTCTTCAAACATGGACTGACATTCACCCATGGGAAATGTCTCAAGAAAATATATAGAGTCCTCATCAGACAGAAAGAATATTGATTCAAAATCATTTATTGCTTTAAAATAGTCTGCAAAAGTATCATTTATTTAAATCTTTGTAAACGTCATGATGTTTCAATTTGCACAACTTATAGTACAACCGTTTATTATTAGCTTTATTCTGATTTTATTTCTGATTTATATCTTGCCGAAACAAATGCATCGTGTCTGTAATGAACAAAACGATCTGTAGACATATCCGGCAAAACCATTACCATACCATAGATATATCGGCAAAATCATTACCATACCATAGACATATCCGGCAAAATCATTACCATACCATAGACAGATCCGGCAAAATCATTACCATACCATAGACAGATCCGGCAAAATCATTACCATACCATAGACATATCCGGCAAAATCATTACCATACCATAGACATATCCGGCAAAATCATTACCATACCATAGATAGATCCGGCAAAACCATTACCATACCATAGATATATCCGGCAACATCATTACCATACCATAGATATATCCGGCAAAACCATTACCATATCATAGATATATCCGGCAACATCATTACCATACCATAGATATATCCGGCAACATCATTACCATACCATAGATATATCCGGCAAAACCATTACCATACCATAGATATATCCGGCAAAACCATTACCATACCATAGATATATCCGGCAAAATCATTACCATACCATAGATATATCCGGCAAAACCATTACCATACCATAGATATATCCGGCAAAATAATTACCATACCATAGGCATATCCGGCAAAATCATTACCATACCATAGATATATCCGGCAAAATCATTACCATACCATAGACATATCGGCAACATCATTACCATACCATAGACATATCCGGCAAAATCATTACCATACCATAGATATATCCGGCAACATCATTACCATACCATAGATATATCCGGCAAAACCATTACCATATCATAGATATATCCGGCAACATCATTACCATATCATAGATATATCCGGCAACATCATTACCATGCCATAGATATATCCGGCAACATCATTACCATACCATAGATATATCCGGCAAAACCATTACCATACCATAGATATATCCGGCAAAACCATTACCATACCATAGATATATCCGGCAAAATCATTACCATACCATAGATATATCCGGCAAAACCATTACCATACCATAGATATATCCGGCAAAATCATTACCATACCATAGACATATCCGGCAAAATCATTACCATACCATAGATATATCCGGCAAAATCATTACCATACCATAGATATATCGGCAACATCAATACCATACCATAGATATATCCGGCAAAACCATTACCATACCATAGACAGATCAGACAAATATTGGGAAAACATCACATGAGTTATATACCGACAGGTTTTCTGGACGAATGGTAATTTATGTGATAAGAATTACTGCTATGTATTCGTATTATAGGTATTAAAATTGTCCAATTGTTTTCAGGGAACTAGTTCCAAGCTTTCACTAGAATGTGCATATCAATAGAGGCTTGAGCTGGAATCCAGAAATGGCCAGGTCAATCTATTTATGTAGTTGATATTCTGGAACAATAATGTGTTCCCATATTGTTCGCGGATGTTCCAGGGATGTCGTATATACTATTATGCTGGACAGGGTTTCATGTTATTGTCAACATGTTTGCATTTTATTACTAAGGTATGCACTTTATTATTTATATACATTCACTCAATACACTATCCGAATGTGTATTATGCAGAGTGAGTTTTCAATCGTCCTTCTATTACATATTTATATTTATATGTAATAGTTGTTCTTGTTCAAAATGATATCACATACATGTAATTTCACTTTAAATGGCAAGACACGACATCAGCCATAACACTGGATAATACAGACCACACTGTGCTCCTAGTGTATATATCGTTTGCTCACTACAAACACGAGGCGTGCACGTGTCATGTTGAGTCACTCTAGAAAAGGCACACCATTCCCTGTTCTGAATTAGAGCATTGTTATACCTTGGTGAAGTGATAGTTTTTTCAAATATGGTTCAAACTTTATTCTTGTACTGTCTTCGAATAGACAGTGCATACTTCCTGTAGGTGAGTCAGACAGAAAGAATATTGATTCTTGGTTGACTTGAATGTCCGTGAACCATTCTTGAAAATACTGCTTTATTAGTTTTCTCAAATTAGCGTAGAATAGAACATGTATTTAGAAAGTGTGTGTTATGTTGTACCCTGTGTAGTTTCGTATATAAAACATGAATGCATTCCATCCAAATAAAATGTCTGACATTACTTGAGAATAGCATTGCTTCATAACACAAGTACGGTCATTATGTATGGATTGATAGCAACGATGTATTCCAGGCGCTGTAACATTCGAGTTTTGAATGTTATTTCGATAGTGTGTGATAGTCTGTGGAAATCGTGGTAGCGCAGTGGATATGCCGTCGCTTCTTGTGCGTAAGGTCCGGAGTTCGAGCCCCGCTGGAGCCGTTACGATTGTGCCCTTAGGCAAGGCATTTAAATTCCACGTTGCCTCTTCTCTCTCCATCGTGGCGATGGATTCCATGAGGAATGAGGTCTCGAGAGTGATTAATAAAAGTTGTAAGAACTTGTTTCGCATTCGAGCTAAAATAAAATAAATTTGTATAAACTATTTCGATATGGTGTCATCCTAGCTCCGCATACTACAGCTACATATATAGACGTGCTTTTCTGGTGTCCGTGAGTTTTCGCTAGAAGTTATTATGTACTCGTTCTAGGACGGAGCGATCTTTAAAACAAAACAAAATCACATCTATGTAAGTATTGGTAAAATTGTACCATCGAATAGTTTTAAAGCAGCATTACATCGTAATAAAGGATGTTTTGGGTAAAATATAAATACTAATGTGTGTGTGTTTACAAAAATCGAAATAGTCGCTCATAAACGACAAAATTCCAATAAATTTAAACCGTCGTATACGCGAATTTGTTTATCAACACACGAAATGTAAACACGCACAGTGCGCATGCGTGAAACAACAGAGGATGTAGAAAACAACGTATATATTTTGAACATGAAAGACTATCTATCTATCTTCCTCTAATGTCGAACCCCTCGCGGGGATGTAGAAATGTCCCTAAAAGACTTAGCTGACAGAGGTATGAATCAACATATCAAGTAATTTAATTAAAAAAGACAAAGTGGGACAAATAGGGACGATGCATTCCGAATGTAACCAATTGCGGACGATGCGTTCCGATTGTAAACAAGTGCGTGACCGATCAACTCGGAAAGTCCTACTTTCGGTTTCGAGTTTGTTTTATAGCAAAAAAACACTGTTTACCAAATTAATATAAGCATACAAAGTATAATGTTATAATGTGTAGCAGCATTGCTACCCATACGTAAAAATTGAATTTTTCAAATATCTTTTATTTCATACGATGTAATGCTGCTTTAATTGTAAATTGATTGGGATATATACGTTGTTGATACTCACCAATAACAAATGCATAACATTGCTTGCTTGGTCGGCTATGTGTTGTCGCGTTTTAGCTGTTTCAAGTTCGGTCGCTAAAACGTTTGATGTTTTAAATGCCTAGCACCGAAAACAATTACCTCCGCTTTGTTTGTGTTATCTTCTATAGCTTCCGGGCTTGACGGTCATCATAAGGCATTTTTGAATGATGTTTGTCGTTTGTGAACAGTACTGTATCATCGGCGTAAAGTAGAAATAGTCTAATATTTTGAATAGAGTTTTGGCTTCGGTTGATAAATATCGATGTTTATCAGTGGTTACCCCCGGAATGCTACTAACTATTGAAGGTCATGCAGGTACAGGGGCGTACCCAGGGGGGGCCGAAGGGGGCCTTGCCCCCCCCCCAAAACCAAACTTGCACCGGTAAAGATTGAAGTTCAACAACCTTGGACTAAATTTATCATAAAAAATTTTGAATAATGCTATATAGGTCCCATTGTAATAACCTTTTGAAGTTTTCTCATCCTTTGAGAGGTGTAACAATCATGCTAAACCCTATTGTAAATGACTCTCAGGACCAACAGGAGCCAGTCCACCAACAGATAGATACTGCCCTGGCTGAAAGAGTTGCTGCCAACAGACAGAGACTGGTGCTCATTGTGAAGACCGTGTTGTTTTGTGGCAGACAGAACATTGCCCTCAGAGGCCATCTTGACAGTGATAAGCAGACTAAAGCAAATCCAAACACCAACCATGGTAGCTTCAGAGCGTTGCTGGAGTTCCGGGTTGATGCAGGTGACAGTAATCTTGCACATCACTTGGCCACAGCACAACGAAATGCTACATACACCTCTGCTAGAATCCAGAATGAGCTGATCAACATTATTGGTGACCTTATCCGTGAACAGATCCTTGACCATGTGAGAGAGTCCAAGTTTTACTCTGTGATTGCTGATGAGGTGACTGACTCTTCCAACAAGGAGCAGCTGAGTCTGGTTCTACGTTACCTTCACCCCGAGACTGGTGAGATTGCAGAGGATCTGGTGGAGTTTACTGAGTGTAGCATGGGCATAACTGGCCAAGCTGTTGCAGACTATATCATTCATCTCCTCCAGAAGTTCAAGCTAGATCCTACACTGCTGCGTGGTCAAGGGTATGATGGAGCTGGGAATATGGCGGGGAAGACCAGGGGAGCTGCAGCCATCATCACAGCACAGTATCCACTCGCTGCTGGCGAGTCAAGTGGAAGGCTGAACTGGATGTTGCTGGGCCTGACAACCTCCCCAAGACGCCCTCTGCAGCCCTTGCATATGCCAGCAAACACCTGTTCCCAAATGTGAGAACACTGATCACTATTCTCTGCACCCTGCCTGTGACCACCTGCTCATCAGAACGATCAAACAGCACGCTCAAGTTGGTGAAGAACCGCCTGAGGTCAACCATGGAAAATGACAGACTCACTGGGTTAATGCTGATTTCTGTGCACAGAGACATTGAGGTTGACCCAGAGAAGGTCATCTCTGAGTTTGCTAGGAGACACCCCAGGAAACTAGAGCTGAAGAACATCCTGACTGAGTGCTAAGAGACTAAATACAACCCTAACCCTGACCTGTGTGAACTGTATGCAAAGTTGTGCTAAACCGGAATAGTGTCTAGAGTCTCTATACTAGACATAATATTATAGTGCAAGACAGACTTGATATCTCTTGTGATAGTTAACTTAAGTAAAATTAGAGTATTTTATGTGTAATAGATTTTAAACAAAAATTACAATACATGTATATCAAAATAAAGTTTAACTGGTCATTTCTAGTAATGTGTACACCCACACTGTTTTAGCTCGGCCAGCCAATCTCGGCACCCCCCTCAGAAAATCCTGGGTACGCCCCTGAGGTAAATACTAAAATGCAGTTTTTACATAGATGATCCCTTTGACGTACCCCACACTCGTAATTAAACAAAGACGGCGTTTTCATTACACAGAACTTAACATGTTTGTACATGGTCGTTTATTTCATTCCATGAAAGTTGTTTCCATGGACCTACACCCCAAGGGGAATCAAAAGCGCGTGAAAGAGCTATAAATAAATATGCTATAAAGAGCTTCTATGTTTTGCTTCATTAATTCTAGTAAATAATACAGACAGAATATATGGTCTGTTGTAGAGTAACTGGATATAACAGACGGATCTATAGCCCAGTGGTAACACGCTGGACTGGTAATCCAGGGATCGCAGGTTCGATCCCCCGTCTTACCCTAATAAAATTAACAGTCTTTCAGATGGGACGTTAAACCGAGGTCTCGTGTCGGTGCTTTACACCGTGCACTTAAAAGAACCAGAGGAGACTCTGGTATGGGTCTCTCTCTGTATCATTGCACTATCCTCCAAAATCTAAAATGACTAATCTCACCAGGAGGCGTCGCTCATATGGGCAACCGGTAGCGACGATAAATAAACGTAACAAAAAAAAACACACACAAAAACTGGATCTAAATATTGTCTGATTCTCGTTCAGACTGCCATGTCTATTTACGAAATGTTATATTGTTAAATATGGCACTAAGCAGTTTCCCGCTAAGGACAGATATAGGGCGATAATGTGTTGCGTTAAACTCCCATTAAAATTTAAACTTTATTTATTTTACAACGATTCATTTATATCAATCACTCTCGTTGGCGCGGATGAAAGCGTATATGTGGTCATTCGTGTGGGAGGAAACCGGAGTACCCGGAGAAAACCCACCTGTCTAATCTGGCGACAATGGTACCATCTCCCATGAACTCCCTTTGTATTAATATTGGTTTTATTATACCTTCAACCATCAATTTCTGTATCCATATTGGAAGTTTATTAACGTGAGTGGCATAAATAGGTAACACAATATCCTTTGAGCTTTTCAATATTCATTAATAATGAAATCGTGGAAGTCGTGATAGCGCAGTGGAAGCGCGTTCGCTTCAGGTGTTCGAGCCTCGCTGGAGCCGTTACGAGTGTGTCCGTAGGCAAGGCATTTAAATTCCATGATGGATTCCATCAGGAATGAGGTCTCGAGAGTGATTAATATAAGTTGAAAGAACTTGTTTCGCAATCGAGCTAAAATATATTTGAATAAACTAAGAATGAAATCGTTTGCAAGAGCTTTGTCTTCATTGGTTTTATTTGTCGGGTTATTTATTGCATCGATTATTATTTTAGCGTTGAATAACGGTCGTCGTCGGCAGAAACCGAGATAGAATCAAAAGATCCTGCCTTTCGGTGATAACATTTTACGGTCGTTGTTTATTTGATGTATTTACATGTTAAAGAAACAACATTTCATGATTCGTTAGGAAGTTAGATTAACATCTCAATTTAATGAGATTAAGAAGTTTCCAGTAGTTTTATTTTGAGCATTTTGTTTGTAAGTTGTGCATGTTTGGTTCATTATTATTTTTATAAATTTGGATATTTGTCTTCATAATAGATTTGTGTGATTTACTTTCTACATTGATTATCAATATGGTTTTCAAGACGTGCATGCATACATAAGCCATTGCCTCTTTGCTTGCGAATTCGATTGAGTTTGTTCTATTGATTTTTATAGAAATATATAATTTGGTAATAGTATTATACAGTTTACATCCGTCATGTCGAATTCCGTCGGACAGAACAAAATACTTCGACATAACCGAAGCTTGACTTAACGAAATTATATATAAACGGAGCCAGTTATATGTAAAATGGTCTGAAACGGGACTTTTGGTCCGACTTCGAGATAACCGAATAATTCGAAATAACTGACTTTGACATAACGGATGTAGAGTGTATATCTCTTTGATCCGCTTGGTTTCAATCACACTAATATACACTAATATACATATCGTATGTTTGCAATGAGGTCTCTCACCTCAGTATCATAGTATTCATTTCACACATATGTAGGGTGTCGAAGGCAATCATTGGGCTAACATTTACCATTGGGTGTTTAATGGTATCAGTGTTTGCGGATTGGGAATTATGTCATCAGTGTCATAAGGGATACCACATGTAACACGAGTGTTTGCTTTTAGCTTTGATTTCATATTAAATTAAATACTATAATTTCATTTTATTTCTTCAGGCGCATAAAGTGCTGATGCTGATAGTTGTGACATGCGTGACAGTTTCATTTATAACAATATGGATATATACAAAAGGCTTTGCACAGGTAATGCACACCATTGCAATATTATGCCATATTTTAGTTGTAAATTCAGTACATTCTTGGATATCGTATTAAAATAATATACAGTCAAACCTGTGTTAGTGGTCACCTCCATTAAGCAGCCAACCTGTATTAAGCAGCCAGTTTCCATATTACCAATATGTTATTTTATTATATATTTGACCTCTATTAAGCAGCCACCTGTGTTAAGCAGCCACATTCTCTGACTCCCTTGGCTGGCCGCTTAAGACAGGTTTGACTGTAGACTATTTTAGTTGAATCAACACATTTGATTCAATGACTTATTAGTAGATTTGGAACAGTACTATAATACATCTATACAAATTACAAAAACATGATATATATATACCTTCGTAACTTAACCCTTTCCCTCATAGAAGCACCTATTGACGCCATTGCCAATACAACATACATTGACAATGTAGTAACCAAACCAATGTTCATTATAAAGGCCAGAATCTCTTGTAGTCCCAGTAATATCTATGGAGGTGGGATAGATATGGCGACTACTTATCCAACTCATGATAGCATCTCGTTTGTATAGATATATAATAGTATATTTAACAATGAAAGGGTTAAACAAAATCCGTAGCTAGAAAGTAAGTGGAATAGACAAAGTAGACGTAACTGACAGTTTCAGGACGGTAGGGTGACACTATAATAGTACTAGTGTTGAACAGTTCTACCATTTACGTTTATATACGGTATTCTGCTTAAGTATATTTATCTTTTCAAACTACAAATAGATGGACTTTCTTTACGAGTATCATGTCAATCAATCAGGGAGTGTCAGGTGTAAATTGTGTTTGTCTGTGTGTTTTAAGTTTATTTATCGTTGCTACCGGTTGCCCATATGAGCGACGCCTCTTGAAGAAATTAGTCATTTTAGATTTTTGGAGTATGGTGAAATGATACAGACAGAGACCCATTCCAGAACCTCCTCTGGTTCGTTTACGTGCACTGTGTAAAGCACAGACAAGAGACATGTGTTTAAAGTCCCATCTGCGATCCCTGGATTACCAGTCCAGCGTGTTAACCACTGGACTACAGATCCGTCTGTTACTTATGTAGTGTCGCTCACACTACAGATCCGTCTGTCAGGGTATGTCCGGTATACATTGTGTTTATCATTGGTAGACCAAGTATAAATACAGTAAAACACCAATCTACCCGTATTGATATATTGGGCTTTCCCGATAATGCTAGCGATATTGAAGTGTACCTATGACGCATGATCGATATATTGGGCTTTCCCGATAATGCTAGCGATATTGAAGTGCACCTATGACGCATGATCGATATATTGGGCTTACCCGATAATGCTAGCGATATTGAAGTGTACCTATGACGCATGATCGATATATTGGGCTTTCCCGATAATGCTAGCGATATTGAAGTGTACATATGACGCATGATCGATATATTGGGCTTTCCCGATAATGCTAGCGATATTGAAGTGTACTTATGACGCATGATCGATATATTGGGTTTTCCCGATAATGCTAGCGATATTGAAGTGCACCTATGACGCATGATCGATATATTGGGCTTTCCCGATACTACTAGCGATATTGAAGTGTACCTATGACGCATGATCGATATATTGGGCTTTCCCGATAATGCTAGCGATATTGAAGTGTACCTATGACGCATGATCGATATATTGGGCTTTCCCGATAATACTAGCGATATTGAAGTGTACCTATGACGCATGATCGATATATTGGGCTTTCCCGATAATGCTAGCGATATTGAAGTGTACCTATGACGCATGATCGATATATTGGGCTTTCCAGATAATGCTAGCGATATTGAAATGTACCTATGACGCATGATCGATATATTGAGCCTTCCCGATAATGCTAGCGATATTGAAGTGTACCTATGACGCATGATCGATATATTGGGCTTTCCCGATAATACTAGCGATATTGAAGTGTACCTATGACGCATGATCGATATATTGGGCTTTCCCGATAATGCTAGCGATATTGATATGTACCTATGACGCATGATCGATATATTGGGCTTTCCCGATAATGCTAGCGATATTGAAATGTACCTATGACGCATGATCGATATATTGGGCCTTCCCGATAATGCTAGCGATATTGAAGTGTACCTATGACGCATGATCGATATATTGGGCTTTCCCGATACTACTAGCGATATTGAAGTGTACCTATGACGCATGATCGATATATTGGGCTTTCCCGATAATGCTAGCGATATTGAAGTGTACCTATGACGCATGATCGATATATTGGGCTTTCCAGATAATGCTAGCGATATTGAAGTGTACTTATGGCGCATGATCGATATATTGGGCTTGCCCGATAATGCTAGCGATATTGAAGTGTACTTATGGCGCATGATCGATATATTGGGCTTGCCCGATAATGCTAGCGATATTGAAGTGTACCTATGACGCATGGTCGATATATTGGGCTTTCCCGATAATGCTAGCGATATTGAAGTGTACTTATGGCGCATGATCGATATATTGGGCTTTCCCGATAATGCTAGCGATATTGAAGTGCACCTATGACGCATGATCGATATATTGGGCTTTCCCGATACTACTAGCGATATTGAAGTGTACCTATGACGCATGATCGATATATTGGGCTTTCCCGATAATGCTAGCGATATTGAAGTGTACCTATGACGCATGATCGATATATTGGGCTTTCCAGATAATGCTAGCGATATTGAAATGTACCTATGACGCATGATCGATATATTGAGCCTTCCCGATAATGCTAGCGATATTGAAGTGTACCTATGACGCATGATCGATATATTGGGCTTTCCCGATAATACTAGCGATATTGAAGTGTACCTATGACGCATGATCGATATATTGGGCTTTCACGATAATGCTAGCGATATTGATATGTACCTATGACGCATGATCGATATATTGGGCTTTCCCGATAATGCTAGCGATATTGAAATGTACCTATGACGCATGATCGATATATTGGGCCTTCCCGATAATGCTAGCGATATTGAAGTGTACCTATGACGCATGATCGATATATTGGGCTTTCCCGATAATACTAGCGATATTGAAGTGTACCTATGACGCATGATCGATATATTGGGCTTTCCCGATAATGCTAGCGATATTGAAGTGTACTTATGGCGCATGATCGATATATTGGGCTTGCCCGATAATGCTAGCGATATTGAAGTGTACCTATGACGCATGATCGATATATTGGGCTTACCCGATAATGCTAGCGATATTGAAGTGTACTTATGGCGCATGATCGATATATTGAGCCTTCCCGATAATGCTAGCGATATTGAAGTGTACATATGGCGCATGATCGATATATTGGGCTTTCCCGATAATACTAGCGATATTGAAGTGTACCTATGACGCATGATCGATATATTGGGCTTTCCCGATAATGCTAGCGATATTGAAGTGTACCTATGACGCATGATCGATATATTGGGCTTTCCCGATAATACTAGCGATATTGAAGTGTACCTATGACGCATGATCGATATATTGGGCTTTCCCGATAATGCTATCGATATTGAAGTGTACCTATGACGCATGATCGATATATTGGGCTTTCCCGATAATACTAGCGATATTGAAGTGTACCTATGACGCATGATCGATATATTGGGCTTTCCCGATAATGCTAGCGATATTGAAGTGTACCTATGACGCATGATCGATATATTGGGCATTCCCGATAATGCTAGCGATATTGAAGTGTACCTATGAGGCATGATCGATATATTGGGCTTTCCCGATAATGCTAGCGATATTGAAGTGTACCTATGACGCATGATCGATATATTGGGCTTTCCCGATACTACTAGCGATATTGAAGTGTACCTATGACGCATGATCGATATATTGGGCTTTCCAGATAATGCTAGCGATATTGAAGTGTACCTATGACGCATGATGACTGACAATAAACAATTATTTAAAATATCTAGACAAACAAATTCTATATTATCACGATTATTAGTATTACATTAATGTAAGCTTAGAATGTGTATGCTGGTGTTTATCGTTTCAGCTAAAAGGAGCCAATGCCATACAGAAAGCTCACCCAACACTAGGTATTCTTATAATGGGGCTAACATTCCTAAATGTAAGTACGCCATTCTGTAACTCTAGTAGATTAGGCGAGAGTTGCAGTTCTGCGCATTTTGTCTTTTGAGATATATGTTGTATTTATATATATATTATTATATATACAATATATATTTATAAACACAACATATATCTCAAAAGACAAAATGCGCAGAACTATATAAACACAACATATATCTCAAAAGACAACATGCGCAGAACTGCAACTCTCGCCTAATCTACTATATATATTATTTATTTAACCATATTTTATTGTAAATCAATAGTACATATGTCATACACGTACATATACAATACATAGCATGACAATACAAATGGTTTGGCCACTGATGGTCAAGGGTTCGAGCCCCGCTCAGGCCGTGTCTCATTTATATAAAAAAGTTGGCAGTTTCTTACGGAGATTGGTGCACCCAAGTACTGGTTAACCGCTGGAGCCTACCCAGGAAAGGTGTTGTTAGGTAAACTGCCCGCCGGCGATATAGCCCAAAAGTGTACTGATGCAGGCGTAAAACCGAAATATAACATAACATATAACATAACAAATGGTTTTGGCCACAAGTTTTAACAACATTAGACAACGACCCGCACCATTATGTTAAATGACTGAATTTCTTTCTTGAAAATAGAATGTAAATAAAAATCACAATATATATTATTAAGGTGAAAGGGGAACTCTTATTCTAGTTATTTTAGGGAGACAGGCAGTAGTATGATTATAAAACATAGTATTGTTACCTAGTTACTGCGTTACTTTGTGGTATTGGGAAGACACCAGTGATAACAAATACAGACTCAGTAACACATTTGGTAAATGTAAATATAATGAGCGACATCGCTGTTTTTATATTACCTCCCTTGGCAGATAGAGTCAGATTTATCCCGAAATGTATAGGTGTCCTTTCAGTTGGAATACTTTGTGTTTACTGTTGTTCCCTAACCAAATGTTGCGTTGATAATGTGATGTTGTCCAAATCAGATTAGTTAATTGATATAACAACTTTACAGATAAGTACCCATTGGGTATACTGCAAGATATCTGTCGAGATATAGTGATATAATAATTATAAGATGAGAATTTGTGTGAAAATTGATAGCATGTTGTGCAAAGGAAACAACGATCAAAACAAAGGATACATACTTTTAGGGAGTATTCAGGGACAATAACTGACCGATGTCTCTCATTTAGAAAGAACCATTTATTAAGAAATACTTTTCATCTGAGTTGCAGAATTTACATAATCTTTGTTCAGGAGATTCCATATGAATAGTATGAATATCAACAGTTTAAGTGTCAACAGATGCCTGCTAATCATGACTAAGATTGTGATAAAAAGAAACGAGTCATGGCTAGTAATGACGGTGTACGTGTTATTTCAGCCTATCATGGCGTTTATGCGGCCACGGTCAGACACCGCCACTCGGCCTATGTTCAAGTATGTACATGGTTTTGTAGGAACTACGGTATACGTACTTGCAAGTAAGTAGGTTGTACATTAAATAAATCAAAATTACACACACTTAGTTTAATCATATTGTATTGCATTCATTCTATATATACAATGTACAGAACAAAACAAATGAACACACTTGTATAATTATGCATATTATGTACGATTTATGTCATTGTTATACACACGAATTGTCAATAAATGTTGAAGCAAATGGATTGGACCACAAGTTTTAACAACATTAGTTACGGCCCTCCCCAAAATACTAGATTGTAACAAACAAAGTGAATGAATATATGAGTTGTGCAAACACTAAAATTGATGATTACTAATATAAAAGGAAAATGAAGAAGAAAAATTAACAAAATATATATATAACAAGAATTTAGAACCAAACGAAACAACAACTAACAATACCAACAACAAAGGGATTAAGAAATGCAATTGATTATAACTACTCCAATAAAGTGACCCATCGTCCCCAAGCCAACCACCCCCGTCACCACTCCCTGGAATAAATCGTCGCTAGCGGAGAACAGCCAAAATATATACACACATAACATATACAGATCGTGTATTTATTGCTGAAAGCTATACACACATAACATATACAGATCGTGTATTTATTGTTGAAAGCTATACACACATAACATATACAGATCATGTATTTATTGCTGAAAGCTATACACAGACATAACATATACAGATCATGTATTTATTGTTGAAAGCTATACACAGACATAACATATACAGATCATGTATTTATTGATGAAAGCTATACACAGACATAACATATACAGATCATGTATTTATTGATGAAAGCTATACACAGACATAACATATACAGATCATGTATTTATTGATGAAAGCTATATACAGACATAACATATACAGATCATGTATTTATTGATGAAAGCTATACACAGACATAACATATACAGATCATGTATTTATTGTTGAAAGCTATACACAGACATAGCATATACAGATCATGTATTTATTGCTGAAAGCGTCGAGTCGTTTTAATATAAGTTTGAATGAGTGAAAATAAATTCATTTTCTTCGGCTGCTAAGTTTAATTTAAGTAATTAAAACACGGTTTGGAGTTCTGGTGCGTATGAATTTAACCACACCGGCCTAAGGCATCAAAAGTGTAACCTGATTTGGTCGCCAATAAACAACGGCAATACAAATATATTTTCTAAATATTATATACGAAGTAAATTAAACCATGAAAGCATATTAATATATAAAAATATGTTAGCTCTGAGTGCATTCTATAGATCTGTTAAATATTGTCTATGAAATTATTTGTACTGAATACTTATGTCATGTTTTATTAATCTATTAATAGTATTAAACTGCATACTGGGTGTGACGTTGCCCAAGACAGCTGTTCCCTCGTACACCATGTGGATTATTGTAGCATTCGCAGTCTATCAACTGGTATTCGAACTGATTATGGAAACATATGAGTGCTATTTGATACGGACAGGTAGGGAGGAACATTAACGGTCTTTATGTATGCATTCAATCAATGAGTGTGATGTAATCCATGACC
>CM026397.1:25909781-26027281 GCA_014843695.1 Archivesica marissinica | reverse complement strand
TTCAAGACTTGTGTTGAATTATTGGCTACGTGCACACTCGTAACGCCTGTGGGGCTCGAACTCCGGGTCTTTCGCGCCTGAGGCGAACGCGCTATCACTGTGCTATCACGACTTCCATATAGATGAACATGATGAAACGAAAGGAGCGTAAAATGAATGAGGAGAGACTAAGGAGGTTATTGAACTGTGTATCAACAGCAGCGGAAACCATGTCCTGAGTGTCCTCATCTGATAATGATATGTCACCAATCTAGGCTACCATGCAGTACCGCATACCAATGCATACTTGTAGGTGTATGATTTGTCCCTGTGATTGTAAGATCTCTTCAGAAATAGAAATATCTCACTTCCTAATATTTTATATACAGTCACGCGTTTTACCAATATAGAGTCCGCCTCCGTGGTCGAGTGGTTAAGGTCGCTGACTTGTATACCACTGTAACCTATCATCACTGATGGTCACGGGTTCGAGCCCCGCTCAGGCCGTGTCTCATTTATATGAAAAAGTTGGCAGTTTCTTACGGAGGTTGGTGCACCCAAGTACTGGTTAACCGCTGGAGCCTGCCCAGGAAAGGTGTTGTTAAGTAAACTGCCCGCCGGCGATATAGCCCAAAATGGTGCTGATGCAGGCGTAAAACCCGAAATATAACATAACATATATAACCAATATAGAATAAGTAGACTTTGGATCAAATAGTCATAATTTGTTAATATGTAATGTTCTTTTCATATGTAATATGTTCACACGATACTGTTACAATTTTACCCTATATACAGAACACAACACAACACAACAAAAGTTCATTTCTGACGTATACATATGTACATAGTCATAGTTACATAACAAGTTTATAGTATATAATAATATATTTAACAAAAATACCAGTTAATTGCCACGAAAAGAAAACAAAATCCGGAAGAAAAGATCTGCCACAATATGCGTAATATAAGAAGTAATTCACACAATTATTTATCTCTAAATATATTATTTTCGTTTGAAAATGTTACATATGAAAAAAAAATGAACAATTTTCGCTTCCTATGCTACTATTCACATACACAGATTTACATGTAACGCGGACATTGTATATGATTGTTATATGTAGTATCTGTTTCGTTATCTCCATATGGATACGATAAACCCCCATGATACATGCTATATCAAAATACTTGTTCCCACACACATAACTTAACAGTTCGATCCCCCGTCTGACCCTAATAAAATTAACAGTCTTTCAGATGGGACTTTAAACCGAGGTCTCGTGTCGGTGCTGTACACCATGTACGTAAAAGAACCAGATGAGACTCTGGAATGGGTCTCTGTCTGTATCATTGCACTATCCTCCAAAAATCTAAAGTGACTCATCTCTTCAGGAGGCGTCGCTCAGATGAGCAACCGGTAGCGACGATAAATAAACGTAAAACACACATAACTAAATCTCACAGTATGTGCAGCATACACCTAAAGTGATCATTGACTTGTTTGTCCGTTTGTTTACTCTTTGCGAGAGAGTTGTAGATAACACCAGGAAGCCCTTGAGTCATAAGGTTTCGACAGATGCAAAACTACAGTGGCATGAAGAGATAGTGACTGGATAACTCATCGAAAGAAAGGGTATGCAATTTAGTATTCAATAATTAATTATTAATACAGCATTCAATGGTATTTCATGAGTTTGGTTTCTGCTAACATAATAATATGTATTCATATATATATATATATATATATGCGTATATTAGTTGTCAATGTGAAATATAAAATATATATAACATATTATGGATGGTCCAAGCAACTACTGTTTTAATCAAATGCACTTCTCTTGAAACCCTGCTTATATAAGTATAATGTGTGTTTATTATTGAAAAGGTCAGCCATTACTGACTTATGAGACATCTTATTTATGAACATCAGTACTTCCTGATCCCTCTGCTTGTATGCCAGGCGCCAGGTGTCGCAAACTCTCCTTTTTCTTCTCGTAATAATATGTCTCGGTTGCTACGGCTCTTACCAGGGTCTATCCTATTGTAGACTCGCTGGAGTTGTCTAGGGGGTTTCTTCGTTATTATATGTATTAATGATAACTCAACACAGTATTACATTTCTTCTATATAATATCTTGTTTAAATTGGCATCAGAAATATCCATATATATATAATCAGTGATCTATATATATATACATCGTATCATTAAAAGCTTATTTAACAATCCATTTGTGTGAGCCGACTATGCGCTTACACAGTATATTTAACATCCAATCTTTCTAATCCGTCATTACTCAATATCACTATAATCTAATCACTGTTTCTGATTAGATTAACTTTTAATCACCTTCTATATGGTTCGCCCTTTTTCTTCTCGTAATAATATGTCTCGGTTGCTACGGCTCTTACCAGGGTCTATCCTATTGTAGACTCGCTGGAGTTGTCTAGGGGGTTTCTTCGTTATTATATGTATTAATGATAACTCAACACAGTATTACATTTCTTCTATATAATATCTTGTTTAAATTGGCATCAGAAATATCCATATATATATAATCAGTGATCTATATATATATACATCGTATCATTAAAAGCTTATTTAACAATCCATTTGTGTGAGCCGACTATGCGCTTACACAGTATATTTAACATCCAATCTTTCTAATCCGTCATTACTCAATATCACTATAATCTAATCACTGTTTCTGATTAGATTAACTTTTAATCACCTTGTATGGTTCGCCGAAACTCTATGTTTCTTCTATGGCTGAACAATTTAATTATTCGACAAATCTTTATAAGTTATATTTCTTATAATGTCCATAATATCTAAGTATCATAAATACAGTTTATATGTTCTATATACTAGATTGAGATCACGACCTTTCTCGCTCCTGGAGTTAGGCTCTAGTGTGTCTGATTTATGTTAATAAAATCCATTTCTTATATACATGATTGAATCAGTGTATATATGATATAACAATTCCTAAAACATCTGTTATTCCTAAACATCTGTTATGTTATCTAATATTACACCATCAAACCAGTTCGGTGCCTTTGTATTACATAACTGGACACCTGCAACCACGGCCTTGATAAACTGAGATTAGGCCTAACATCTTAAGTCATTTCCCGCGCGAAGCGAGATTGATAATTTTAGGCGCGAAAATAATAGCAGACGATTATGCATAAAACAAATATATATATATTACATGGTAAACATTTGGCCATATATAGAAACAGTTTAATGTATTTATATAATACATTACTATTTATATATAACAATAATAAACATTTCGTGCAAATTGGGGTTTTGCACAATGGCTGGTAAGAAATCCCTGAAATCGCAGTCCAACGTGTTAACCACTGTGTGTGTGTATGTGTGTTTTTTACGTTTATTTAGCGTCGCTACCGGTTGCCCATATGAGCGACGCCTCGTGAAGAGATTTGTCATTTTTTTAGATTTTGGAGGATAGTGCAATGATACAGACAGAGACCCATTCCAGAATCTCCTCTGGTTCTTTTACGTGCACGGTGTAAAGCACCGACACGAGACCTCGGTTTAACGTCCCATCTGAAAGACTGTTAATTTTATTAGGGTCAGACGGGGGATCGAACCTGCGATCCCTGGATTACCAGTCCAGCGTTTTACCGCTGGGCTACAGATCCGTCTGTTAACCACTGGAATACTGACCCATCTATATGTGGAACAGTCCTACTCCCAGTTTAGTATCAACCTAAAGCAGTTAATTGACAGTACATGTCTATCAATTAGTACAATTTATGATGCAATTTTCAAATATCACGTGAATGACTTAGTTTAAACTTTATTTATGTTACAACGATTGCGAAGCAAGTTTTAACAACTTATATTAATCACTCTCGTTGGCGCAGATGAAAGCGTAAATGTGGTCATTCATGTTGGAGGAAACCGGAGTACCCGGAGAAAACCCACATGTCCGATCTGGCGACCACCGTGCCATCTCACATACTTTCCTGGTCCGAGGATCGAACCTGTGTGCCATTGGTGAGAAGGGAGAGCGCTAGCCACTGCACTAATCGGACACACTCACATATAATCATCGTATTACTTGTCCCAGTAGTGAACCCACAGCCCAGATGATAGCAGTGTCAGTCGAGTTCTAGCAACGGCGTGCTATAGACAACTCGACACCAGATATTCATATATTATGTAATATTATCTTAGAATTACTGACGGCGTGTCCCACAACTGCAAACTACGATGATGCGAATTTGTGTATCGCTCCTGTTGTTACTTCTTCATATACGGTTCGTCTCGTCACAATATGACTGGCATTTCCAAGGTAAAATATACAATGGATAATTCCGGATTGTTCACGTTACTTGCTAAATTGATACCGCTAGGAGTGATATAGATATATATATATTCTATATATAGAATTATATATATTCTATATATAGAATGCTTGTCATTTCAGTATACAACTGTAAGTTTAGTTATACATAGTGCGTCACATGATGACTGGCATTTCCAAGGTAAAATGCAATAGATAATTCCCGATTACATTGTTGTCTTTCAATGTATGGCTTTGATAATTGTATGCATAGTTTCAAGCCTATGATGTATCATTAATGTTCTTATAATAAAAAAAGCGACATTTTTTAACAGGAAACAATTTGTTCAGATCCCAAGCGTCTGTCAAATTACCACACAAGACAAAACTTTTGTTTGTTTGATTTGGATGTTTGAGTCGCACCAACAGCTTAGGTCATATGGCGTCTCTCCCAGCTATTATTGGTGGAAAAAGACAGACCCAAGTGCCCCTCGAGCAATATTACTGGCGCGGATGGGTACCCGGCCAGAACCACCGACCTACAGCAAGCCAGCTGGATAGCTTCTCACATGAAATAATTCGAACATATAGCGGGGAATTCGAACATATAGCGGGGAATTCGAACATATAGCGGAGAATTCGAACATATAGCGAGCGGGGAATTCGAACATATAGCGGGGAATTCGAACATATAGCGGGAACATATAGCGGGGAATTCGAACATATAGCGCTGAGCGATAAGTGAATTGAAGCCAACGACCGTAACCACTTGGCAACGGAAGCCGCTAATGCGATATCGGACAGTTTATCATGCGATATCGGACAGTTTATCATGCGATATCGGACAGTTTATCATCCGATATCGGACAGTTTATCATGCGATATCGGACAGTTTATCATGCGATATCGGACAGTTTATCATGCGATATCGGACAGTTATCATGCGATATCGGACAGTTTATCATGCAATATCGAACAGTTTATCATGTGATATCGGACAGTTTATCATGCGATATCGGACAGCTTATACAATAATTAGATATTGTTGCAGTAGCATCAATGTCGATTCCACGCACACCCACACCCCGCAACAACTACTTCAGAAACCCTTCCAATTGTGATGTGTACGAAATGTTCGCTATAACGGTGTGTACGAAGGACGCACTTTAAATTTGACATGCACGAGACTAAATATGCATGGGATCCTAGTCTTTTATCAAACTGACTGTAATTTGGAGAGCTATATTTCCGCATAACAACAACAGAGAAAGTGATTACACTGGAATGTAAGCAACACCTATCCATTCCAATAAATAGTAGTCCAAAGAAATAAGTCATATACGATTTGTTGACTGTTTTTGTGTGGTAATAAAGTAATTTATTAAAATAATGTTGACATATTTTATTACTTCATGATGACTTTTGGTAATATTTACCTACTTGGAATAGAACAAATAACGAACGAAACAGACACTCCCTTTGATCTTTATTATATATTTCAGGTAAAAATATCGCACTTTCTATGCAAGCCTTTCAAGAACCAGATAGTGGATGGGCTCCTGCCGCAAGGGCTGTAGATGGTAACACGGCAAGTTTCTTTTCACAGCTTTCGTGTACTCAGACAGCAGAATCTCATGTGGGATCCCACACTGCGTCCTGGCGAGTGATGTTCAACGAGTCTAGTTACATTACGGGAATTATAATCTACAATAGAAATAGTAATTTACATTTTATTTCAAATAAACAACCAACGTTGCGATTCACATACTGCAAACTGAATCTGAGTCGTGATAGCGCAGTGGTAGTGCGTTCGCTTCAGGTGCGAAAGGTCCGGAGTTCGAGCCCCGCTGGAGCCGTTACAATTGTGCCCTTAGGCAATGCATTTAATTTCCACGTTGCCTCTTCTCTCTCCCTCGTGGCGATGGATTCCATCAGGAATGAGGTCTCGAGAGTGATTAATATAAGGTATAAGAACTTGTTTCGCAATCGAGCTAAAATAAATTTGTATAAACTAAACTGAATCGGAACGTAAATGTAGCATAATTTAACTTGTTAATTGATACATACGACTGTCTAGAGGTACTGTTTAACACAGGTGTACTTTTGTAAATTATTACATACTATTTTATTCTAACATGAGTTTAATATTTTGTTCCTATAAACAAAAAACAAATTTACAGTTGTAACATATAATTATATGCAGTAAATCACGGCTACGGCTGTTGAATTTGCTCCCCCTGTAAAACGTTATTTATGCAGGGGTTGTGTTGATAACAAGACATACAGGAACTATAGTGTTCATAGCTGGAGGGTGATTTCCAGTGTCACTCTAATACAGAAGGTATTTCACAGTGAGGTATTTTGTAAAAGTGGCCATCAGCCAAATAACACACATATTTATTCGTAAATAGCATTATATTAGGTCATGTTAGAATGGAAATAATGTTTGTTTTGCCGTTGACGTTATGATGCGTAGGAATTAACAACTTAGGCATACAGCATGTGTGGTTAATTCATACTCATCAGAACTCCAAACCGTCGGTTATTCCCCCCCCCCCAATAAACAACGACAAGACAACTATTAATTCCTAATTACAGTATTGTCTAATAGATTAGATCCAATGACTATATTATATTGTCATATATGTATTTGTATAATATTTACATCGGCAGCTTATTATTCGTATTTTCTGTCTTTATTCGTGTTAGCAAAGATTGCTGTCCTAATTAAGCATAGCATCATTTGTTCTGAATTGAAAGATGATTTAGTTTGGTTTTGTGGCTTAATGTCCCACCAACTACTTAGGCCATATGGCGACCCTCCAGCTAGTATTGCACATTGTAGGGGAGGCAGTAAATCAGAGACGGTGTACATCTTACTAGAACAACCAACCCTCCTCAAACTAGCTTGATGGCTGCCTCACTTGAAATAATTCGACACCCCAATGGGAATCGTACCTACAACGGTGAGATGCAAGTGTTTTGGGGAAGAGAATGTATAAGGCAACTAGCAAATATTGAATTGTTTCGATAAATGTGCAACTATTTCCACGAACTGTCTTCAATTAAAATGCTATTTCTTTCAGAAAGCAAGTTTGTGATAATGCAATTGAGGTTAGAAGCGACATGGTCTGATACTGGGGTGATTAGTTAATGCTAGTATAATATCTGTTTCAGCATTGAAGAACCGACTAATGAACTTTCAAGTAAGAGGATTACATCCGAATGCGGAACCAATCCTTCTATATAATGACAGCACTAAGTCTGCATATACTAACGCAATTATTCAGTTGGAGTTTGATGGGGAAACAGCAGTTAACGGTGTTAACATTAGCCTGCCAGACAGAAACAATGCAATACTAACCCTTTGTGAGGTCCTGGTTTACGCAGGTAGTAACTTAGTCGTTGAATGTGTATATGTGTACGTGTGTAAGAATGAAATACTAACGTTGTGTGAGGTCCTGGTTTACGCAGGTAGTAACTTAGTCGTTGAATGTGTATATGTGTACGTGTGTACGAATGCAATACTAACGCTTTGTAATGTCATTGTCTATGCAGGTAGTAACTGGATCGTTGAATATGTATATGTGTACGTGTGTACCAATGCAATACTGACGCTTTTTGAGGTCCTTGTCTATGCAGGTAGTAACTTAGTCGTTGAATGTGTATATGTGTACGTGTGTACGAATGCAATACTGACGCTTTGTGATGTCCTTGTCTATGCAGGTAGTAACTGGGTCGTTTAATGTGTATATGTGTACGTGTGTACGAATGCAATACTAACGCTTTGTGATGTCCTTGTCTATGCAGGTAGTAACTTAGTCGTTAAATGTGTATATGTGTACGTGTGTACGAATGTAATACTAACGCTGTGTGAGGTCCTGGTCTATGCAGATAGTAACTGGTTCGTTGAATGTGCATATCACATATGTACCAATGCAATAATAACGCTTTCATTTATATTTCCAATCTTTCATTTCTTCTGATACCACATACACTGTGAAGAGGTATTCAAATCAGCCTGAAACACACCAAGAATATTAAATATGTAATGTTTTGCATAGCCAGTGCTCACCTGTGAATAACGTCACTGTGTTCACACACTGTATTCCTCCGCCAAATAATGCAATATACCAACCCTCAGTTTGCAATGACCTGAACTCTTATACCACATCTTTTCTACACATCAACTACTTTGAAGTCTTCTCAAGTCACATAATTTCTCAAATAACACAAACGCTATACACTGCCTGTCATGAAAATGCATTTTTACCAAAAAGAATAAATACTATATTAGTTATTGGGACTACATTCGACCGCGGATGCACTTATGCATATTTAGGTATATACAACGCTTTGTGAGGTCCAGATGTATGCAGGTAGTAACTTAATCATTGAGTGTGTATATGTGTACGCATGTACCAATGCAATATTAACGCTTTATGAGGTTCTGGTTTTTTTATACTTTATTTATTTTACAACGATTGCGAATCAAGTTTTAACAACTTATATCAATCACTCTGAAAGCGTATATGTGGTCATTCATGTGGGAGGAAATCGGAGTGCCCGGAGAAAACACACCTGTCCGATCTGGCGACCATCGTACCATCTCACATATTTCCCTGTGATCTGGTTAATGCAGGTAGTAACTAGATCGTTGAATGTGTACATATGTACTTATGTACCAATGAAATACTAACGCTTTGTGAGGTCCAGATTACCGTATTTTGGTATTTTCTTAATTTTAAGCAATTCCTGCATTACAAATGGCAGTCTAGGTTTTCGGCCATTTTGAGGAATTTCCGTTTCGTTGCAACATGATTGCAAATGTTAATGCGCATGTGTTGATAATGCGTTGTTACACGCGTGCATAAATCTACCAAACAATTTAATGGAAATGGACTTAAATTCCAAATATTCAATAAAATATATTTCAAAACGGCCTACTGATTTCAAAATTATTGGACACCGTATTCAATTATATTTAAATGTACAGTACGGTTGATATACAGCTAACAGGTGTGATGTTTACTAATCAAGTAAGAACATTAGAGATGCATGTATGCATGTATACATTTATTCATATATAATATAAAATTTATTTCAGCACCAAGACCTGCATGCGCCCTCCTGTCACGAGAACAAATACACGGACATGCTGAGATCTATTCCAATACAGGCGGAGCCATTAATAGCCAAAACACTGTTGGAACAGTTATTAAATTTTCTTGCCAAGAACATTTCCATATATTTGGAAGCCCTTTCATTGTATGTCTTTCTAGTGGCCGATATAATTCGTCATATCCGAATTGCACAGGTAATGTATCGATTTCAATCAATACAGACGTGTGTTTTACGTTTATTTGTCGTCGCTACCGGTTGCCCATATGAGCGACGCCTCCTGAATAGATTAGTTATTTTAGATTTTGGAGGATAGTGCATGATACAGACAGAGACCCATTCCAGAGTATCCTCTGGTTCTTTTACATGCACGGTGTAAAGCACCAACACGAGACCTCGGTCTAACGTCTCATCTGAAAGACTTAATGTTATTAGGGTCAGCCGGGGGATCGAACGTGCGATCCCTGGATTACCAGTCCAGCGTGTTACCACTGGACTATAGACCAGTCTGTCAATACAGAAGTAATTGAGATATCTACATGTATGTAATAATAATAATAATAAAGACTTTATTTAACGAGAGTACTCATTTAACAAAAGTTAATCTACCATGAGGCCCTCAAACATATATACAATCAATGCAATCAAAAGATAGCACTATAAGTGAGAACTGCACATTGGAATAATATAGTAATGTAATGTGAGTCGCGCAGTTGGGAAAACAAGCATATAGAATATCACAAAGTTTGAAGCAAATTGCACTTGCATGTTTTCAACACATGTTTGATTTATGGCACCTGTATTGTCTGAACTTTATAGAAATGCTAAATGTAGGGTTCCAACGTTATAGCCATACTACGTTTATCTAATTAGCTTAATGTATGCTAATTAGCTAATTAAAAATGATTAAAACCTGTGACTCATTTAAGAAAGCTCAGACAATGCTTGTTCAATTTAACTTAGACTGACATATAGCTTGGGTTCCAGTCTGTCGATATTTCACTTTTTAACTTCTGGCAAAATGACATGGTCAGAAACTCAATACGGCCCAATTAATGTACCACTACTAATGTACCCAATTAATAGTCTCGGTGTTAACATATATTTATTTGATTGGCAAAATATATCGACACCTGTTCCCAGGCTCACTGACATACTATAAATGAAAGAAGCTCGAATTTGTGCAAGTGTATGTTATGCAAATTAACTACAACCTGGGCCGGATGTTATACATGTTATCATAAGCTCAGGTGATATGATTGGTTGAGTCTGAGATTTGCTCTTTGCGCAATCAATCAGAATGCATTGAGTCTTGAGTTTCAGAATGGAGAAAGAGTTTACATGTATGTCCAGATCATCAGTCAGTTTTAAATGTGTACTCTTCCCTTGAATGTGACATTTTCCTGTCCATATATTTGATATTCCCACAACGAGACTCATATTTACTTATAAATTGCACGTGTGTTGCATATAAAGCATCTCCATGCAAAACTCTTAATTCAGTACACAATTCACAATATCCTATTGTGTGTACTACTACTAATTTCCAGATTCCCAATATGTTGTTTTATTATAAATTCCACCTATATTAAGAAGCCATATGTGCTAAGCAGCCACTTTTTGTGATTTCCTTGGCGGGCTGCTTAATACAGGTTTAACTGTGTTTCCATTAACTTGCTTAACATTTGTTTCTGTTTCAGCAACATGTGAAATACCACCAAGGCCAACTCATCATGGTAATATAATGTCCTCGCCACACACTAACGTAAGTAATGGAGCAGCGAACGTTACTTGTGAAAAAGGCTATCAACCGCCTTTCTATTCAATCATTTGTATAAATGGTGTATGGAATGACACTGCACATTCGTGTAAACCGGTTCAGTGTAATTTCCCTGGAAATCCAGAAAATGGTTATTACAGATATGGCAATGGATCTAATCAGGCATATAGTTCCTCAGCAGCATTGCCATTTGGAAGTGTAATCATAGCGGCATGTAATGATGGATACGAGAGCAGCAATGTTGGTCAAACGAGAACGTGTCAAAGCAACAAGACTTGGAGTGGTGGCCAAGAACAAATATGCAAAAAAATCAAATGCCCGGATCCGGGTAATATAACCCATGGTGCCTATCTTTTCAAAAACGGAAGTCAGTATATATCTGGTAGTGCATTTTATGAAACTATTTTGACAGTGAATTGTAGTAGAGAGTATATGACAGAGACTTCAGTCGAAAGGAATTGTACAAGTGATCGCAAATGGAGTGGTAAAGAGCCTGTTTGCAAGATAGTAACTTGTGAATATCCTGGAAATATTTCGAAGGGCTACTATGCATTCAAAGTGGCGATGGAACAAGGCACACCCAAGTCCTACGCACACTATCCGTTGAACGTTTCTTCAGAAATACAGTTGGTTTGTCTAAAGGGAAATATTATCAAACCGCCGGAACATAGTGTCCGTCGATGTCTAGAGTCGGGCAAATGGAGCGGTAGGTCACCAATGTGTGTTCCGGTCAAGTGTAAATGGCCATTACCTTTCAGTGGTGGAAATTATGTACCGTCGAATAACGTCACAAGTGATGGTTTGGCTTATAAAACAGTACTAACCGCTACATGCAACGACATGTTTGAACTGTCTGACACCCATCAAAAGCGACATTGCAACGAGAAAGGAGCTTGGGACGGGGAACCAGCTGTGTGTGGTAAGTTCCTGTCCTGTGCTTTTAATCTGTGTGTTTAAGCAATGTTATTGCACATCAAGTGTGGGCATTTAGTCTGTGTGTTTAAGCAATGTTATTGCACTCCGGCGTGTGTGCTTTTAGTCTGTGCGTTTAAGCAATGTTATTTCACATCGAGTGTGGGCATTTAGTCTGTGTATTTAAGCAATGGTATTGCACTCCGGCGTGTGTGTTTTTAGTATGTGTGTTTAAGCAATGTTATTGCACATCGAGTGTGGGCTTTTAGTCTTTGTGTTTAAGCAATGTTATTGCACATCGAGTGTGGGCTTTTAGTCTTTGTGTTTAAGCAATGGTATTGCACTCCGGCGTGTGTGTTTTTAGTATGTGTGTTTAAGCGATGTTATTGCACATCGAGTGTGGGCCTTTAGTCTTTGTGTTTAAGCAATGGTATTGCACTCCGGCGTGTGTGTTTTTAGTATGTGTGTTTAAGCAATGTTATTGCACATCGAGTGTGGGCTTTTAGTCTTTGTGTTTAAGCAATGGTATTGCACTCCGGCGTGTGTGTTTTTAGTATGTGTGTTTAAGCAATGTTATTGCACATCGAGTGTGGGCCTTTAGTCTTTGTGTTTAAGCAATGGTATTGCACTCCGGCGTGTGTGTTTTTAGTATGTGTGTTTAAGCAATGTTATTGCACATCGAGTGTGGGCTTTTAGTATTTGTGTTTAAGCAATGTTATTGCACATCGAGTGTGGGCTTTTAGTCTTTGTGTTTAAGCAATGTTGTTGTAAATCGAGTGTGGGCTTTTAGTCTTTGTGTTTAAGCAATGTTATTGCACTTCGGGTGTGTGCTTTTATTCTGTGTGTTTAAAGCTATGTTATTGCACTCCAGCGTGTGTGCTTTTATTCTGTGTGTTTAAGCAATGTTATTGCACATCGAGTGTGGGCTTTTATTCTGTGTGTTTAAGCAATGTTATTGCACTTCGGGTGTGTGCTTTTATTCTGTGTGTTTAAGCAATGTTATTGCACATCAAGTGTGGGCTTTTATTCTGTGTGTTTAAGCAATGTTATTGCACATCGAGTGTGGGCTTTTATTCTGTGTGTTTAAGCAATGTTATTGCACATCGAGTGTGGGCTTTTAGTCTTTGTGTTTAAGCAATGGTATTGCACTCCGGCGTGTGTGTTTTTAGTATGTGTGTTTAAGCAATGTTATTGCACATCGAGTGTGGGCCTTTAGTCTTTGTGTTTAAGCAATGGTATTGCACTCCGGCGTGTGTGTTTTTAGTATGTGTGTTTAAGCAATGTTATTGCACATCGAGTGTGGGCTTTTAGTCTTTGTGTTTAAGCAATGTTATTGCACATCGAGTGTGGGCTTTTAGTCTTTGTGTTTAAGCAATGTTGTTGTAAATCGAGTGTGGGCTTTTAGTTTTGTGTTTAAGCAATGTTATTGCACTTCGGGTGTGTGCTTTTATTCTGTGTGTTTAAAGCTATGTTATTGCACTCCAGCGTGTGTGCTTTTATTCTGTGTGTTTAAGCAATGTTATTGCACATCGAGTGTGGGCTTTTATTCTGTGTGTTTAAGCAATGTTATTGCACTTCGGGTGTGTGCTTTTATTCTGTGTGTTTAAGCAATGTTATTGCACATCAAGTGTGGGCTTTTATTCTGTGTGTTTAAGCAATGTTATTGCACATCGAGTGTGGGCTTTTATTCTGTGTGTTTAAGCAATGTTATTGCACATCGAGTGTGTGCTTTTAGTATGTGTATTTAAGCAATGCTCTTGTATTTTAAGCGTGTGCTTTCATTCTGTATGTTTTCAGAAATTATCCTGCACCATTACAATAGATTTTGCGCCTTTTTCGATTCAGAGATACTGATTCCATGCTAACTTGCAAATATTTATTAAGAGCTTAGGTAAATTGCATATGTGTTTTGGGGTACATGTATATTAAAACAAATTAACATGAATGATTGAAACTGTTCATACTTTACGAAAAGACGAAGACACGAGTATCATATACAATGGAAGATATTTAAAATATATGGACACGGTGACATATATGGGAATGGGAATATACTAAACAAACACTTTACTTTTTTACCATGGATTAGGCATGCTATGTGCTACAAAACACCAAGATATGAAGTAGAGAAATAGTCTTTATTTAAGTGGAAATCTAGTTTCAAGTTAGAGCTTAAATATCTATCAAAAAAGACTAGTTCTTGTCAAAACCACTGTCTTCCAAGTGTACATATCTTTGCTGATCAGTGTAACTTGTTCCAGGAAGATCTTCGCGTTATCCACCTATTTATGTGAATATGTTCCGGCAGTTTTCTGTTAGAATATTTATATGTGTGTGGCCAAATCTTGTAAGAAATCTGTATTAAAAAATACCGCCATTTTGTTCTCGAAAACTTTCATAAAAGTTAAGTTAATGCAGAGATATTCCACCCTATACATAGTAACTGTAAATCAAGCCATTTGATTAGAGGTTGTACATGTACATGCAATATATTATATTACAGAACCACTTTGCCAGTTACCGAACCTGACAAACGGAACGTATCCAAACGCGACGTCTGCTCAGTACTATCGGCTTGGAACAGTACTCCGATTCATCTGTATCCCTGAGTATTTTGCGATGCCGGATTCGGCGCATATTACTTGTCAAAACAAACATCAATGGAATGCATCTCCAAAGTGCAATGGTAACCGCTTTTATGGACAGTTATATCTGAAATTCAGTATATGTATCTTTTTCAGAATTGTACTTTTATGGTAGAAAGATGTCATTACGTGCAGTTCTCCATGCAAATTAATGTTGTCTGTTTGTTTCGGGATTTATAATCACACCGACTGCTAATGTCATAATGTGACTATCCATCTGTTATCGGTGGAGGAAGATCGCGAGTACCCCTCCGAACAGTATTTTAGGAAGAACAGTAGCTTAGGCATTGATGGATAGCCAGGAAGAAACACCGAGCTTCCACAAGCAAGCTGAATAGCGATCTCACATGAAAAAATTCGACACCTCGATTGGGACTCGAATAGCGGTTATAGGGTTGATTTGAAGACAACCTAGGTAAATTAGACAGCTTCCGGTGTATTCATATATAATACAGACGACATCTGTATAAGAATAAAATACAACTAAAGCCTATGTGTATATGCGGTCCTCTATATATGTTCGGCTAAAAAAGCATTTTTCAAGGAAAGTTTCCAACAAAAATTGGGCTAATTTTCTTGAAAATGAATTAGCCGGATTTTTCTAAAACAATCTGAACGAAAATTAATTATCCGTATTTTTCTAAAACAATCTGAACGAAAATGAATTAGCCGGATTTTTCTAAAACAATCTGAACGAAAATGAATTAGCCGGATTTTTCTAAAACAATCTGAACGAAAATTAATTATCCGGATTTTTGTTTGAAACTTTCCTTGCAAAGGGCTTTTTAAGCCGTAAATTCGAATATATGGAGGACCACATACACATTACTAGTTCCCTGTCCAACACATATATATTACTAGTTCCCTGTTAGGAACAATCAACATATAATAGAACATATGTGTCAAATTTAAATTATGTTATGCACGAATGCTAAGGAACTCGTGAAATTGTCAGTTAACTATGTGACTATGATAATAAATGGACACGCCTGCATTGGCTGTGGTATATGGGCAAGGAGGAAAAACTATTATTTATTTATTACAAATGAACATACCATAGCGGTAAATGGACAAGGAAATAAACTATGATAACACATGAACATGCCATGGCGGTAACTGGACAATGGGATACAACTATGGTAACAAATGAACATGCCATGGCGGTAACTGGACAAGGAAATAAACTATGATAACACATGAACATGCCATGGCGGTAACTGGACAAGGAAATAAACTATGATAACACATGAACATGCCATGGCGGTAACTGGACAATGGGATACAACTATGGTAATAAATGAACATGCCATTGCGGTAACTGGACAATGGGATACAACTATGGTAACAAATAAACATGCCATGGCGGTAACTGGACAAGGGGATACAACTATGGTAACAAATGAACATGCCATGGCGGTAACTGGACAATGGGATACAACTATGGTAACAAATAAACATGCCATGGCGGTAACTGGACAATGGGATACAACTATGGTAACAAATAAACATGCCATGGCGGTAACTGGACAATGGGATACAACTATGGTAACAAATAAACATGCCATGGCGGTAACTGGACAATGGGATACAACTATGGTAACAAATAAACATGCCATGGCGGTAACTGGACAATGGGATACAACTATGGTAACAAATAAACATGCCATGGCGGTAACTGGACAATGGGATACAACTATGGTAACAAATAAACATGCCATGGCGGTAACTGGACAATGGGATACAACTATGGTAACAAATAAACATGCCATGGCGGTAACTGGACAATGGGATACAACTATGGTAACAAATAAACATGCCATGGCGGTAACTGGACAATGGGATACAACTATGGTAACAAATAAACATGCCATGGCGGTAACTGGACAATGGGATACAACTATGGTAACAAATAAACATGCCATGGCGGTAACTGGACAATGGGATACAACTATGGTAACAAATAAACATGCCATGGCGGTAACTGGACAATGGGATACAACTATGGTAACAAATAAACATGCCATGGCGGTAACTGGACAATGGGATACAACTATGGTAACAAATAAACATGCCATGGCAGTAACTGGACAATGGGATACAACTATGGTAACAAATAAACATGCCATGGCGGTAACTGGACAATAGGATACAACTATGGTAACAAATAAACATGCCATTGCGGTAACTGGACAATGGGATACAACTATGGTAACAAATAAACATGCCATGGCGGTAACTGGACAATGGGATACAACTATGGTAACAAATAAACATGTCATGGCGGTAACTGGACAATGGGATACAACTATGATAACAAATAAACATGCCATGACGGTACTATATGTACCATTGCGCTACTATGGTGGTACATGGTGGGCAATAATGTAAAACAATGATGTAGATGAACATGCCATGACGGTACTATATGTACCATTGCGCTACTATGGTGGTACATGGTGGGCAATGATGTAAAACAATGATGTAGATGAACATGCCATGACGGTACTATATGTACTATGGCGCTACTATGGTGGTACATGGTGGGCAATGATGTAAAACAATGATGTAGATGAACATGCCATGACGGTACTATATGTACCATTGCGCTACTATGGTGGCAATTGGTGGGCAATGATGTAAAACAATGATGTAAATGAACATGCCATGTCAGTACTATATGTACTATGGCGCTACTATGGTGCTATATGTGCAATGATGCAAATGATGTGTTGTTACAAGTGATTACTAATTAAATTGAAGGTATTTCATTAATTTGGCGATCACCAATATGGGATATCAGTATCATTGTTCTCTTCCTGTAGAGAATGTGTTTCCCTTCATCACATGGGCAAGTTAAATGAAACATTGAAATTCTGATGTTTTTAGCGGCTAAATCCGAGGCAGAAGAACAAGCCAGCAATGCCGTGCTAGTTGGTGGTGTATCTGCAGCAGTTGTGATTGCGGTTGTAGCATCCTCTGTGTTTGCTTTCTTCGTCTATCGCAGGTAGTAAAAGGTTAAATTTGTCTTTTTATTAAGATATTTATAAGTTACAGTTTTGACTATATTTGTTTAATAAAAGATGTATTATTTTCTGTTCTCCTAATATTGTTGTTGTTGCTGCTGCTGCTGCTGCTGCTGCTGCTGCTGCTGCTGCTGTGTGTGTGTGTACTGCTGGCGACTGATGCTGCTGTTGTTTTTGTTATGACGTACTGGTCCGCATACGCGGATCAGTTGAACGATCTACGGTAAACGGATAAACTGTAAAGTGATTGCATTAGCGAGACTTTATAATATACTATGCAAATCATCTACTCAGCGATAAAATCAGACAAATTAAATCATTAAATTATCAATTAAAGAAATCAATAATATGCATGCATGCTGTGGTATATACATGCATGCTGTGGTATATACATGCATGCTGTGGTATATACATGCATGTTGTGGTATATACATGCATGCTGTGGTATATACATGCATGCTGTGGTATATACATGCATGCTGTGGTATATACATGCATGCTGTGGTATATACATGCATGCTGTGGTATATACATGCATGCTGTGGTATATACATGCATGTTGTGGTATATACATGCATGCTGTGGTATATGCATGCATGTTGTGGTATATACATGCATGTTGTGGTATATGCATGCATGTTGTGGTATATACATGCATGTTGTGGTATATACATGCATGCTGTGGTATATGCATGCATGCTGTGGTATATACATGCATGTTGTGGTATATACATGCATGTTGTGGTATATACATGCATGCAGTTGTGGTATATATATGCATGCTGTGGTATATACATGCATACTGTGGTATATACATGCATGCTGTGGTATATACATGCATGTTGTGGTATATGCATGCATGTTGTGGTATATGCATGCATGTTGTGGTATATGCATGCATGTTGTGGTATATACATGCATGTTGTGGTATATGCATGCATGTTGTGGTATATACATGCATGTTGTGGTATATACATGCATGCTGTGGTATATGCATGCATGCTGTGGTATATACATGCATGTTGTGGTATATACATGCATGCTGTGGTATATACAGCATGCTGTGGTATATACATGCATGCTGTGGTATATACATGCATGCTGTGGTATATACATGCATGCTGTGGTATATACATGCATGCTGTGGTATATACATGCATGCTGTGGTATATACATGCATGCTGTGGTATATACATGCATGCTGTGGTATATACATGCATGCTGTGGTATATATATGCATGCTGTGGTATATACATGCATGTTGTGGTATATACATGCATGCTGTGGTATATACATGCATGCTGTGGTATATACATGCATGCTGTGGTATATACATGCATGTTGTGGTATATACATGCATGCTGTGGTATATACATGCATACTGTGGTATATACATGCATGCTGTGGTATATACATGCATGCTGTGGTATATACATGCATGCTGTGGTATATACATGCATGCTGTGGTATATACATGCATGCTGTGGTATATACATGCATGTTGTGGTATATACATGCATGCATGCTGTGGTATATATATGCATGCTGTGGTATATACATGCATGCTGTGGTATATACATGCATGTTGTGGTATATACATGCATGCTGTGGTATATACATGCATGCTGTGGTATATACATGCATGCTGTGGTATATACATGCATGTTGTGGTATATACATGCATGCTGTGGTATATACATGCATACTGTGGTATATACATGCATGCTGTGGTATATACATGCATGCTGTGGTATATACATGCATGCTGTGGTATATACATGCATGCTGTGGTATATACATGCATGTTGTGGTATATACAAGCATGCTGTGGTATATACATGCATGCTGTGGTATATACATGCATGTTGTGGTATATACATGCATGCTTGTTGTGGTATATATATATGCATGCTGTGGTATATACATGCATGCTGTGGCATGCTGTGGTATATACATGCATGCTGTGGTATATACATGCATGCTGTGGTATATACATGCATGTTGTGGTATATGCATGCATGTTGTGGTATATACATGCATGTTGTGGTATATACATGCATGTTGTGGTATATGCATGCATGTTGTGGTATATGCATGCATGTTGTGGTATATGCATGCATGTTGTGGTATATACATGCATGCTGTGGTATATACATGCATGTTGTGGTATATACATGCATGCTGTGGTATATACATGCATATTGTGGTATATGCATGCATGTTGTGGTATATACATGCATGTTGTGGTATATACATGCATGTTGTGGTATATGCATGCATATTGTGGTATATGCATGCATGTTGTGGTATATGCATGCATGTTGTGGTATATGCATGCATGTTGTGGTATATACATATTACTAAGTAATAGTGACTCTGTTACTCAAGGTATTTCTATCCATTTTACAATTTATTGACTTTACTATTTATTACAAGGCGGCATGGAATAAACAACAAAGCAAATGTGCCTAAAAAATACACGGATCTGAAGAAAAAAGGGACTGGTTCTGCATCGTTAAATGCCTCCGGCGATGAATATGCAGATATCCAGGAAACGGGTAATGATAACGACTATGCAGAGATTCGAGAAACGGACTTTACATCAAGGCAATCCACAAATGGTACGATATTAATTTGATTTCATGTATGATTGAATTATATTTCATGGGAAAGGACGTAAAAAATATTGTCATAACTTGTAGCCCAACTCATTTGGTTTTTTCCCCCAGATTAAATAGTATACAGCAATAATAATAAATCCTAATATAATTTCATATTGTTTTCTACGTATTTCTCTTTCGCTGAAAACGAACAAATCGTCTTTTTCTTTTAGACTGAAAACGAACAAATCGTCTTTTTCTTTTAGACTGAAACGAACAAATTGTCTTTTTCTTTTAGACTGAAACGAACAAATTGTCTTTTTCTTTTAGACTGAAACGAACAAATCGTCTTTTTCTTTTAGACTGAAAACGAACAAGTTGTCTTTTTCTTTTAGATTGAAAACGAACAAATCGTCTTTTTCTTTTAGACTGAAACGAACAAGTTGTCTTTTTCTTTTAGACTAAAACGAACAAATTGTCTTTGTGTTCAGGTTGGAAAGTTGGCAAGTGCTTTTATGATAGAAAACGATGCTATGACGCATGCTACGACGTCACTGACGAATAGTGTTTGAAAACGTACATCTTAACGATATTTCAAAAGTAACTAGGTTCCACTGTTAATAAATGGGACAGTAGTAACTGTTGTAGTGGTCCACATTTAAGATGAGTTTGATTTGTTGCATTGTAAAATATCATGAATTCCGGTGTTGTGCTTTTAACCATTGTATTATTTTCATGATAACAGACAGTGCACCTCGCATCAAAAAGGCTCGAAATAAATCACAAACGACACCAGATCCAGTTTGCATTGAACAGGCTATCAATCCATCCATTACCAGCTCAAGTTTAATAGAACCGGATCAACCATACTATAGCTTTGCAGATTCTGACAAAATACCGAAAACAGCAATTAGAGTGAAGGACCTATCGGATCTCATATTAACTGGGCATTCTGCTAAAGAAATGTTCGAAAAACAGTTCAAGGTAACTCAATTATTACAACGAAATTATGATTAATATAATATATATATGACCAATCAGAAAGTAACAATGTAAACGAGTAGACAGATATAAATGACTCAACACAGTAACTATTTACTGTTGAGGAAATGAGGACTTTACTCAAACTATTATTGACGAGTTAGATATTGATGTTGATGTACCCGAAGTTAAACAAGCAATGACTTCACCGAACAAAGGCAAACATGGAGGAAATGACATACTGGTGAAAGTATTTTTATAATGTAATAATTTAAATGTACTATCACACATACATTGTGAATTGTTTTAACTATATATACACACATTGTATATATCCTGAAAGTTGGTAATCCACGGATCGCAGGTTCGATCCCCCGCCTGACCATAATAAAATTAACAGTCTTTCAGATGGGACGTTAAACCGAGGTCTCGTGTCGGTGCTTTACACCGTGCACGTACAAGAACCAGAGGAGATTCTGGAATTGGTCTCTGTCTGTATCATGCACTATCCTCCAAAATCTAAAATAACTAATCTCTTCAGGAGGCGTCGCTCATATGGGCAACCGATAGCGACGATAAATGAACGTAAAACACACTCCTGAAAGTTGGGCTATGGGAATTAGTATGCATGTGTATATACATGTTCCAAAACATGGTGCCTTAAATAAGGTAAATAATTGCATAGTCATCGCACTTACTACTATCTTTTCTAACATATTTGTTAATGTTATTAGATAGCAGATTAAGAGTATAGTCAGAAAGTAATAATTTATTATCTGACAATTAAGTCGGTTTCCGAAAATGAAAACGTACAATTGATCGTTATTTGCATTAAACTACGTCATATACACACTTTTAAATTATGAAAATAAAAAGTTGTATTTTCAGAAATATATTATATAAATTTTGCAAAAGCATTTGATGAGGTATACAGAAATGACATCTGGTTTAAATTTATGAGATATGGAGCCTCGTTAGGAATTGCTCGTATGCAAAAGGCTATGTATGAAAATGTGAGATTATGTGTTAGAGTTAGAGAGTCGCCATATGTCTGTTGGTGCGAATGCACTAGTATACGAAACTACCATTAGACGAACAAAGGATTATACGAAATCACCTGAATTCACCTAAAACCCTTGCCTTCTTGCTTTCAACGAGATATTCTTATCTGGGTGAAATAAAACCGAGAAATTCGACGGAATTTTATCTAGATTAACTCGATGCAGGTCTGCGTTAGACGCCATTTTGTTAGATAGCTTGTCTCACGTGGTTACAGCGAGCACCTGTAACTATGGGGGGCATGCCTAAGTAGCGTTTGCAGAAAGGTCAATTGATAGGGAGAAGAACTATATACGTTTTCTTTCGTTCTAATCCCTTTCAGTCTACTGCTGTTATTATATGTAAAATGTTCATTTCTTGATTACATGTACAAATAATGAAATAAATAATGTTTAAACTATTGAACTGGGGCACGTATTCAGAGTCTCCCGCAAGGTATGACAGAAGCTCACGTTGCAGCAATGACGCTACAGAACCGAAGAAAGAACCGGTACCAGAATATATATGCTTGTAAGTACATTAAATCAACCATTAATCACCATAAATATATGAATGGTTCCATTCGATTAACTGCATAACACGGTTATACAGCTATACAGTCAACGTATGATATGCAATTAAAATGATGCTGTCAATAAAATAAAAAGATGATATAATACAATATATTTTTATCATAACCAGATGATATATAATTTACCATTTTTTTATGATAAAGCGCACTCTTTTCGATGATAGGCCTATAGTACAATATTTTTTATTATAAATCGGAATTTTTTATATCGTAAAAAGATGATAAGATCTACGCTTTCAGATTATAAAATACAACAATTCAGATGATAAAAAATGCAATATTTCAGATGATAAAGAACAATATTTCAGATTATAAAATGCAACATTTCAGATGACAAAGCACAATATTTCAGATGATAAAATGCAATATTTCAGATTATAAAATACAACATTTCAGATGACAAAGCACAATATTTCAGATGATAAAATGCAATATTTCAGATGATAAAGCACAATATTTCAGATGATAAAATACAATATTTCAGATGATAAAATGCAATATTTCAGATGACAAAGCACAATATTTCAGATGACAAAGCACAATATTTCAGATGATAAAATGCAATATTTCAGATGATGAAACACGTGTTATTCTCGATACTGATGATGATTCTCAATCTGATTACATAAACGCTTGCTATGTCCATGTAAGTATTTTAAAAACTAACATTGTAAAAGTGTATGGTCTTATATCTAAACTAATATAGTTTTACAAATAATAGTTCGGTTCATGATGATATAGAATATAGCTTAACTAGTATTCTATCATGACTAGATATTTTGTTCCTATAAACAAAGATCAAATCTACGTTGTTAATTCTGCAACAACCCACGGCTACGGCTGTTGATTTTTGCTCCCCCCGTAAATAAATATTTATGTCCATAACATATTCACAACTTTTAGCAATTTTACATTGGAATTGAATACATCGATTTAGTATGATTTGTAGTGTTACTAACAAGCCATGCAGGAAATATAGTGTTGATAGCTGGATGTTGGTTTTCAGTGCCACTGGAATACAGAAGGTAATTTACATGAGGGTATTTTGTAAAGCCACCAGCCAAATAACAGACAAGGAGACAAAATAACACACACATATATCCGTTTAAAGCATTATATTTGGTCATATTAGAATTGGAATAATATGTGTCTTGCCTTTATTTATCAGTGAATAAACCGTGGTTTGGAGTTCTGGTGCGTAGCAATTAACCACACAGACCGTAGCCTAAACATAACATTAATTTAATGAATGTAATTTGCTAAATGAAATTTCAGGGCTTCAACAAAACACGACAATACATAGCGTCACAAGGTTTGCATTTTACATTTTCATTTTATATTTAATAATTACTTTTATATACATGTATGTAATATAACGAAATTGTTTCTCTCATACAATTGTGTATGTGTATATATATATATATATATATTTATATGATATTGAATAGTATCATAGCGATCAAGAACAAGCGTTCGATAGAAAACGCATGCTATTGTAATACATATAAATAAGTTATGTTCCTATTATTAATTATGATCCGCCATCCAACCTGATCTCAGAAGGGTTCAATAGTTTACCGGGTGCTTAATGTGGGGGCAATCTCCAAACTATTCATTTTGTGACTCCATTGCGAAATCTATATGTGCATTGTAATTCGTTCAGGGCCAACAAAGGAGATACTTGCAGACTTCTGGAGGATGGTATGGCAGACGGACAGTTGCAAGCTTGTTATGCTTACAAATCTAACGGAGAAAGGAAAGGTAATGTAGTTGCTCTCTTATAATTTGTTGAGTCATGTTTCAAGTTAATATTTAAATGTATACTAGATGACACAGAAAACGCACACCTGCATTATTATGATTATTATTGCATGAAAACGAAATACGAAGGATTCCATCAAACATATATCACAGTGTTATTACAAAACACAAACTGAACTAAAACTATTCCAAAATGTTCAAAACTATGTAAAAGTAAAGTGTTTGTTTATTATAGTGTCACCCCTATTTAAAGAGTCAGCCATTTCTGACTTATGAGAGACCTCGTTTTATTATGAACATCAGTACTTCCCGAATCCTATACATGTATGCCAGGCGACAGGCTGGTAGGCAATCGGTAACCATTATTTAACTAGCTGGTGGCTCACCAACCGGCCATATCAGAACGAACCCCTTAACGAGATTCGAACCTTCGACCTCCCGCTCCGTAGGCGGACGCCTTAACCACTAGGCCACAGAGACGGACTATATTTATAATTTTATATAGTTATTGTTTTTCATGTAAAAACACACTTATCCGAAGTGTGCGTTTTCTGTGTCCTCTAGTATACAATTTTAACTATCAGTAATTATTTTAAATATGCTTTTAGCGTTGTGATTAGCGGCATCTACATATAATACATGTAGTTTCAGCACGTAAGGTATGTTTCACGTATTGTAAAAGCCTATTGTCCCTTATAATTCTCATTTCAGTGTAGAATTGCCTTGTGCAATGTATGTATTTATATTAATTGAAATATATGTACTGTACATACTAAAGATAAACAGTGTACTATACAAAAGTAAATCGCCTCAATAATCTATTTTAATTTCTAGCATAAATGTGAGCAATATTGGCCAGACGATGGATGTCACACATACGGCACAATCTCCGTCTCAACGAAGAAAAGTGAAATATTCTCACAGTTTATTATAAGATCGTTGACGATACGGCAGGTATGTTGCTGTATATATACTATATTTGATACTAGTATGTTCAAATCAATTCCATGTACAGTCTACATCCGTTATGTCGAATTCCGTCGGACTGAACAAAATACTTCCACATAACCGAGGTTTGACGTAACGACGTCGATATAAACAGAGTCTATTTTTGGTTAAATTGTAGTGTCTGAAACGAGACTTTGATCCGACTTCGAGATAACCGGAGAATTCGACATAACCGACTTTGCATGCGGTTTATATAGCGGATAATATAAGATTTAATTACTGAGCTTTTTTAATCCAACTAGTATAGTATATAATAGTAAATGTAGTGTTTAATTCCAGTGTCTAGTCCCGCTTCTAGATTGGTTTTGTACACAACATTACTAACTATATTGGGCCCAAAAAAAATGTGTCTTGTTCCTGTGGTTTTGTACATGTATATTATATTATTATTGTCACATTTGTATGTTTTAATATGTTTGTCCGATTAGCGCAGTGGTTAGCGCGCTCGCTTCTCACCTCACCAATGCAAACCTGGTTCGATCCTCGGACCGTTAAGTATTTGAGATGGTGGTCGCCAGATCGGAAATGTTGGTTTTCTCCGGATACTCCGGTTTCCTCCCGCAGAAATGACGACATATTAGCTTTCCTCTGCGCCAACGAGAGTGATTAATATAAGTTGTTAAAGTTTGTTTCGTTGTAAATTAAATAACGTTTTACACATGCAAACAACTAACTTATACTGTAATGAATATTAAGTGTTTATTTAGCAAGCTATTTCCCAATTAAAATTGCAAAATTATTTTCTATACTTATTTTCTATTAGGATGATAGTTCAACAGAGAAGACGGTGACCCAATTTCATTTTACGGCATGGCCAGACAAAGGTGTTCCTAAATACGCCTCGTCTCTCGTACAGTTTCTAAGCAAAGTCCAGTATGCTCCAGTGCACGGGAAAGGACCCATCATAGTACACTGCAGGCTAGTGTTGTTCCTTAATGTTATCTATTTTAAAAATAGCAATGTATGTAGACAAGTATACGCTATTTTGTAAAATAATAAATCTCCATTTATGTTACTAATTATTACGAAATCTATTATAATGTATGTTGGCCAGTAAACGGTACCGTAGAAGAATGAATGAATCTTGGAAATGTAAAATGTTGTGTTTTACGTTTATTTATCGTCGCTACCGGTTGCCCATATAAGCGACGCCTCGTGAAGAGATAAGTCATTTTAGATTTTTGGAGGACAATGCAATGATACAGACAGAGACCCATTCCAGCACCGACACGAGATCTCGGCATTAAGACTGTTAATTTGATTAGGATCAGACGGGCATCGAACATACAATCCCTAGATTATCAGTCCAGCGCGTGAACCACTGGACTACAGATCCAGCTTTATATTTATGACTTAGGCCTACATGGAATTTGTTGTGGAGATGAGGGGAACTCAGTCCGAACTATACAGATATCTTAAATGATTTTTGTTTGTAGTGCTGGTATTGGAAGAACTGGGACGTTTATAGCACTGGATTATCTGACTGGGCAGGCGAAAACACTGGACTATGTTGATGTATTTGGTAGTGTTGAGGCGATGCGAAGACAGAGAGTTAACCTAGTACAAACACTGGTAATTACATATACAAGCATGTTGTCGCGCAGATTATGTAGTCACAGACGTATCTGTAGTCCAGTGGTAACACACTGGACTGGTAATCCAGGGATCGCAGGTTCGATCCCCCGTCTGACCCTAATAAAATTAACAGTATTTCAGCTGGGACGATAAACCGAGGTCTCGTGTCGGTGCTTTACACCGTGCACGTAAAAGAACCAGAGGAGATTCTGGAATGGGTCTCTGTCTGTATCATGCACTATCCTCCAAAATCTAAAATGACTAATCTCTTCAGGAGGCGTCGCTCATATGGGCAACCGGTAGCGACGATAAATAAACGTAAAACACACGATTATGTAGTCCAGTGGTAAAAAGCTGGAATGGTAATCCAGGGATCGCATGTTCGATCCCCCGTCTGAAAGACTGTTAATATTATTGTGATCCCTGAAATCGCAGTCCAACGTGTTAACCACTGGAATACTGACCCATCTATATGTGGCACAGTCCTACTCCCAGTACAACGTGTTAACCACTGGAATACTGACCCATCTATATGTGGCACAGTCCTACTCCCAGTACAACGTGTTAACCACTGGAATACTGACCCATCTATATGTGGCACAGTCCTACTCCCAGTACAACGTGTTAACCACTGGAATACTGACCCATCTATATGTGGCACAGTCCTACTCCCAGTACAACGTGTTAACCACTGGAATACTGACCCATCTATATGTGGCACAGTCCTACTCCCAGTACAACGTGTTAACCACTGGAATACTGACCCATCTATATGTAGAACAGTCCTACTCGCTGTTTAGTATCAACCTAAAGCAGTTAATTGACAGTACATGTCTATCAATTAGTACCATTTCTGATGCAATTTTCAAATATATACATGTATCACGTGAATGACTTAGTTTAAACTTTATTTATTTTACAACGATTGCGAAGCAAGTTTTAACAACTTATATTAATCACTTTCGTTCCCTCGGGTGACAGCGTCATTCGTGTGGGAGGAAACCGGAGTACCCGGAGAAAACACCCCTGTCCGATATGGCGACCACCGTACCAACTCACATACTTCCCGGTCCGAGGATCGAAACCTGGTTACATTGGTTGAGAAGCGAGCGCGCTAACCACTGCGCTAATCGGACAACCGTGAATGACATTGTAATAGGCGCCAGCTGTACCAGATAAACAATGAACTTAACATGTAAGCATTTCTAAAACTGACTGACATCAAGTGAAATATATAATTCTATATCATGAATATAAATATCGCTGACAGTAAAATCGTCTTTAATATCGGAAATATTCCATATCAGTTCTAATGTGTGCATTAAAGCGACATTACATCGCAAAAAGCAAATAAAATGCATTTTGTTCACATGTAATGCATTGCTACTACACATTCTTCTGAATACATCGAACACTAACATTGAATCAATTTAACAGTGTTTTGTGGTTGACAAACTTTCAAAAGTGAAAGTACGATTTCATATAACGGTCATCCACGCTCCTGAAATGACGTTTGTTTGCCATTGGAGTCAATACTAAACGCGCGATACTTTCGTTTAGAGATAATTTAACTAAGATTAGTCTACAAATAAATATGCATAGGCACAAATGTGAGATATAACGGTAAATCTGTACGATGAACACGCATTGTATTACGCATGAATGTCGACCATATTTAAATTATTTTGTTTATGTCAACAAACCGCGTATACGACGCTTGTTTATTTGTTGAAATACTCAGTTTTTGAGGGAAATATTGGAAAAATAATTATACGATATAATAGGAAATTACATTCTGCGTTTTCACCGATGTAGTGTCGCTTTAATACTGTTTTATGTGTTTAAGTATTTATTTGTTGTACTATATACAAAAGTAAAACACCTAAATAATCAAAACAAAATAATAGAATTTCCCGCTTTTTTCCGATCTCCAAACTTGACTCTTTTCTCTACTGTACTATTTATTATTTATATATCAACCCGTATCACAACATCTGTTAACTAATTACATGTATACTCATATGTCATGTAAATGATCTGAGTTAATAAAGAATAATTGAACTGAATTTAATTGAATTAGCTGTTTTACCAAACAACAATTGCCTGTCATTTTCGTTTCAGGATCAGTACATATTTGTGCACCATGCATTAGTAGAATCATTGATGTTATCAACAACAGCATTACCAGCTGCTAAGTTTCCCGAGACATTCCAGAAACTTCTACAGTTCGATCCTCTCAAAAAGACAAGGGCAATTTGCACTGAATTTGAGGTATGTGGTTTATTTGCAATGCTGACATAGATAATAAACTAAGGGGGTGTTATTATCCACCCCGAAGTGAGGCATATAGTTTTCGCACTGTCCGTGTGTCCGTCCGTCCGAGGCGATATTTCCAGTCCCGGCTATAACTTCTCCGGCTACGGCTATAAGCTACGAGGAAATTCATCACCTACTGTGATATTTCTTGTTTTTATCTATGATTTAAGCCACATTATGTGGATGTGTTCCAATGTGTGTCGCTAATGCGTATACAGTATTTCAAACACAGACGTCACCCATGTAGAACCACCGATCTTCCACAAGCCAGCTGGATAGCTTCCTCATATGAAAGAATTTGACAGCCGCAGTGGGATTCGAACCTACAGCGGTGAGGAGGGTCGAGTGGTTTGAATACAATGACATTAGCCACCCAGCCATGCATGGAGGCCCGTCTATAACACAATCTGTATTAGTCTCTATCACAAAAGGTGGTGATTGTTTTTGTGTTGCATATTAGACTTGCAGTCAAACCCAGTGTCTTAGGCAGCCAGCCAAGGGAATCACAGAAAGTAGCTGCTTAGCACAAGTGGCTGCTTAATAGAGGGCAAATGTATATTAGACTTGCAGTCAAACCCAGTGTCTTAGGCAGCCAAGGGAATCGCAGAAAGTGACTGCTTAGCACAAGTGGCTACTTAATACAGGGCAAATGTATATTAGACTTGCAGTCAAACCCAGTGTCTTAGGCAGCCAGCCAAGGGAATCACAGAAAGTAGCTGCTTAGCACAAGTGGCTGCTTAATAGAGGGCAAATGTATATTAGACTTGCAGTCAAACCCAGTGTCTTAGGCAGCCAAGGGAATCGCAGAAAGTGACTGCTTAGCACAAGTGGCTACTTAATACAGGGCAAATGTATATTAGATTGCAGTCAAACCCAGTGTCTTAGGCAGCCAGCCAAGGATCACAGAAAGGGCTGCTTAGCACAAGTGGCTACTTAATACAGGGCAAATGTATATTATACTTGCAGTCAAACCCAGTGGCTTAGGCAGCCAGCCAAGGGAATCACAGAAAGTGGCTGCTTAGCACAAGTGGCTGCTTAATAGAGGGCAAATGTATATTAGACTTGCAGTCAAACAAGTGTCTTAGGCAGCCAGCCAAGGGAATCACAGAAAGTAGCTGCTTAGCACAAGTGGCTGCTTAATAGAGGGCAAATGTATATTAGACTTGCAGTCAAACCCAGTGTCTTAGGCAGCCAAGGGAATCGCAGAAAGTGACTGCTTAGCACAAGTGGCTACTTAATACAGGGCAAATGTATATTAGACTTGCAGTCAAACCCAGTGTCTTAGGCAGCCAGCCAAGGGTATCACAGAAAGTGGCTGCTTAGCACAAGTGGCTACTTAATACAGGGCAAATGTATATTATACTTGCAGTCAAACCCAGTGGCTTAGGCAGCCAGCCAAGGGAATCACAGAAAGTGGCTGCTTAGCACAAGTGGCTGCTTAATAGAGGGCAAATGTATATTAGACTTGCAGTCAAACCAAGTGTCTTAGGCAGCCAGCCAAGGGAATCACAGAAAGTAGCTGCTTAGCACAAGTGGCTGCTTAATAGAGGGCAAATGTATATTAGACTTGCAGTCAAACCCAGTGTCTTAGGCAGCCAAGGGAATCGCAGAAAGTGACTGCTTAGCACAAGTGGCTACTTAATACAGGGCAAATGTATATTAGACTTGCAGTCAAACCCAGTGTCTTAGGCAGCCAGCCAAGGGAATCACAGAAAGTGGCTGCTTAGCACAAGTGGCTACTTAATACAGGGCAAATGTATATTAGACTTGCAGTCAAACCCAGTGTCTTAGGCAGCCAGCCAAGGGAATCACAGAAAGTAGCTGCTTAGCACAAGTGGCTGCTTAATACAGGGCAAATGTATATTAGACTTGCAGTCAAACCCAGTGTCTTAGGCAGCCAGCCAAGGGAATCAGAGAAAGTAGCTGCTTAGCACAAGTGGCTGCTTAATACAGGGCAAATGTATATTAGACTTGCAGTCAAACCCAGTGGCAGCCAGCCAAGGGAATTACAGAAAGTAGCTGCTGCTTAGCACAAGTGGCTGCTTAATAGAGGGCAAATGTATACTAAAACTACATATATAGGAATATGAAAATTGGCTGCTTAATACAGGTAGATACTTGGTTTAAGCATATTAATTCCACAATATACATTCATAAAACACTATACACAACATCAAAGAAGTACGTATATCGGGAATGATTCAAATAGAAGCAGAGCTTATATTAGCGCAGTGGTTAGATCACTCGCTTTCTCACCAATGCAACCCTGGTTCGATCCTTGGATCGGGAATTATGTGAGATGGTACGGTGGTCGCCAGATCTGACAGGTGGGTTTTCTCCGGGTACTCTAGTTTCATCCCACACGAATGACCACATATACGCTTTCATCCGCGACAACGAGAGTGATTAATATAAGTTTTTAGAACTTGCTTCGCAATCGTTGTAAAATAAATAAAGTTTAAACAGAGTGTATATAGTTTCTCTCCTTTGGAGATGACCACTAAAGCAGGTTTGACTGTATTCTCTTTTCAGTTTATTGACTGCTTCTGACATTTAAAGAAATGTATGTGTCTTTCACTTTAAAATTTACTGTAATTGTTTTTAAAAAGCACACTTGACCCTGCCTAGCCTGGGAACAGACGTCGATATATTTTGCCTTGTCAGTCAAATACATATATTTTAACAGTGAGACTATTAATTGGGCCGCATTGAGTTTCTGATCATGTTATTTTGCCAGACGTTAAAAAGTGAAAAATCGACAGACTGGCACCCAGGCTAGATCCTGCCGTACAATATCAAATTGTTTTTGTTTTATTTTCAGACTTTGAAAAACATATCCCCTGTCGCAGAAGAAAACCAGTACGCTTCCTCGAAGCTCGAGAATAACAGATGGAAAAATAGATATTCAAATGTTCTGCCTGGTGCGTTATAGATACAGCTTAAGAAATACAGTCAACCCTAATTCGAATAAAGGCCGCATATGAAAAACCTGTCTCTAAAGACCCCCATTTTTCTCTCCCGTCGAGCCATTTTCAATGCATTTTAACCCTCTATTGAGAGGCCACCTGCCAACAAAGGCCACTTTTTTACTTTCCCGAGGGTGGCCTTTATAGACAGGTGTGACTGTATATAGTTTAATATAAATCGAAATATATATTGCTTGTTCAGCCTTTTTAATCACAAACTCTTCTTGGCACGCACATTAGTCAATGAATTCAGTTGTTTCCTTAACTTGAGAATCTAAGCCGTAAAATTTTGATCGCAGGTTCGATCCCCCGCCTGATCCTAATAAAATTAACAGTCTTTCAGATGGGACGTTAAACCGAGGTCTCGTGTCGGTGCTTTACACCGTGCACGTAAAAGAACCAGAGGAGACTCTGGAATGGGTCTCTTTCTGTATCATTGCACTATCCTCCAAAAATCTAAAATGACTAATCTCTTCAGGAGGCGTCGCTCATATGGGCAACCGGTAGCGACGATAAATAAACGTAAAACACACACACATAAAATGTTGTTTTCATTATAAGTTATTCGTGGCCATTTGATCACATTTATGAGAAGGATAACATGTGCTTTTGAAGAGAAATACAATTCATTGAAGAATGGATAGTTTGTTATTTATTAACTAGCTAGCTTACATGGCAATGCTTCCTTTATAGTTGACGACTTCATGCCTCCATTGTCAGCAAGTGGAGAAGAGGGTTGTGCCACCTACATCAATGCCGTGTTTCTACCGGTAACTACCTGCATTCAATCATTTATCGATAATATTAGCATAATATAATAATAATAATAATGCAATTATAACACTGGTAATAATTTATTCGGCCGGATTCAGTCACAATCTGTTTATTGCCATTGATTTATAATCAATTGAAATTACCAATGCAATGAAATATACAATGTACATGTTTAAATATTATATCATTCAGTGTTAGTTAATACGACTTGTTTTTGCTCGATTGCGAAACAAACACTCTCGATACCTAATTCCCGGTAGAATCCATCGCCATGAAGGGAGAGTATATATATGGTTATAAAGACACACGTTCTTACTGTTATTATTTAATTTAGGAATTACTCTGAAAATAAAAAATAAAACACTTTATATAGATTTATTAGGACTGTATCGTCTTTCACTACTTAAAACTGAAGTTCTCTTTTTTTCATTGGGATCACATCGTCGTCCCGATCTTTATTTTGATGATGTTCACTTAGATTTCGTACAACATCACAAACATTTAGGTATAACACTTAGTGAAGACGGTAAATGGCTTCTAAAGTTTTGTCATCGATGAGGGCTTTAATATTTAAACTGAAAAGACAATCATTGAACCAGATATATTTGGCATACATGAGACCTATCTTAGAATACGGATCTGTTGTATGGGACGGTTGTACTGAATACGAAGAGCTAACTTTAGAAAGATTGCAATATGATGATGCTCGCATAGTAACAGGTTTAGCACGCTCAGTGTCGATATCAAGATTATTGCTCGAAATTGGCTGGGTTTCACTTTCTGATCGTCGAAAAATACAAAAATTGTGTATAATTTACAAAGCAAAGATTGGCATTTTGCCGGATTACCTAAGTATAATTATTCCAGACACTGTTGCTAATAGTACACCATACAATCTTAGAAATAACAATAACTACATGACTGTTGCAAGACGTACAGAAATGTATTCCAAATCATTCATTCCCTCAGCAATTTCTCTTTGGAATGACCTTCATTTAGATATTAGAAATTCCCCTTCATTGAAAATATTTCAATGTAAACTAAAGGAGTTGTTCAAGCCACCACTCGTACCAATTTATTTTTACCAAGGTGAACGCATGTATTCTGTTATGCATGCACGATTAAGAAATTTATGTAGTAATCTAAATAACGATCTCTATTTAAACCACCTGAAGGATGATCCAGTTTGCCAATGTGGTTTTAAATATGAAGACGCGGAACATTACCTTTTTAAGTGCCCACACTTTCACATGCAAAGAATCGAGTTATTTAGAGCTACGCGGCAATTCCATCCGCTAAGCACACGAATATTACTATTTGGAGATGACCGGCTGTTACCTGAAGAAATTGAACTTATTTTTTCATCGGTCCATAAATATATAAAACAAACTCAACGCTTCTAATTATATCAAAAAGACAAACACAATGTTATTGATAATGCACATCGTAACACCCTATACCCTATAGTAAATGTTCATTGTGACAGAGTGACACGGAACGGTACATCACTTTAGTATAAATACATGTATCTCTAACATGGCTAATCTCTACTACTACTCATCTTTCTTCTCTTTACTAAGTTACCAGTTGGCTTTATTATTTTGTCATTCTCTTCTATGCTTCTTCATATTTGTTTGCTTCTTTGCAGAATGCCGGTTTGCCAATTATTCATATATTCTTCTTGGGGAGGGCAGTTTACTAATGTTGATAGAACTTGTTGCCCAACCCATTTTGCATTTTGTCATGTATAATGAATGTTAATTCTATATGTATTATATATGTAAAATAGCAAATAAAATATGATTAAACAAACAAATAAACTACTTAAAATTAAAACAGGTACGTATTGCGAATATGTATGTATTTCTCAGGCTTGATTTACATGTACCTGTAAGTTTGATCAACCAGTCAGCCGTAAAACATTGGTGCCCAATAATGGTATGTTGTTTAATGCGATAAATGTATTGTCGTTGTATATTGCAAAGTTGTAATACACATGCAATAAAAACCATTAAGATATGATGCATCGCACAGCCTGGGTCATAAATTATTATTTAATGACCAGTAATAAAAATGTTCTACAGTACTGTGCACTTTATAATAATAATAAGTTTATTATTACAAAGGCATCATGCCTATCAGTATACATGCATACAACATATTATTACATAACATATCAATGGTGACACAATTTGTACATATATTCTGACACACAGTGAGAAGAATAGGTTATTGATGGTAGTATAAAGTATTTCTTTTTTCAAAGCTTTTACATATATACATCGACAAGTTTCTAACAATACACGAACTAGTAGCTTGTAGCAACTCCTTGAACTTTAATATGTTCGGTCTTTTCCAATAATATCTTTTTATATAAAGAATTCTAATTTCATGATACAGAGGGCATTCTAGCAAAAAGTGAAATTCATCTTCTACACTATTACATAATTGACAGTTGCGATCATCTATCGGAATCTTTTCTGGTTTATGCCATCTACCTGATTCAATTTCTAATCTATGGGCTGATACTCTCAATCTAGTATATGCTATCCTGAATTTACGAACATTTATAATATCTAAATAAGGTTGGAAACAAAAATCAGAAAATAGTCTATAAGTACGAGCTCTTGTTGAGTTTTCTAACTGGCTATTCCAGTCTTGTAAATACTTATCATATAGCCGTTGTTTAAAAGTTGCTAAAAATAGGTCTGTATCTCCTACTCCTTGAACAATCCATACGTGATTAAAACCTAATGACTGTAATACATTTCGTACATTTCGTGCCCAAGTTTTTTTGTGTGGATACAATTCTAAGTCATGTAACATCATTTTATAGATAACACTAACATATTTAACATCATCACATTGTAAAACTTTAAACCAATATCGCATAATTGCATACAATCTTTTAATAAGTAATGTACATCTACCAGTTTCTCCATACACAAAACTATTTTGTGTCTGTACACGTACACCGAGCAGTTGCTTACAATACTGTAAATGAACCTTTTCAATTGTAGCTATCTCATTGAAACCCCATATTTCACAGCCATAACTAAGAATTGGTGTAATGAGTTTATCAAACAAATCAAGAGAATGACTAACTAAAATATTAGGAAATTTAACTAAATAAGTTTTTAATTTGGACATAGCTTTTAAAGCTTGTCCAGCTAGTGCATCGTGTGTTGAGCTAAAAGAACCACCTGTGGTAAACACAATTCCTAAATAAGTAAACTGCTTTACAATTTCAATTATGTCTCCATTATATGCAAACTGAACATTTCGTCTATTTGCCCCACCTTTCTTAAATATCATTATTTTTGTTTTATTTATATTCACAGTTAACTTCCACTTTTGACAATAATCATGCAATATTTCTAAACCTTTTTGCAAACTATTTTCAGATTCTGCAAATATTACTATATCATCAGCATATAATAACAAAAATAACTTAAGCATACCAACATCCACTCCATCATAACCATGTAGCATAAAATCCTCTTCAATATTATTCAAGTACATGGAGAATAGGAAAGGTGATAAACATTCGCCTTGTCTAACTCCCAAATAACATGTAAATTCATCACTTAATATGTTTTGATATTTAACTCTCGCTTTAACATGTGTATACATGGACTTAATAATGTTAAGAATTTTATCTCTAACACCTATTTTTAATAATTTGTACCACATTATATCTCTAACTACAAAATCGAAGGCTTTCATAAAATCAATGAAGGCTACATACAGTTTCCTATTGTTATTTAGCATATGATTTATTATTCCATGCAATATAAAGATGTTATCAATAGTTCCCATGCTCTTTCGAAAACCAGCCTGTGCTTCTATATAGACATTATACATTTCAGCCCAAGTAGTCAAACGATTGTTTAAGATTCTGGTAAATAGTTTTCCAAGCGTGCTTAATAAAGTTATACCCCTGTAGTTTCCAGTTTCATCAACATCACCTTTTTTATGCAGTGGAATAATAAAACCGTCAGTCCACATATATGGGAAATACCCAACATCGAATAATTTATTAAACAGACATTTTAAATACAACAGAAGTACTTCATTGTTGGTTCCATGTTTAAAGAACTCGTTTAATACAGCATCTGGACCAGCAGATGTTCCACATTTTAACTCTCTGCAAGCTTTAATAATTTCAATAGACATGATTTCTACATTCAATTCATTAAACATACAATTTAATTCTCCATTTAAATATCTATCATTAAAATACATAACATCTTCATCCGCTTGAAAAAATACAGATTGCGGATCATTTATTGACTTAAAATAATCAGCAAATTGATTAGTTGACAACACCTTAGATGTCCTCATGCCACATAACCCTTTTAACAGTTTCCAATATTCCTTCGCATTTTTTACCCTCATAGTCTCTAATTGTTTGGTTTGGCATTTATCATAATTATACTTCTTATTTCTAATAATATCCTTATATTCGCTTCTAGCTCGGACCATTTGCCTTCTATTTTCATTAGATTTATCATATCTAAAATCATTCAAGCACAAATAAAACTGATGTTGTCCCGCCTTACATTCATCATCATACCATGGTTTCTGCACATGAGTTGGTCTATTTATTTTATTTTTTGGACTATTGTTTCTTTTAAACAGTGGTGTGCATACCTGTTCTATAGTGCTATAAAATTCGTTCAAATTTATATCAACGTCATCCTTGTTTTCTACAGCATTTAAATTGTCACATAGGTATTGTAATTTGCTAGTAATATTATCGCTAGCTAATGTTTCCATGTACAAATCCTTCTTAGCATCATCCCATTTATATACAAATTTCACATGATCATTATTAATATCTGGTAAAGTATTTCCGTGGACATTTTCATCAATATGTGAATTAAAAACAAATTCCACAGCACAGTGATCATATATAATATTTGAATCATGAACCACAAAAGATTTAATCTTATCAAATAATTCTGGTTTACATAAAACCATATCTATGACACTACTACCTCTTTCAGCAATACATGTATATTTCCCAATGTTTTTATCTAAACCAACTCTGCCATTTGCAATTCTAATACCAGTTGCTTTACAAAAGTTCAATAATACTTTTCCACTATCATTTACTGTTTTATCCTGGCTTATTCTAGGTAATTCATCATCCACAATATAATCGTCAGGTAACAAATCTACATTATAAAGGTACTCATTTTCCACATAGTCTGGTTTTTCACCAACTCTAGAATTTAAATCTCAAGTTATCAAATAATTACATTTTCCATCATATAAATTTTCAAAATAATACATATCACTAGCAATAATGTCAAATATATTTTGCTCCACAAACATCTCTCTACTACTGCCACCTGGGATATTATAACATAAGCACAATAATACATCATTCTCAAAACCAAATACATATCCCTTCAATTTTAGCCATATTATGCTATCATCCACAGTTTTTACAAACTCCACATGTTTATTTAAGTTTTGTGACACATAAATAATAAGACCACCACTGTCTCTTCTTGCACATTTATGTTTTTCATTTCTATTTAAGACATACGAACTAAACCCATCTACATTTACATTAAAAATATCATTTGACCATGTTTCTGTGAAAAGTAAAATATCATTTCTTTGGAATAGTGTGTTCAAGTAATCAGAATCTAGCTTGTTATACTGTTTTCCAATCAAACCCTGTACATTTAACAAGCAAAATTTTATACTCCTATTCCCACTTTGATCCTATTGTGTATCAGCAGTTCTTCTCTCTGTGTGATCTATACCTGTATTGCTTGTCACGTGCTGGCTGTTACTCCGGTTTACCCGACTCCTATTTATAGATGTCGCGCTCCGCGAAGCGGGTCGCATGTGAATCTTGTCGCTACCTGAAACAAAACTTGAGCTGTTTTTTGAGTTTATATTCTGTGACTTTACACTATTTCTACTTCGGGACTCGGATTTATTTGCTGCTTTAACAGGTAAGCTATTGTTTAACAATGCACTATTACGACCTCGCATTTGGACATGTTCTATTTTGGGATCACCCTGATCACGTGACACTTGTATATGTCTAGCTGTAGGTGCGAAATCTTTGTTTACTTTTTGCACTGAATTAAAAACATCGTCGTCACTTGTATCATTTTCGATCACAGTTTCCTTTGAGTATATGCGAGACCTTAGCAATTCAGCCGATCTTTTCAATGGTTTGCTAGGCCACTCTTCTAGTCTGTTGTGATTCATTACATCAAACCAATCAGGAAATTCATCTTTGATAAGTTTACCCTTCACATATAATTTTGCTGGGTATCTAATTTGGAATTTCTCTCTATTCGTTCGGGCTTCGGTCGCTTCTTTAGATTTATATAAATGCTTGCGTGCGTCTGCTATTTCTTTAGGGTAATCTCTGTCTACACCAAACGACATACCTTTTAGTTTATAGGCATTTTCCATAACTGTATCAGTGTCTGCATAGTCCCTGAATCTGACAATAATTGGACGTCTTGGGTCGTCTTTGCTGCGATTTGCTGGGCTGTTAATGGACCCTAGTCTGTGGGCTCTTTCTATGACCATTTCATAGGTGTCAATATTTAGTTCATCTTCCAGAAATCTGTAAATCAACTGTTTTGTAAGGAACTTTGAGTTTTCAGTGAGACCCCAAAAAATAATATTGTTTCTTCTACTCCTTGCTTCAATGTCAATAGATCTATATGACAACATCTGTATCTTTCTCTCTTGCACACTATATAATTCTTCGATTTGATCAATTCTGCCCTTTATTTCAACATTGTCATTGTTTACCTTTTGTACATCGCTTATGCACTCGTTTTGCTTAGCCTCAACTGTTATAATTTTTTCGTAGTTTTTGTTTAAAATATCAAATATGTGAATCAGTTTATCATCTGTGTTTAAATTGGAAAATGAGTCAGTGTCAACACTACCCTTGCTGCCCTTTTTCCTCTTACGTGTATTTTTTCCACCATTTTCACTATCGCGTCCATTCAAATATTCAACTCTGTTTTGCGTATTTTCAGCTATGTGTACATTCGATGCATCAGATTCAGCATCCATCACCTCTACATTACTGCCTTCATCGCTACTATACCTCTCTCTACTCATTCTGAAACTCGGATATGCCGATTTTGCGAAAAATAACCAATTTTCTTTGTCTACAAAATTTCGTGACTATCGTCCACCATTGACCGGATATTAATTTATATAAACGATAATTAATTTATATAAACGAATCAATTATAGGTAAGTAGAAGTGGAATAAATGACAATTTGTGTACACAATAGAAATATAAATAACATGATATGCAATTGGTTACAGGTGGGAAACTCACGAAATAAAACATGGCATTGACAATTATAGTAATTGCCAGAACTGTAGATTATTTAAACACAATTTTGAAATTACATAAAATATATGCCTCCTAATTATTTAAAATATATTATTAAATTTAAAAAATAGGAATTAGAGATTCCCAATTGAGAAATTGGAACAGAGTGCCGGTAAATCTACGCATTTACGCATTTGCCCAAAGTGTAACCACGGAATAGGAGACGTACGAACTTCATTATTTCTGAGAATATAGTTCATTTTTAAATAAAAGAACTATTGATCAACAATAGATTCTTCAATGTACATGTTATAACCATATATGCAAATATCAAACACATTAAACAAAAAATATAGTGGCGGGACCCCCCCCCCCCCAGCCCCCCGGAAATATCGACCAACACTTGTGAAATTTTAATATACATCATTAAAACATTGTCAATTTGCATGAAAGTGACATCAATGTACAAAGTAACATGTCAAATTAAACTCATTCTTTAAAAATAATATTTTGCCGTTATGTATGCATGCTTCTCAAAGTCATAATTTATTGCATGAATTTATACTCAGTGTACATTAAGACACTTCAAGTTAATTATGTAAGCCTCTCTATTGAGTTTAATCAATGTTCGTCTAGCTTAGTGGTAGCGCGTTCGCTTCACGTGCGAAAGGCCCGGAGTTCGAGCCCCGCTGGAGCCGTTACGATTGTGTCCTTAGGCAAGGCATTTAAATTCCACATGCCTCTTCTCTCTCCCTCGTGGCGATGTACTCCATCAGGAATGAGGTCTCGAGAGTGATTAGTATAAGTTATAAGAACTTGTTTCGCAATCGAGCTAAAATAAATTTGCATAAACTAATGTTCGTCTATATCATGCTCATTTAATCATCAAATTTCTATTATTGAAGTTCAGAAAGCTATTGATGGTGCCAAAAGAGGTAAAGCCTGTGGTATTGTGTAATATTTCAGCCGAGGTTCTCAAAAATGACACTGCCCTTTCATGTCTACATGTGCTATTCAATGTTTGTTTTAACAACGGTACCGTACCTACTATATGGGGTAGATGTATCATTAACCCTATACCTAAATCTACAACCACTGACCCACGTGATCCTATGTCTTATAGGGGTATATCGCTTGCATCATCAATGTATAAATTGTACTGTTCTATTTTAAACAATCGATTATCAGTATGGGCTGAGGAAAATGATAAGATTGAGGATGAACAAAATGGTTTTAGAAAGTCTAGAAGCACTATTGATCATATCTCATCGCTTACAAACATTCTAGACACACGTAAAAAGCATAAAAATCTACGTTCTGTGCATTTATTGATTTTCAAAAAGCTTACGACACTATTGATAGAAATGTTCTTTGGAAGAGACTACTAGAAAATGGAATTAACGGTAAAATGTTTAAGGCCATAACATCACTCTACTGCAGTGTTGAATCTTGTGTAAGAGTTAATTCTTTCAAGACAGAGTGGTTTAATGTTAATTGTGGTCTTAGACAGGGTTGTATTCTATCCCCACTTCTGTTTAATTTGTTTATTAATGACCTTACAGTTTATCTGAAATCATTTTATATTGGAATAAATGCTGGCGATGAAAAGATATGTATATTGCTCTATGCAGATGATATTGTCCTTCTAGCCGAATCGGAGTCTGATCTACAAATACTATTAGATGCTTTGAATAACTGGTGTATTTTAAATAAAATGAATGTCAATGCCTCAAAGAGTAATATTGTACATTTTCGTCCTAAATCGGTACAGAGAACAACCGTCAACTTTATATGTGGTATTAAATTAATACAAGTTGTTGATAAGTATATGTATCTTGGTGTGTTGTTAAGTGAACTTTTGGATTATAACATAATGACTAAAGCAGTAGCTCAAAGTGCTAGCCGTGCCCTTGGTCTCTTAATTGCCAAATGTAAAGTTCTAGGGGGTGTCCCATATGTTGTATATACCAAACTTTATGAGTCTACAGTGCTGCCTGTTATAAATTACAGTGCACCAATATGGGGCTTCAAAACATTTTCATGTATAGATTCAGTTCATAACAGAGCAATGAGGTTCTTTTTGGGTGTAGGCAAATACACTCCAAATACTGCCATTGCAGGAGAAATGGGTTGGAAGCCGACTGTTGTATGGCAGTGGAAAAGCATATGTTTATTCTGGTCAAAAATATCGTCAATGGATACACATCGTATGAACAAACGCATAGCACTTTGGGTGGCTTCTAAGGCAAATGTTTCATGTAAAAATTGGTATTATTTAATTGTAAAAGTATTTAATGAAAATAATTTAAGTATGTTTGCAAATATTACCGAGCCTAAGCCATCATCATTAGTATTCTCAATGGAAAGTAAACTAATGGCTAGGTTCAAATTAAACTGGTTTACATCTATTAATAGAGATGTTGGTATATCGGGTCGAGGTAGAAATAAATTACGGTTGTATAAGCTATTTAAAACAGAATTCAAAGTAGAAGACTACTGTATGATGTTTTTACCTCTTAGTCATAGAGCTGATTTGAGTAAATTTCGTTGTGGTGTTGCACCAATAAGAATAGAGACGGGCAGGTACGAGAATCTGAGTGTAGATCAAAGGAAATGTCCATTCTGTGACTCCGTTGAAAATGAACTACATGTTAGTTTGCAATGTTGTACGTATGCAGATATTAGGTTACCGCTTATTAGAAAAACAATGGGTATTTATGGTAATTTTATTAATCTTTCTGATTCAGAAAAGTTTGTTTTTATTTTCTCCAGCAAGGAACTGATAAGATTATGTGCCAAAACCTGTTTTGAAATTCTTCAAAAACGACGGTGTTTTTGACGTGTAAATAAAATCAGTATGTTATGTAGTTCATAGATTGTAATATATATATATTTAGCATGTAAATAATGTATCTCAATTGTTTCTTAATACTATGAATACTTTTTTATTGCCAACTAAATAGTCTATGCTAATCAGTTCATCACTGATCTGATCAGAGGTGATAATTGTTTTTTTATACCATTTTTTAATTAATAAGCGCGTTAGTGCTCTTTTTCAATATCAGTGTTTTAATAAATATTTTAAGCACTTCTTAGATAAGATTAGCGTAGGCAATTTAGATTTAACACATTTATATCTAAGAGTAGGTCTTGTTTTGGACCGAGAATCTCACTGATAGCGGTTACCCATTGTGACGTTTTGCGGCTGTGGTGTAATGGTGGCAATGTGCCCGTCACCATTTTGACGATTGTCTTCTGTTTGTGAGAGTATCGGTCTGGATCAACCTATATAAACTCTAGTTTTAAGAAACTTATATGTTGAATCGTGTTCTATTGTGAATTGTTACTGTTACTGTCTCTTATAATTCATTATTGAGTGGCAATGTACATCGATATGTTTTTATTATATTGAATGTTGTTTGTTGTACATTGATGAGACGTAAATAAAGAATAAAATATATATTGTCCTCGTGGGCTTTTTAGCCTAGATGAAATAAAAACTTGTAAACTTCTCACACAAAGCTAATCAACAAAGGCATTTAGCATAATGACTATTAATGAAAACAAACCTTAAAAGAAAGATGAAAGAAAGCGAGATAATATTATAATTAACAACATGCTATATTAACCTTTAATTGTTATAATCATGTCTTGTTTAAAAAACTGACATCAAATTAGTATAAGTACATTTAATTATCAAAGACATTAAATCCCCGTAAAAAGTAAATGCAATCAGGATCTTTTTGATTGACGTATCTATCTAGGTTCCTGATGTAATGTAATTTATCTAAGGATGAACAAAATATGTGATTTCTTTAACTTGCCTAACTTAAGCATCACAGGGAAGCAAACAGATATTATTTAATGTTAAATATGAAAACTACACAATATTGTCAGTAACATATACTTTACCATGATAGGAGTTAAAAAGTTCTCATTTTATGGGAAAGATGAATTATGTGCCTCTAAAAATCACAATATTAACGATTTGACATTTCACTGTATACAAATATAAGTAGTATCAGTGATACATTTAAATCTAATAGGGAAGCAATAAGTTTTACTCCTAGAACAACCATTTTTATATCACATTAAAGAGAACAAATTAAACTTTATCGCCATAGGAGTTAAAATGTATAAACATTAAAATGTCTCTTCTAAATAAACATTGAAAATAATTTCCCTATATAAACTATTGCTCAAAAATGTGCCGATAAGACAATCAATATTGGTTTTCGGGTCATTTTCAAGGGAGATAAGCCGCATCAATAAGCCAGCTCAATTGGCGTGAAAGCTGGGTATGACAATTATTTTTATCTATGAGTATCACATATATATATTTGTATATGTGGCTATAAATGTTCTTATGCTATTAAATGCCAATAAACATTATGCCATGCTATATACCATGGTTTGTAACCAAACATAGTTATTATATGTGATAAGTTACCATTATATCTCACCATATCTCATTGTAATTATCGTAGACACATTGGAAATACTATTTCACTAAATTTGTCTTTGTTAAAGTAAAACAAAAGTAATATTTCCGGAAATATTTTAAAAACCAAATATTATTTGGTATCAAATTACAGGGCCTTCTCCTCGTTTGTATGAACTTGTTTATGGAGATTTTCCCTACCAAAATGTTGTTTCCCTGTTTGCTATCTTGTAATATGCACATATTAACCTCACGGATTTAATAAACTGTATGTCTGTATGTCTGTCTGTCTGTATGTCTGTATGTCTGTATGTCTGTATTATCTGGATGTCTGTATGTCTGTATTGTCTGTATGTCTGTATTGTCTGTATTGTCTGTATTGTCTGTATTGTCTGTATTGTATGTATGTCTGTATTGTCTGTATTGTCTGTATGCCTGTATTGTCTGTATTGTCTGTATGTCTGTATTGTCTGTATTGTCTGTATTGTCTGTATTGTCTGTATGTATGTATGTCTGTATTGTCTGTATTGTCTGTATTGTCTGTATTGTCTGTATGTCTGTATGTCTGTATGTCTGTATTGTCTATATGCCTGTATTGTCTGTATGTCTGTATTGTATGTATGTCTGTATTGTCTGTATTATCTGTATGTCTGTATTGTCTGTATTGTCTGTATGTATGTCTGTATGTCTGTATTGTTTGCATGTCTGTATTGTCTGTATTGTCTGCATGTATGTATGTCTGTATTGTCTGTATGTATGTATGTCTGTATGTCTGTATTGTCTGTATGTATGTATGTATGTATGTATGTCTGTATTGTCTGTATGTCTGTATTGTCTGTATGTATGTCTGTATGTCTGTATTGTTTGCATGTCTGTATGTATGTATGTCTGTATGTCTGTATTGTCTGTATGTATGTATGTCTGCATGTCTGTAGTGTCTGTATTGTCTGTATTGTCTGTATGTATGTATGTATGTATGTATGTCTGTATTGTCTGTATGTATGTATTGTCTGTATGTATGTATGTATGTATGTCTGTAGTGTCTGTGTGTATGTGTGTGTGTGTGTGTGTGTGTGTGTGTGTGTGTGTGTGTGTGTGTGTGTGTGTGTGTGTGTGTGTGTGTGTGTGTGTGTGTGTGTGTGCGTGTGCGTGTGTGTGTGTGTATGCGTGTGTGTATGCGCGTATGCGCGTATGTATGTCTGTATTGTCTGTATGTATGTCTGTATTGTCTGTATGTCTGTATGTCTGTATTGTCTGTATGTCTGTATGTCTGTATGTCTGTATGTCTGTATTGTCTGTATGTATGTATGTATGTCTGTCTCCACATTATGATGACATATATATATCTACACTAAGTATTTTATTGACTTACCTCTCAGAGTTACAGAGAGAAGAAAGCCTTTGTCATTACTCAAACACCGCTGGAAACCACCAAAGAAGATTTCTGGCAACTTGTATGGGAGCATGACATTCATACTGTTGTTATGATGAACAGACGAGAGGAAACAATGGTTATTGTACCACTTTAACCCATAACCTGCCAATCACAACTAAACTTACTCTTGCAAACAGTATAGAACCAGATCAGACGGCACAGAACGTGTCATCAGATCAGGCTATATGCTGTTTGCTATTCGGATAGCGTAGCTAAAACACCTGGCTGAATAGGGGGAAAACATAGATCATGATCAGACGCAGCGTTGCGCCGTTGCTGATCTGGATCTATGTTGTTTGCACATTTTGTCCAATTTATTTGGCAGGTTACGGGTTAAAGTATGTGAAATGTATTAAATGTAGTGCTATTTCAATTACTGTAGAATATAACTGAATACCCCAGAATTAGACTGAATCATTCTGAATAATAATGATCCTGCTAAAAAGAATATGAACCACTGAATAGTTTCACAATGGTGGATACATACATCGTGTGTGTTTTTACGTTTATTTATCGTCGCTACCGGTTGCCCATTTGAGCGACGCCTCCTGAAGAGATTAGTTATTTTAGATTTTGGAGGATAGTGCAATGATACAGACAGAGACCCATTCCAGAATCTCCTCTGGTTCTTTTACGTGCACGGTGTAAAGCACCGACATGAGACCTCGGTTTAACGTCCCATCTGAAACACTGTTAATTTTATTATGGTCAGACGGGGGATCGAACCTGTGATCCCTGGATTACCAGTCCAGCGTATTACCACTGGACTACAGATCCGTCAGCATTTACTGTTTTAAAGCATATTCAATTTTATATTATTTCTTCTGAAATACAATTCAGCTAGTTTAAACATAGTTTATTTCAAACAATGATATAACATATACAAATGTACAATTTACACAAATATTTACATACAATTCAGCTAGAGCTTCAACGTGCATGTACAAATGTCGATTTAATTAAAAGTATTAGTATTTATTAACTAGGAATCAGAGGTGTATTGGCCAGATGAAGGACACGCCATTATCTCTGGACAAATTGAAATCACCAACGATAACGTTGAAGAGATAGATAAACATCAAATCGTTTCTCTGTCAGTCACGAAAGATCAAGCAGTAAGATTTCTTGACATTTCTCATTTCCCACCAACTTTAATGTAATATTACAGTAATCGATGTATTTTCCATTTATGTCAAACATGGGCAGACTTAAGTGACTAACCAGTACTAAGCGTGTGTGAGGTGTCTTGCTCAGGGACACTACATACGTGCCCTGAGCGAGTATCGAACCCGGGACTCTTCGATTCCAAAGCCGATTCTCTATCACTGGACCACGGACGCCATTTTAGCATGCATGAAATAAAAGGAATTACAGTAAAACCTGTGTTAGGCAGCGAACCAATGGAATCACAGCACTTGACTGCTTAGCACATGTGGCTGCTAAATAGAGGGCAAATGTATAATAAAAAAACATAGCCGATTTAAGTGGCTAACCAGTACTAAGCGTGTGTGAGGTGTCTTGCTCAGGGACACTACATACATGCCCTGACCGAGTATCGAACCCTGGACCCTTCGATAGCAATATATTGGGAATCTGGAAACTGACTGCTTTATTCAGCTTAATGGAGGTGACCACTAACACAGGTTTGACTGTAAATATAATTCGAATAGTATTTTATATGCTATTGTACATATCATGTATACGCAACATACGACAGATGAACAAACTAAGGTCAGAATGTTTACAATTACATAATAGACGACATGTGATACGTACGCTTTTCTAAGATAATGTATGTATATGTGCTTTACAGACACGACATGTGATACGTACGCTTTTCTAAGATAATGTATGTATATGTGCTTTACAGACACGACATGTGATACGTACGCTTTTCTAAGATAATGTATGTATATGTGCTTTACAGACACGACATGTGATACGTACGCTTTTCTAAGATAATGTATGTATATGTGCTTTACAGACACGACATGTGATACGTACGCTTTTCTAAGATAATGTATGTATATGTGCTTTACAGACACGACATGTGATACGTACGCTTTTCTAAGATAATGTATGTATATGTGCTTTACAGACACGACATGTGATACGTACGCTTTTCTAAGATAATGTATGTATATGTGCTTTACAGACACGACATGTGATACGTACGCTTTTCTAAGATAATGTATGTATATGTGCTTTACAGACACGACATGTGATACGTACGCTTTTCTAAGATAATGTATGTATATGTGCTTTACAGACACGACATGTGATACGTACGCTTTTCTAAGATAATGTATGTATATGTGCTTTACAGATACGACATGTGATACGTACGCTTTTCTAAGATAATGTATGTAGGGCCTATATGTGCTTTGCAGATACGACATGTGATACGTACGCTTTTCTAAGATAATGTATGTAGGGCCTATATGTGCTTTACAGATACGACATGTGAAACGTACGCTTTTCTAAGATAATGTATGTATATGTGCTTTACAGATACGACATGTGATACGTACGCTTTTCTAAGATAATGTATGTATATGTGCTTTACAGATACGACATGTGAAACAAATTCAGTGTGGAGGGTGGCACTCTAACCAGAACCTTCCAGAATCCCCTGATATCATACTGTCGTTGATGGACCTGGTACAAGCCTGGCAACAACAAACCGCAAATCATACGGTCCTTGTACATTGCATGTAAATATTCCGCTACTCTTTGCATTGTCTTTGTTTCTTTGTGTATGTTTTTGTTTGGGCTTTAAAGGACTACTGTCATATGGCGAGCTATTCTTTGTGGAGGAAGACGTCCCCCGGGTGCCCCCCCCAAGCAGTATTTCTGGCACGGACGGGTACCCGAGTAGAACCACTGATCTTTCGAAAGCTATTTCTTAGAATAAACTTAATTCAACAAAAGTCTAGAATCAGGGGCTGTCATGTTTCTTACGAATATAATATTCATTTGATGTGTAATATATACATACAAACTAGTCAATGTTCATTACTGATCATTTAAAATATTTCTTAATCTGAACATCTTCTTTCATTACAGTGTATTGTATGTGTATATTATAAGAGAATAAGAGAATTAGCAACTTTTTCTTGCTTCTATGTATTCAATACCTTGATGAATTGTACTGTAGTTACATGTGTGTGATAATTTTAATGTGATATAGTATCTTGTAATGCTCTGATGAATGGCCATGTATGTACTGTTGTTAGTATTTAAGTATGAATGGCCATGTATGTACTGTTGTTAGTGTTTAAGTATGAATGGCCATGTATGTACTGTTGTTAGTGTTTAAGTATGAATGGCCATGTACGGTATGTACTGTTGTTAGTGTTTAAGTATGAATGGCCATGTATGTACTGTTGTTAGTGTTTAAGTATGGATGGCCATGTATGTACTGTTGTTAGTGTTTAAGTATGGATGGCCATGTATGTACTGTTGTTAGTGTTTAAGTATGAATGGCCATGTATGTACTGTTGTTAGTGTTTAAGTATGGATGGCCATGTATGTACTGTTGTTAGTGTTTAAGTATGAATGGCCATGTATGTACTGTTGTTAGTGTTTAAGTATGAATGGCCATGTATGTACTGTTGTTAGTGTTTAAGTATGAATGGCCATGTATGTACTGTTGTTAGTGTTTAAGTATGAATGGCCATGTATGTACTGTTGTTAGTGTTTAAGTATGAATGGCCATGTATGTACTGTTGTTAGTGTTTAAGTATGGATGGCCATGTATGTACTGTTGTTAGTGTTTAAGTATGGATGGCCATGTATGTACTGTTGTTAGTGTTTAAGTATGGATGGCCATGTATGTACTGTTGTTAGTGTTTAAGTATGGATGGCCATGTATGTACTGTTGTTAGTGTTTAAGTATGGATGGCCATGTATGTACTGTTGTTAGTGTTTAAGTATGAATGGCCATGTATGTACTGTTGTTAGTGTTTAAGTATGAATGGCCATGTATGTACTGTTGTTAGTGTTTAAGTATGAATGGCCATGTATGTACTGTTGTTAGTGTTTAAGTATGAATGGCCATGTATGTACTGTTGTTAGTGTTTAAGTATGGATGGCCATGTATGTACTGTTGTTAGTGTTTAAGTATGAATGGCCATGTATGTACTGTTGTTAGTGTTTAAGTATGAATGGCCATGTATGTACTGTTGTTAGTGTTTAAGTATGAATGGCCATGTATGTACTGTTGTTAGTGTTTAAGTATGAATGGCCATGTATGTACTGTTGTTAGTGTTTAAGTATGGATGGCCATGTATGTACTGTTCTGTTGTTAGTGTTTAAGTATGAATGGCCATGTATGTACTGTTGTTAGTGTTTAAGTATGGATGGCCATGTATGTACTGTTGTTAGTGTTTAAGTATGGATGGCCATGTATGTACTGTTGTTAGTGTTTAAGTATAGCTGTGTATATATTTTATGCAATGTACGGTGAGACTTTAATAAAGATTAACACTTAAATTGATTAGTGACTATCAGGCTATACCTACTGTTCAACCCTTACCCGGGTCAGCTAACAAAACGAGTTGTATACCAAAATGTTTGTAATTGTCTGAGGTTTGTCACACATGGCAAATACAAACTACATTGTACGTAAGAAATATTAATTTATTTTGAAGCATTCGAAAGTATTGCGTCAGTGATACATTGTCAAAACTATCAAATTAACTTGATGCTGCAGGAATGGGGCAGACAAAAGTGGACTATTTTGTGTGATATCTGCGGTTATAGAGCGTATGAAGATCGAGCACGATGTAGCATTATCTCACGTGATAGGAGAGATGAGGAATGCACGGGAACAGATCATTCCGTCTGTAGTAAGTTATTTAGGGTGTAGTGTTAGATTCAATTATCTTCAGGTCAATAGTTCAAACTATTGTTCCAACATAGACAACAGTATGTGTTGCGTTAGTCTAAGCAATAGCTTAAAAGCTCTTATCATTTGAATAGAAAGCTTTCAATTTTAACATACTCAAACATGTTCAAAATTAACAATAGATTATATCTAATATATAAGATTTTGTTTCCAGTTGTTTATATATAGCATTTATCATGACCTATATTATGTATAGAAAGCTTTCAATTTTAACATACTCAAACATGTTAACAATTAACAATAGATTATATCTAATATATAAGATTTTGTTTCCAGTTGTTTATATATAGCATTTATCATGACCTATATTATGTATAGAAAGCTTTCAATATTAACATACTCAAACATGTTAACAATTAACAATAGATTATATCTAATATATAAGATTTTGTTTCCAGTGTTTATATATAGCATTTATCATGACCTATATTATGTATAGAAAGCTTTCAATATTAACATACTCAAACATGTTAACAATTAACAATAGATTATATCTAATATATAAGATTTTGTTTCCAGTGTTTATATATAGCATTTATCATGACCTATATTATGTATAGAAAGCTTTCAATATTAACATACTCAAACATGTTAACAATTAACAATAGATTATATCTAATATATAAGATTTTGTTTCCAGTGTTTATATATAGCATTTATCATGACCTATATTATGTATAGAAAGCTTTCAATTTTAACATACTCAAACATGTTAACAATTAACAATAGATTATATCTAATATATAAGATTTTGTTTCCAGTGTTTATATATAGCATTTATCATGACCTATATTATGTATAGAAAGCTTTCAATTTTAACATACTCAAACATGTTAACAATTAACAATAGATTATATCTAATATATAAGATTTTGTTTCCAGTGTTTATATATAGCATTTATCCTGACCTATATTATGTATAGAAAGCTTTCAATATTAACATACTCAAACATGTTAACAATTAACAATAGATTATATCTAATATATAAGATTTTGTTTCCAGTGTTTATATATAGCATTTATCATGACCTATATTATGTATAGAAAGCTTTCAATATTAACATACTCAAACATGTTAACAATTAACAATAGATTAAAACTCTTTTTTCAAATATTTTGTTTCCAGTTGTTTATATATATATATATAGCATTTGTCATGAACTATATTATGTGTGCTGCACAATTTGCATATACAACTGTAGTTATATTTTCACTTAAAGCGACATTACATCGCAAAAAGCAAATAAAATGCATTTTTTCACGTATAAATGTATTGCTACTACAATTATTTCCGAATACATTCGAATACTAACATTGAATCATAAAAACAGTGTTTTGTGGATTGAAAGTATGATTTCATATAACGGTCATCCACACTCCTGAATTGACGTTTGTTTGTATAATGCTAAACGTGAGATAATGTCGTTTAGAGATAATTTAACTAAGAATAGTCTACAAATAAATAGGCACAAATATGAGATATAAGGGTAAATCTGTCCCATAAATCATGTTATTCAGGATACACTAGTTGTATTACGCATGCATGTTTACATTATATTGTTATGTCAACAAACCGCGTATACGACGTTTGTTTATTAGTTGAAATACTCAGTATTTGAGGCAAATATTGGGGGGGGGGGGAAATATACCATATAATAGGAAAGTACATTCTGCAGACATTTGTGTTTTCACTGATGTAGTGTCGCTTTAATAAGTTAATAACATTTATTATAATAATAATAATAATAAAGACTTTATATAACGAGAGAACTCATTTGAACAATTAAGTCAATCTCAACAAATTAAAACATGAAATAGCATAATGAAACATGTAAACAGTAACCAGTAAAACTTTCATAGGAATTGAGATATAAGCTGCAAGAACTAATTCTTATATTTATGTATAATTGTAAATTATCACTTTATTAGGTTATTGGCCTGTTCTTTTTATATTTACAGGAACAGTACCAGTTTTGCCACGAAGCCGTTCTTGCCTTTATGCAACAATATGATACATATTCCAATTTCACAGCGTAAACTGTACGATATTCGGCGGTTATGCTGAATAGTTAAATAGATAAACACTGTGACATATATTCCTCGGCGGTTATGCTGAATAGTTAAATAGATGAACACTATGACATATATTCCAGCTTTACAACCTGAACTGGGATATTCGGCGGTTATGCTGAATAGTTAAATAGATGAACACTATGACATATATTCCAGCTTTACAACATGAACTTTGGGATATTCGGCGGTTATGCTGAATAGTTAAATAGATGAACAATATGACATATATTCCAGCTTTACAACATGAACTTTGGAATATTCGGCGGTTATGCTGAATAGTTAAATAGATGAACAATATGACATATATTCCAGCTTTACAACATGAACTTTGGGATATTCGGCGGTTATGCTGAATAGTTAAATAGATGAACAATATGACATATATTCCAGCTTTACAACATGCACTTTGGGATATTCGGCGGTTATGCTGAATAGTTAAATAGATGAACAATATGATGTATATTCCAGCTTTACAACATGAACTTTGGAATATTCGGCGGTTATGCTGAATAGTTAAATAGATGAACAATATGACATATATTCCAGCTTTACAACCTGAACTTTGGGATATGCGGCGGTTATGCTGAATAGTTAAATAGATGAACAATATGATGTATATTCCAGCTTTACAACATGCACTTTGGGATATTCGGCGGTTATGCTGAATAGTTAAATAGATGAACAATATGACATATATTCCAGCTTTACAGCCTGAACTTTGGGATATTCGGCGGTTATGCTGAATAGTTAAATAGATGAACAATATGACATATATTCCAGCTTTACAACCTGAACTTTGGTATATTCGGCGGTTATGCTGAATAGTTAAATAGATGAACAATATGACATATATTCCAGCTTTACAACCTGAACTTTGGGATATTCGGTTTGGATCAACACATTGCACAAATACGGTATATTTACTGCGTCCCCAGGCGCCAGGCCGGAAGTTCACACCCTTACCAATTGTTGAAATTTTCGTTATGAAATAAAAAATATATTCCTTGATAAAGTGTATTGTAAGTATGTAAATGCGCTTCCACGTGTTTATTGTATGTTGTATATATTATATATTGTGTCACTCCGATTTTAAGGAAAGAACTTATTAATAAGTACTACTACATGATACCAAGCATGTATCAATTTTATATTTTAATGAACAGTGATAGTAGAAAGGTGTTATTAAAGCGACACTACATCAGTGAAAATGCAAATTTCTACAGAATGTATTTTCCCAAATATTTTCTTATCGACTAATAAACAGATATCGTACAAGCTGTTTGTTGACAAAAGAAAATAATGTGTCGACATCCATGCGGAATGCAACGCATATGTCTTGATTAACTCGATTTATGGTACAGATTTACCGTTATATCTCACATTTGTGTCTATGCATATATATATCTCTCTAGATGACAGTATCACGAGTTAAGTTTTGACTCCAATAACAAACAAACGTCAATTCAGGAGCATGAATGACAGTTATATGAAATCCTACTTTCACTTTTGAAAGTGTGTAGACCACAAACGCACTGTTTATTGATTCGATGTTAGTGTTCGAATGCATTCAGAAGAATGTGTAGTATCAATGCATGTATACGTTAACAAATGCATTTGTTTTGGCTTTTTGCGATGTAATACCGCTTTAAGCTTGGCTCGTTTTCTTAAGAATGCTTTAAACGATAGGAACTCCATACTTTGTCTTCATAATTGCACTAAAACACCAACTAGAATGTTCATCCTCTATGATAAACTAGACTACAGTAGCAATATGACAGCTTTATTGATCATTTCAAATCTTGTTTATGTGTACATAAATGTATGTATATATTATGTCTATGTATTTATGTATATACGTCATCAATAAACTTATGTTCTGTTCCGTTCTATATCAAGTCATGGAGTTGTATTTTGTCTCCGAATGTTTTATTCGTCGAGAAGAAAATATCATGTTTGAGGAATTGTCTAGCCTCGGTTTCATTTTTTTTTACAATGCATGATTTTATTGTAATGTGAGCTGGTCTTGCAACATATGTCAACGAGTAGTTGTTCATGTAGCACGTGTGTATAATATAAACGTCGTTATACGGGAACACAACAAGTTAGCCTCTCCAATTTGACATGTCGTAAAATGTAATGTACGAACAAACGATATAGTTTTCTTTCTTTTTCTTATATTTCGCCTCCGCCGAGGCATTTTGGGCGACTGGTTTTTCTAAGTTGATTACGTTGTCATCTCAGTTGCTTATGTTGACAACTGGAAAGGCATCTTCGTTCTTCTCATGGTGACAAATGTTGTATCCTATCTTTCGAAAGGGGTCCCTTTTAGGACCACATCCTCCACGATTTATCAACTCACAGCAGCAATAATGGTTCCGGTTTCTTCGCTGGCGTCCTCACGCCATCAAGAAGTCAACGTCCCACCGTCTTCATTGAAGGAGAAGGCTAAAAAACCAGCTATCCGCCGTCGCCAGCACAGAGCATTGCTGTCTCGCCAAGTAGGTAAGTTAGTAGTAAGTTTATACGCGTATAGAGTCACACGACCTCTGCTATTCCGATGGCGCGGCTTCCGTCAGCGAAGTTCTTGACCCATATTCCTGCTGTGAGCTGTGCCTAGGTCACGACGTGCACGTTAAATTGTGGAGCAGAAACCTGGGAATGTAATGTACCCAAGCCCCCCTTCCCGGAGTCATACTGAGGCGAATGAGGAACTCCCCTCGGTTAGAAATTGGCAAATAACGAAGAACAATAATAGGGAAATATTGGTGCGGGGAATAGGCAATCAGTAGAATATCTTATTTGTTTCTTGTTAGCACATCTACGCATACCTTCATTCTAACCGTAAGTTGAGGTACTACTGTACTGTTACCAGTAAAAAGTAAAAAAAGTAAAGCGTTTGTTTATTATAGTGTCACTCACCCCATTTAAAGGGCCAGCCATTTCTGACTTATGAGACACCTCTTTTTACGAACATCAGTACTTCCCGAATCCTATGCTTGTATGCCAGACGCCAGGCTGGTAGGCAATCGGTAACCATTATTTAACTAGCTGGTGGCTCACCAACCGGCCATATCAGAACGAATCCCTGACTAGATTCGAACCTTCGACCTCCCGCTCCGTAGGCGGACGCCTTAACCACTGGGCCACGTAGACTGTTACCATAAAACCAGTGCATCAATTCATACAGTACCAAGTCTGCGAGTCTCGTGAGTTCTAGTTCTAAAAATAAATCGTGACGCAACAGCAACAGCAATGGTTGACAGAAGTGTGTTGGTATCTGTTTTGTTACCTAGCCGAATGCCTTCAGGATGCACTAGGCGCACATACAAGCATCTACCAAAGTGTATTATTTCCGGATGGTCATATCCCTGGACCAGCCTATAAGATTCGCCTCGGTTATTTTCAACTTCTGGCTGTATCCGTCGTCAACGACATCTCCTCCTGAACCGTTGATCCAGACATTATGAACCTTCACATAGTCATTGTTCAAATTAGGTGTCTGTGTCTTAAAACTACAGTCAAACCTGTCTATAAAGACCACCCTTTGGGAAAGTCAAAAAGTGGCCGTTGTTGGCAGGTGGCCTCTCAATAGAGGGCTAAAATGCATTGACAATGGTTCGACGGGAGAGAAAAATGGTGGTCTATAGAGACAGGTTTTTTCCATATGCGGCCTTTATTCGGAGGTGGCCTTTAGCACAGGTTTGACTGTAGTTCAAATGAGTGCCAAACGTTCAAAATTCATGTCTTCAAAACGTACAGGCACGGATATATAATGCGATTGTGTGTGGAGCATTATTGACTGATACTCTGGAAGGGAAGTGATAGTGCGTTTGTTTCAGGTGGGAAAGGACCGGATTGTGCCCTTAGGCAAGGCACTTAAATTCCACATGCCTCTTCTCTCTCCCTCGTGCCGATGTATTCCACCAGGAATGAGGTCTCGAGAGTGATAAATATAAGTAGTAACTTGTTTCGCAATCGAGCTAACATAAATTTGTTTAAGCTAACTGAAAGTTTGCTCAAGCCGTATTGAATCGTCAAAAAACATGGTTGACAGTCGATGTGGAAGCATAGTTGCTATATTGCCTATATAATTATATATTAAATATTTTATAAACTTCTCATAACCCACAATGTGCACATCTTTGATACTTAGCGAGTAGCAACATCTATTGCACTGCTCAGTATTAAGTGTGTTCAAATTGCGATCCTGTGCTCATATTTGACCGAACTAGAGGTCACATAATTTATATTGACTATTTTGCTTTTTAAAATGTTCTCAAATGGTTCATCAATTAATCCGTATGTGTTGGTCTTTCTGTTTCGTTTCGTTTAAGGTCAACGTCATATTGGTTTCATTTAAAAAAGTCTATTTATTATTAGTTATAGAGAAAATGTATATAGCGAATGAACAGCTAAGCAAAATAAATAACCTGGAACATTATAATATTATAGTAAATGCTACAATATAGCAATATTTAAAATGTGAGTAATTACTGTAAATGTATGCATACTATATGTAAAATATGATCATGAATACGTATAACCTTCTCCAAATTTGAACAACTACACTGAACCAAATTTCTAAACGGCCACCTGTTTTTTACAGTATTTGGGAAAAACCTACAATCATACAATATCAATAATCATATCATCATTTAATACATTTTATTCCATATGTTTATACAACAATTCACTAATATTAAAAATGCGGCTAAAATGTAACAATGAAAACAATAAGGTCACCCGCATAACAAAAAGTCACAAATCTGAAAACATCGCTATTATGGTATTTCAATACCTCGTATGCCCCCCTTCTGCGGCAATAACGGCACGACACCTCGCCCTCATCGATACAATGTATCCTTGGAGATAGCGTTGCGGAATTGTTGCCCATGCCTGCATTATGTCACGCTCTAATTCACGCATGTTAAGTTGCTGTGGTTGGGCTCTGACCTTCCTTTTCAACAGGTCCCATACATGTTCTATGGGGTTCAAATCGGGGCTTTTCGCCGGCCATGGAAGAGTTTGCACGTTGTTAGCAGCCAACATAGCGCGAGTGTTCCTGGCAACATGGCAGGGTGCGTTGTCCTGTGCAAAAATCATACCACGATTGCCATTAACATGCTGTACAAGGGCGGGTTGTAGGATATCGTTTTTGATATTTTCTGGCATTTAAGTTACCTCGAATTGGTACAATGGGTGTCTTAGTATGCATTGACACGCCAACCCAGACCATCAATGAGCCGTCTCCGTACTTATCGACCTGTACTACCCAGTTTGCGCTGTTTCGCTCGCCCCGACGGCGGTATGCTCGAACGCGTCCGTCGGCCCCACGGAGTGTAAACCTTGACTCATCCACAAATATAACATTAGACCAGTCCGCTCTCGTAAACCTGAAATGCCGTCTATCCCATGCTAACCGTGCCCGTCTATGGTCTCTGGTTAGAATTGGACTCTTTCGTGGTCGTCTGGCTCGTAATCCGACGGCTCTGAGACGATTACGTACAGTTTGTGCATGGATGTGGCGGTTATGTGTGCCAATAGTGACCCTTGCCGTTCTGGTAGCTGGGGTGAAGCGATCCCGTAAGTGGGAAACAATAATGTACCGGTCCTGTCTGCGTGTGGCTACCCTCCCTATAGGGCGTCGTCGGATGTCGGCTACACTTGCGGTACGTCTAAACTTCGCCCATAGCTGCTGCATGGTGGAATGCTGTCTATCGAAATGTCGAGCAACCTGAAATGATAATAAAAGAGCCATAACTCCGAAGTTCCTAGAGTGATATGCTGGTTATCGGACTTTCAAAATGGCTGTATAAGAATATAACATTTGATGATTTTTGACAACACTGAGGTCAACTGGTTAATTTCATCGCAAATGAACCTACCGGCCTAATTGAAGTACCAGCATCCAGCATGCCAACAGCTCGCCCGCGTTCTTCAATGCTCATTCTCGCCATGTGTTGTATGTTTTATATTCTGTACTAGACAGGGATTATACTACATATAAAATGGACACTCACCATGCTATGCACGTGGCCCTCGTGCCGATTTATACAAATCGGTCTCTCCTTTCTGCTTGATCAAATCTGGCACCAGAAACGTGTTTTCTTTTTAGATATCGATTTATTATAGCGTATAGAACTCCGTTGCAAATTTTATAATTTATACATAAAACCATTCTCTTGAAATCGCATTTTATGTATTGGCCGTTTAGAAATTTGGTTCAGTGTATATATTTCTTTATGTTTGATATCTATGTAGATTGTACAAGTATTTATATAATTTATGCTATTATCACTGTTTGCCATAAAGTATGCATGTATATGTCCTCATGGGCTTTTGAGCCTATTGGATTTCAGAAATAAAATATCAAATATCGGCACGATTCGAGCAAGATCTTCTCAGAAACCAAATGCCCCGAGCTTTGATAATGTGCATGCATACAGTCAATCATGTGTTAACGGTTATCTCTATTAAGCACTCATCAGCCTTAAACAGTCACATAGTTATTGCATTAAAATTATCTGAATATATGCCCTTTTATTAAATGTTTTATGATTTACTTTTTTCATTCAATAGTTTTAGTTTTATACAAATTTATTTTAGCTCGATTGCGAAACAAGTTATTTCAACTTATATTAATCACTCTCGAGACCTCATTCCTGATGGATTGAATCCATCGCCACGAGGGAGAGAGAAGAGGCAACGTGGAATTTAAATGCCTTGCCTAAGGGCACAATCGTAACGGCTTCAGCGGGGCTCGAACTCCGGACCTTTCACACCTGAAGCGAACGCGCATCCACTGCGCTATCACGACTTCCATTCAATATAGACAGCATTCTCTATGGAAGTCGTGATTAACATGACAATGCCTGCTTTATATCGCTTTAACAGGAAGTCGTTATAGCGCAGTGTAACGCGTTCGCCTCAGGTGCGAAAGGCCCGGGGTTCGAGCCCCGCTGGAGCCGTTACGAGTGTGCCCTTAGGCAAGGCGTTTAAATTCCACATGCCTCTTCTCTCTCCCTCGTGGCGATGGATTCAATCCATCAGGAATGAGGTCTCGAGAGTGATTAATATAAGTTGTAAGAACTTGTTTCACAATCGAGCTAAAATAAATTAGTATAAACAGCTTTTCTCTTATTGTCACCTGAAACATGTGCTTACGTAGATGTACGTATGTAGTTGTCTGTGTGCTTACGTAGATGTACGTATGTAGTTGTCTGTGTGCTTACGTAGATGTACGTATGTAGTTGTCTGTGTGCTTACGTAGATGTACGTATGTAGTTGTCTGTGTGCTTTACGTTATATGTATCGTCGCTACCGGTTGCCCTTATGGGCAACACCTCCTCAAGAGAAAAGTCATTTTAGATGTTAGCGGATAGTGCAGTGATACAGACAGCTACCCATTCCAGAGGTTCAATCCGCCGTCTGACCCTAATAAAATTAACAATATTTAACATGGGACTTTAAACCAAGGTCTCGTGTTGGTGCTTTACACCGTGCACGTAAAAGAACCAGAGGAGACTCTGGAATGGGTCTCTGTCTGTATCATTGCACTATCCTCCAAAAATCTAAAATGACTAATCTCTTCAGGAGGCATCGCTCATATTGGCAACCGGTAGCGACGATAAATAAACGTAAAACACACAAAAAGAGTATCCGTAGGTATTTTACGTAAACGCACCGACACGATACCTCGATTTAAAGTCTCATTCGAAATGACTATGAACTATTAATCATTTTAGTATGGTATAGCGGGGCATCGAACCTGCAACCCCTGGGTTACAAATCATGCGTGTTACCACTGGACCACGGATCCGCTACTATGTATTACCATGTTTATATACAGACGTCACATAATATAAGCAACCATCTGTTTGTATGTCTTGCCGAGATTCTTGTCAGAACCATATGTTCATTACTTGAAGACATACAGATACCAAAGTACTTGGCGTATGGATACATCTAAGGAGAGTTATTTGTCGTATACGAAAACATGGTTGTTGTGACCGTTGATATGTCCAATATCCTTAAAGACCCCCCCCCCTCCAAAAAACGAAACTAGCTATGTGGCTCTAGGGATTGCTGTGTTGCAACTATAATCTTTCAATAAGATACCTGTTAAAATCATATTAAATTAATTTGACGTAATAGTTGTTTTAATTAGTGCAAGCTTCCCGACCACTCAAATGTGTAATAGCCATTTCGGCTTTTCACCTCAGGTGGGCGATCCAGGGCCGTCGTGGCCCTCTTGCTATTTCATGTCGGTATTTGGTAATATTTACCTATTGAGAATAGAACAATAGCAAATGCAATACTTGCATATGGTCTAGGTCATACGAATATTTATAAGTACGGGCTAATTGACTCATTACGGAATTTGGACTAGTATTGCTATATCAGTGAATCAGTGAATGTATGTCCTTTTTCGTTTATTCCTAATAACACGACCTACTCGTCTAATAGTAATAGAATAAAGAGATATGTCTGACTATCCGAGGGGATGGGGGTCTCTTCAAATCAATAATTCAGTACATGTAAACTAAGACGGAAGTAAAATTTTACCAAAGGCTTGTTCAAATACCATATGCAATATGTAATGTTTAGTTTGGAACATAGCGTCAACCTAACTAAGTACAATGGGTCAGAATGCTGGAAAGTTCAAACAAAAGAAGCTTAAAGGCTCTCTTTTAAAGAGTTTGCAGAGGAAAGTTCCGGGCATGAATATAGAGGAAATACAAGACATATATTTAGACTTTCAACGTGAAACTAGAGGTAAAAATGAAGCACTTAAACGAACTGACTTCATTCGAGTTTATAAAAAAGCGTTTGGAAAAAAAGTTGGATCTTTAGCAGACAGCATTTTTGATGCATTTGATGAAGACGGGAATGGTGCAGTAGACTTTGAAGAATTCCTTATCGGACTAAGCATAACGGAAATGTCAGCTACAACGGACAGAAAGAGTAAGATGAAAAGAATACGATGGGCATTCAATGTATATGATAAAGACAGAAGTGGAACTATTGATCAGAACGAAATGAGACAGATTGTAAAGGTTTGTATTGAAATTTCAGATATTAAAAGCCATGAAATGTTTTTATTTTGGCACTTTCCTTTGCTATTTTCGGGCTTCGGTCATTCTCGAACTATTTTAGATAAAGATGGATAAGATGAAAATATGTACATGTACAAGTACTTGTTTTTTTGTTTGTTTTTTATTAAATTTCTATGACTGCGCATCAATCATTTTCTGATTATTATTGGAAGGTCAGTCTGTTGTGGCGGAGAGTAGACCATCCACAGTTGTATGGGAGTATATTTAGTACTGTATCACAAGAAAGTTTATAATCTTTCGGCTGACTAAATTCTTAACCCGATTGTGTTTGGCCCATCGTTCTTGGAATCGTGTCTTCAGTGGTATAATAGCAGTTAAAAATAATATTAATAGCAATCATGTTCATTCTTATACGTTTTTTATTCTTTATACGTCAGGCTGTGACTGATGTATCAGTACTACCGGAGGAAGCTATGAGCAAAAACGAAACGCCCAAATCATTCGCCGATAGACTGTTCAGAGAGGTAGACGCGAATGGTGATGGTGAAATAACATTTGAAGAATTTGAAGCTGCAGCGGAGATGAATAGTGCTTTGATAGATATGTTACTACCAGTGCCAGATTCTGATTTATAGTAAAGTGTGTATAACCTTTGAAGAATTGGATGAACCTGTTAGTGATAGCATAGGAGAAGATGAACTAGTTAGTTTCTGAAGACTGAACGGGTGGAATGGAATGGAATACTACATTGTATATACATGTACTACTATCGATGGAGGCTGACGATAGGCAACTAGATCATATACATTGATTTGAAAAGTCAGCCCGAATGTATCATGGGTTCACCTGAGTCTGTCGAGTTTGTGCTTCTTTACTTCTGACATGATCTTTTTGATTGACACGATTCCTGCTTCTGACAAAACGACAACCCAATGCTGCTCAATTAACGGTTACGGTGTTAAATATATATATATATAGTCTACATTCGTTATGTCGAATTCCGTCGGACCAAACAAAATTACTTAAGTTTGACCTAACGAAATTATATATAAACAGAGCCAATTATATGTAAAATGATAGTGTCTGAAACGGGACGTTGATCCGATTTCGAGATAACCAGATAATTCGACATAACCGACCGAAATGTTACTACCGGTATCCGAGTTATTTATTTATAGTGAATAATGCATAGATATTTAGGAATGCATTGGTAGACGCTTTAACACTATATCAGCGACTGAATCTTAGTTATATATATATATTATATAAAACACTGTGCAGATTTTGTAGAATCTGAATAATAATTATAATAATAATAATAAAGACCTTAGTTTACGAGAGAACTCATTTAACAAAAAGTTAATATACCACGAGGCCCTCAACATACATTCTACATCTGCTATGTCGAATTATGTGAGACCGAGCAAATTACTTTGACATAACCGAAGTTTGACTTAACGAATTTCGATATAAACGGAGCCAGTTATATGTAAAATGATAGTGTCTGAAACGGGACTTCGAGATAATCGGAAAATTCGACATAACCGACTTTGACATAACGGATGTAGACTGTATATACAAATCAAATGATAGGACTATAAATGAAAACTGCATATTGGGATTGTTGCTGCCAGTGACTGGATCTGATTAGTATAAATACATCTAGCAGAACTGAACATTCGTCTTCTAAGACATTACATGGCTGGCACTTTCGGTCAATGGTATGTTCTGTGTTTTATGCAATCTGCCTGTTTCAACTTCTAAAAAAACAACTAAATTATGGGTTCACACTCTTAATCCTGTCCGATAAGCGCAGTGGTTAACGGGCTCGCTCCTCACCAATGCAAACCGGGTTCGATCCTCGAACCGAGTAGTATGTGAGATGGTACGGTGGTCGCCAGATCAGACAGGTGGGTTTTCTCCGAGTACTCCAGTTTCCTCCCACACGAATGACCATATATACGCTTTCATCCGCGCCAACGAGAGTGATTAATATAAGTTGTTAAAACATGCTTCACAATCGTTGTAAAATAAATAAAGTTGAAACGTTTTAATCTTATACAACTGTATATTCCAATCTAATTTTGTTTACTATCACTAGGGCAAAATAAGACAAGAAAACAATATACATGTATAGGTGCTTGCGCAATCTTATATCTGATTATTTGTTTGTATGATGTTCTCTACCCTTTATTTCAGTCATTATATTCAACAAATATTTGTCACAGTATTAACTATTATTACGGTCTTTTGAAATGAAAGAACACAGATATACAATACGTATCAGTGGCTCATTGTAGAAATCTAGCTCCGTATTAATCTTATTGTGATTAAAGGTGCAATATTGAATGTGTGCGACGTCGTATCAATGCTAAGGTTTATGAAGCATAGGCTCTACCTATTGAATGACTAATAAAAACGTATTTAACAAATTTAACAAGTAATGTATTAGGCTGAATTAAGGTACATGACAAAAGTATCATACACGTTTAGCGAACTTTCTTAGCGGTTCCAATGGACACGAAGTCTTGGTAGATCAATTGACAACGCGACGGACTTGTATGCCGTGAATACAGTCAAACCTGTCTTAAGCAGCCAGCCAAGGGAATCACGGAAAGTGGCTGCTTAGCACAGGTGGCTGCTTAATAGAGGTCAAATGTATAATAAAACAACATATTGGGAATCTGGCTGCTTAATACAGGTTGGCTGCTTAATAGAGGTGACCACTAGCACAGGTTTGACTGTACTAATATCGCAAGTTCCGACCGAAGACGCATTTTTCTGACATAGTTGTTTACATGTGTGCCCAACATTTTAATACGAGCATCCTTCGTTGTCTGCTTGACGAAGCAGTAGCCTATCAAGTGTAGGCTTCTCGATACAGATCATTATATTCGGAAATATTGTAAAAAATATCAGGCACGTAGCCACACTGAGGCAAATGAGGCACTCACCTCGGTGATAATTTGCTTGGCAAGTAACGATGGGTAGAGGAAAACTCTGATAAAACTGCCTTCAGAATTCACAGACAAGCATCTACAGCATAATTCGGGGGTCGCCTCGGTTATTTTCAGATTCTGGCTACGGCACTGAATATAATGACACGTTACCGCTTTAATTATTCTGCCTGCTATGTTCGGTATTGCGCTGATACGTCATAATACAAAACGATAATTGCGGACATCCGACCTCCGTCCCGACGTAAGTTACAAACAAAAAATCACTATACACTAGAATGCCTAGTACAATGAATTTACTGTGTGTTTTACGTTTATTTATCGCTAATGGTGCAATGATAGAGACAGAGACCCATTCCGGAATCTCCTCTGGTTCTTTTACGTGCACGGTGTACAGCACCGACACGAGACCTCCCATCTGAAAGACTGTTAATGGTCAGACGGGGGATCGAACGTGCGATCCCTGGATTACCAGTCTTACCACTGGACTACATATCAGTCTGTAAGAATTTACTATGGCTCGACCGTGTTATATATATATAATATCAAACCTCTCCAGTCTGCTGAAAAGCTGGGTAGAAGACGAGTGCATGTATAATACAAAGCTTAGACACTCAATTGCTGACTAAATATGCAAATAGTTAGCTATTTACATCTAATGGAAGTTGCTCGAAGCTTTTTTTATGTACAGGGAGGTAACTATATCGTAAGTATGGCCATGAGTGACATCACTAGTTGAATTATACGCAGAAACCCTAATGCTTAATTGGTGTGCTTTCTTTGTTGAACTATTGATGTCAACGTCCCACGACAGTTTATTGCCGCCCACGCCCATGCATTTAACTGAGGTAACCGAATTAAGTAGGACTCCACGAAGATTATATAGATATATGGAATATGATGTTTCCTTCAAGTCCCTTGCAATTGAATACCTTAACATTTGGATTGGTTGAATTACTTGCTCCACTCCAACTCCGTGGTCCAGTGGTAGAGCATCGGATTTAGAATCCCGGTCCCGGGTTCGATATATGTATGTATGTACCATTAATGTCAAACCCCTTGCGGGGACCTAGACATGTTTTCCTGGGCATGCTTAGCCGACCATAGCGGTTAACCAGTACTAAGCAATGTGTGTGAGGTGCTTTGCTCAATGACACTACATACGTGGCCTGACTGAGTATCGAACCCAGACCGTTCGATTCCAAATCCGACCCTCGAATACTCGGTCAGGTCACGTATGTAGTACCATTGAGCAAGGCACCTCGCACACATTGCACTGGTTACCCGCTTAGGTCGGCTAACCCTGCCCATGAAAACATGGATAGGTCCCATCAAGAGGGTTGTCATTAATGTAACATACATACATAACTCCAACTTGTCTAATATATTATAGTCGCTTTGGTTGAAGCAGACTCATTTGCAGATGTCAGAGTTATATCGATAGCAGCAGCATGTACAAATATATGGACGTTGGATCTGATGTTTTGTGGGGTCGTTTTATATTGGGTAAAGATAACAGGAATCCAAGTACGGACCATGTGGAACTCCTTGTAGGTCCTCGCATGGGATTTGACATCAACAGGAATAGATTGGCTGAAAAGAAATCGGTTGGGGTTCAATTGCAGATCGCAGCTATTCAAAAAATAATATAAGTTTATAAAGAGAAGAACGGCTTTCTCCCAAGCTATTCGCATGACCTTTTCCGTCCTACTGTTGGCGATCTTACTGAATATCATTTACGATCTAGCGCAAATTTGGTTACGTTGCCTAGACGCATACTCCAGATCTGTCATACCAGACTCAATAACACAATGGAAAGACCCAGATGCATCTATGTGTAATGCTAGCACACTATATATATATACTGAGTCAAAAAAGAAACGATACCAAACTAAAAATGACGTAAAACTGATAAAACCATAGAAAGGTTTAATATATTATTACGTATCAGTACCGGGTATCTTATTGCAACGTCAGCCAACCATAAACACAGGTAAATAAACACCAGATAATCCTGGAACGCCGAATTTCCGAGTTGCACTTGCTCCTCAACAAAGACAACTTCCTACACATGTACACATCGGAAAACCGGTTTATTGTACTGGTATTGCATTATCATCGAGGAAAAACACCTTACATACCCATTGTTACCTCTAACAAAATGCCTAGGCTAAACCGCAATCAGAGAATGCGTGCCATTGGCATGATTGACGGCGGTTTACGTCAGCGTGACGTCGCAAATCGACTCGGGGTTACGCGGATCACGATAACACGTCTACTTCGACGTTATCGAACACATGGATCGGTGGACGACCGTCCAAGATCTGGTCGACCACGTGTGACGACGCGTGAACAGGACCGTCACATTCGGACGTCACATTTACGTGACCGGTTCCTACCTGCTACGCACACAGCTGCCGTTACTCCTGGGATGACCAACAATCGCATCAGTGCACAAACAGTCAGGAACCGGCTCGGTGAACGTGGCATTCGTGCCTATCGGCCATACGTTGGACCCATCCTGACACGACGTCACCGTGACGTACGGCGGGAATGGACGACGGAACGTGCTCGCTGGACTCGGTTACAGTGGAATTCGGTGATGTTTAGCGATGAATCGCGGTTCTGTTTGCGTCGAGCGGATGGCAGAGAGCGGGTATATCGCAGACGCGGTGAACGTTACGCCGACGCATGTGTACGTCAGGTCGATCTGTTCGGGGGCGGAAGCGTTATGGCGTGGGGCGGTATCACCTTCGGCAGTCGCACTGAACTGTTAGTGGTGGACGGGAACCTAAACGCCCAGCGGTACTGTGATGAGATCCTTGCGCCAGTTGTTGTGCCGTTCTTTAACGCCAACAGAAACGTCACACTGTTCCAACAGGACAACGCCAGGTGTCATACTGCTCGGATTTCCACCACATTATTGGAGCAGAACAATATTGAAACCCTGCCGTGGCCTGCTTTGTCACCAGACTTGTCACCCATAGAACATTTGTGGGATACGTTAGACCGCCGCGTCAGACGACGTCAGCCGGTAACGTTAAACCAACTGAGGGATGTTTTGCGTCAGGAGTGGACAAATATTGACCAGCAAGAGATTCAGACACTCTTCCGTTCGATGCGACGGCGGTGCATTGCAGTGAGAGACGCAAATGGTGCCCATACTCGGTATTGACGTCTGTGTGAAAACTCCATTAGACCCCTGTCCGACGAATTACGTCATCACGCAGCAGACAGTTTCGGAGGCTCATTATGCTTTATGTGCTCCTCTTTCAAACATATTGGACTATCATCTTATGAATTTTCTTAATAAATGTTGAAATTATAGACACATAAACACCACGTATCATTTCTTTTTTGACTCAGTATATATCTATCTATCTATCTATCTGCCTGCCTGTCTGTCTGTCTGTCTGTCTGTCTGTCTGTCTGTCTGTCTGTCTGTCTGTCTGTCTGTCTGTCTGTCTGTCGAACCTCTCGCGGGGATGTAGACATGTTGCGCGTCAAAAACTGCAAAGTAGTTAAAAGTATGAGTAGCTAAAAGCATAAATATAAGAAAGTAATGAAAAATAAGTTGGGTTTTAAGAGTTTAAAAGCAACACTCCAATCACAATGAAAAGAAAGTTTAATGTTTCTGAAGTTCCTTCTTATTATTTAACGGTGGGTGGGGCGATACAATGATGTAATGCAAAATCGTATAGCCATTTAAACAACGACCTCTTCTTTAACCACATGTGGTACTCTCCCGATTGTTTATGCAATCAAGATGAGGAACATTTCTTCTTTCAAATGTAATAGATATAGAACTGAACGTCATTAACTGTTCAGCAATACCCGAAGATTCCAGCCACTAACTTCCAATAACCTAATTATTCACGGTATAGAGTCATTAACAGATGAGGAGAACAATACTTTAATTTTGGAAGTGCATAAAAATCTCATCGTTTCTCGGCACAACTCTCTTGATTAAAATATATGTTATTTGCTTGGGTTCGGGTCTTGGCGTGGTGTGTGGGACCAATATTTGGACTATTGTGTTGCGTGTATTAATATAAGCAATTTCTTCTTGTTAATATGTTTGTCCGTTGACTCGAGTATACTATGCCTAATTATACAAGTGTGTTCATTTGTTTTGTTCTGTACATTGTATCTATGGAATGAATGCAATAAAATATGATTAAACTAAAATCGAGTTGTTTTGAGTACGAATAAATAATTGGAGAGTATTCAGTTCTTCTTTTAAAATGGCAGCCAAGCAGACTGTGGACCCGCGATTTGCTGGAAGAATGTTTGTTCACAGTCAAACTAGGTATGATTTCAACCTCTTTTGAATATTAAATGTAGGATTCATGTTCTCTTTCACCGTTTTGTGAATATATATGTTTTATTCGCTTAATAGACGTGTTTTATTTGCAAGTTAGTGTGTTGCTAAGGGTAACAAACTGACAAACATAGACAGATAGAACCAATAAGAATGGAAATTTGTTTATTTGCATACAAGACACATTAATTTGACTTAGTCATATATGCCCAGCATATAAAATTTACATTAAGACTACATCTACCAAATATATTACATATTTTACTGGATACAAATATACTTTAGTTTTAGCCACAAATTATTTTTGTATGCCCTATGGCAAAACAAATGCGTCTTGTTCCTGTGGTTTTAGCATGGCAGTAGGCTCCCTTCATGACCAATTTAAATGGTTTTTATTTGATTCCAAATTGGACACTCTACCCTTGGACCACGGACGCCACACTTGTGTTCGGCTAAGCCTGCCCAGGAAAACATGTCTAGGTCGCCGGAACGGGTTTGATATTAATGGAACATACATACTTCAAATCACACAATCTAGTCGTAACATGTACTCGTTATTGTCAAGTTAATTTCTGATATTCTGGAATGTCATTAGAGGTAACTGGAGGCACATACGCACCAGGGGGTGTCAAATTCTCTCATATGGGCACGCTCTCCAGCTGACATGATCAGTGGTTCTACCCGTGTAACCCAATTTAACAAATCCCTATCTGAACATTTAATTGTCCAAGAATCAAATGCACAAAGTCTGAAGCGATCCAGCTAGGCAATGAGAGATTGTTCAAATATTTGTTTTCTGAAACATGGGAGATTATTTCATGTTTTGAATTTCAATATTATTATGCTACTATGCAATTTCCTTCAAATGTTGCCATTCAAAAATAACAAAGACGAGTGCAAAGCATAAACAATTTAAAAATATTATTAATTCGTTATTATTAAATTAAAACACTACTCACACTAGCTGATATCTATGAATATTTTGGTGTAACTAGTGGTATAGTTGTGGTATGTACAATGTGTCTGTATTACTGTAGGGTTCCACAGTCGTCCCGCAACCATGGACAGGTGCCTGGGTTCTATGTCCAGGAATGGAAGACAGATATGAAGAACCGGGAACTTATCGTCAAGGTAACTAACTTCGAGTGGAGTTGTTGTTTGAAATCATTTCATTTATCAGCTCTTCATCATAAAACCAATGTGTTGTATAAGGTTGCATGTGGTGTAATTTTTAATGTGAAGAAATGATACAGTGAACCAGGTCTGCTTATCCTGGTATCTATCAACAATGGCATTCAAATGAAGTAATTTCTTTTATGCTTTCGAAAGAATGTTCTGGTTTTCTCAGAGAAAGAAAATGCTTGTGGAACAGTGGAAGATGGCAGTTTCATATCCACTGCTTGTGTTTAGTATTCCTCCGCTGTTGCTTGCATTACATTTGTATTTTAGCTATTTTCTGACAATCATTAACAGTTTAATAATTATAAAAAAATTATTTTCCAATGAATTTGTAATGTATGTCATTTTCAATTTTTACAACACAGAAAGTTATACCAGTCAGGCGCGTAGCTAGGCCTAAATATGGATTACGCACCATCCAAGCGGGAGGTCCCGGGGCATGCCCCACCCGGAGATTTGTTTCCCCGCTATATGGTCTCAGGTGACTTTTGCCTACGATGAACATCAGCTGCAATCAATATATATATTGGCATTTCGTTCATGTCTGCTTTCTTGTGAATGACCAATGTCAGTGTCCCCCCTTACCTCCTTATGATCCAGTTTTTATTGCATTTTTCGCATTTATTTAATTTTCAGGAACTGTCAAAATTAATCTTACGCACGTGCGTACATGCGTAAGCCTAGCTATGCGCCTGCCAGTAACCTAAGAATAACACCGGAACTCTTTGTTAGCACTAACATGACTGTGAAAGTGAATAAAAACATTTATTACCCAAAAACCATTGGAAACCATAAAATAAAGATTTGTATTTATTAGTGTAAGATAGGATTTTATTTCATCTTGTGATCACTGAAATGTTTTAATAATGTAAATACAAATTTTCGTGATCATTCGATGAAATAAATTCCAATCTTACACAAATATCCTCTATCTCATGTACATGCACAAATGTTTTCAGGTTCAAAACCATAAAACTTTTTTTGTGTGTTTTTAAGAACACTATGAAACACTAAACTTGGCACTATACATACACATTTTTAGGCCATCCCAAAATGACACCCTGTCACTATCAAGGCTATGTTTAAAAATAACACCACATCACTACCAAGGCTATATATGAACTCATTAGTAGCAACATCAAGTTTCAAAGTTTATTTATTTCATTCCAAGTCCCATGATGTGGCTAACATGTACATATAAAGAAATACATCGTTAGAAAATCATTATAAATCTGTACTACTTTTGTAACACGTCAGAAATCATGATCGGATATATACATAATGCGTGTATTACAGAATGCGGAGCTGGGTGGCGTGCCACACTATGAACACGACGAGAGCCTGTATCTGGACAAGCGCGAGCAGATGGCATATAACGTGGAGAATCGTAATCGAGTCGACAACAAGTGCAGAATGCCAGACCGAGACCTGCTTCTACGTCCACCATTCCATCACGAGTCATCGCGCTACCAGAGTGAACTAATGTTCAGACGGGACCTTTAGACTGTTTTATTACAATTTTTGCAACATTTAGCACAATTAAATTTTTCTTTGCATATTGCTCATCTTGAATATCAAGTCATTTATTTATGCTCCTTGGTATTCACACAAGTTACTTTCTTCTTGTTTTGGAATGGAATATTTATTGTTTTAATGTGGAATAAATAGTCAGTTTTTGTTATGTTTTATAGAGATTTTATTTTACAATATGAATAGCCGTGAGAAGACATCGGCTATTATGATTACGTTGCATCACTGCATGCTATTGAACATTGTTTGCAATCTCTTCCCAATTTAATCAGTATTAAATTTTATTTCGTGTATCTGTCACTGTATGGTACATATAATTATGCAAGTCAATTTATAAACATACTTTAAAGCAGCATTACATCGTATGAAATAAAAGATATTTGAAAAATTCTTACGTATGGGTAGCAATGCTGCTACACATTCTAACATTATACCTTGGATGATTATGCTCATTTGGTAAACTGTTTTTTTGCGATAAAACAAACATGAAAGTAGGACTTTCCGAGTCGATCGGTCACGCACTTTACATTCAGAATGCATCGTCCCCATTTGTCCCACGTTGTCTTTTTTTAATTAAATTACTTGATATGTTGATTCATACCTCTGTTAGCTAAGTCTTTTAGTGACATGTCTACATCCCCGCGAGGTGTCCGACATTAGAGGAAGATAGTCTTTCATGTTCAAAATATATACGTTGTTTTCTACATCCTCTGTTGTTTCACGCATGCGCGGTGCGTGTTTAAATTTCGTGTGTTGATAAACAAATTCGCATATACGACGGTTTACATTTATTGGAATTTTATCGTTTCTGAGCGACTATTTCGATTTTTGTAAACACACACACATTAGTATTTATATTAAGATGTAATGCTGCTGTAAACTGTAACATGCCAATCACGACTGAAGTCTATTTTGCAAACAGCATAGAGCCAGATCAGACGTCTGATCAGGTTCTATGCCGTTTGTTATTCGGATAGTGGAGCTACCTGGCTCGAAGGCAAACAACATAGATCCTGATCAGATGAGGCGTTATGGATCTATGTTGTTTACTATTTGGCAGGTTACGGGTTAATCAAATAATAAACTAACTGCTTGGAAGTAGTTCATTGTCCAAAACATTGTAGCAATTAGCTATATGAATGTTGAACAATAATCCATATATCTGTTCTTAAACTTATTTTATGCTTTTCAAAGAAATAATATGCGTTATTCCACAGGTTGAAAGCAATACAAAAAACAAAATTCCTAATCGGTCACCATCGGTGTTTTACAGTATTTGGATCAAACTAATAACTAAATATGATGTTATCAATATTCATACATGCATGTATCATCTTATCTTATACATTGTATTACAGATGTATATAGGCAGGCCATGGATTGCTGTATAATCATATGGAATCAAATGAATTATTTTAATGATATTGTACCAATGACCGATTAGGAATTTTGTTTAGTGTAGAATAACACATTTTATGTCTCAACTGTTTTGCACATGTGGGCCCAGCTGCTACATGCTGTCAACGCAAACAGTTTCAGATTAAAATGGTCAGCGACGTCATTTATGGTTGACTAAACGCAATGTTCTATTGCCATTTTAGCGCAGTTGCTATCATAAAAAAACACTTTTCAGCCTAAAATAATACCGATATTTGTTTTAAGTGAATTATCGCATATTTTGTTCTGCTTATTCTCCTGCTAGCACCACTCCTGGAAATATGCTTTCACTGTTCATTCGGCGAAATATAATTTGATCATACGCTGAAACAAACAAATATCATTGAACCCTTTCAATCATAGAAGCACCTCTTGACACCATTACCAATACATATGACAATGTAGTAGTCAAACCAATGTTCATAATTAAGGCCAGAATCTCATGTTCCAGTAATATATACAAATGTATGGAGGTGGGATAGATATGGCAACTACTCATCCACTGCAGGATAGCTAAATTGTTGTCGTTTGTATAGTGATATAATAGTATATTAACCTAAATCTCTATGAAGAAAAGGGTTAATTATATTCAGTTTTATAGACCAGTATTAGCATAAATTTGATTAGTCTTGTTTTTAGTTCAGCCAAGCTGTTAGTATAGGTGAATTGTCTGGCATCCATCATATATCTGTCATCTGTGTTAATATTAATATGTCTTGTCCTCTGAATATATTTTGTATTGAACTTTCCAAGACTAGACACTCAAAATCAGCTAATCTCGTCGCAAAAGCTCACTATCTTGAGAATCTATTATCGACCAAACCGCTTCCATCAGCTTTGATGAATGCTCATCCTCGACCAAACAGATTGTACAGTATATCAAGTAAATCAAACTATAAGTAAATTATTGTAAATCATTTTTTTTCACACGCACAGAAATTAATCATTCCTGGTAACGCTAGTGTCTTGGAACCAGCAGAAACGACCATTGAGAATTGTAAATATCTGTATTAAGTATTAATCCCATTTGTACAATCATTTTGCTGTGATGTTATGTTGACTTGTGGTTGTTGATACAATGAATTGTTTGTTATATTTTTTGAAGAATTTAGTTTTTAAAAATGTACATTATTTGTTCCTGGTTTTAAGTGTTGTTCAAATGTATTTTTAGCAAGATTAATCACCATCAATGCCTCATTCATTATGAAGGAGAAACTAGAGGCATTGTTCTTGCTGCACTCAAAATCACAACCACTTATGTACAAGACGGACCATTACACCACAGTATTAAGAAATTTGAAAATGTGTCTTTATTCAAGCCAGTATTATATAACTATGCTACTTCAATCAAACTAGAATATCTTCCCTACACATGTTGTTCAGATGTCATTGCTAAAGACCAATACCCCATTAATTATATTTGTCGACGGAACACACCATTCCGTTGCTCGATTTCAAGAACATTAGTTTGCACAATGTACCGTGCAAATCTCCACCACACTGGACTGTTGCTGATACGATTCGCAATAGGTTGCACAGATTCTATTAAAGCATGGTTTTACGGACCATATATTTTGATGCCGGATTATGGCAGAACAAAGAAATGTGAATTATCAACCATGCAATTAATCAATTTGGTATATTGCGTTTTGGAGAATGTACCGATGCGACAACTGGGGGTCCCTATTTCGAGGATAAATGTTGTACATGAAAGCGTGAATTGATACAACCAGTAGGGTCCCCTTTGATGGGCACTTGTTTTTCAGTTAACAGCAAGCATCTAGGATACGGTCGAATCCAGTCAATATATACAGGCATTAATTTCTCTCAAAATTATTTTTATGACTGGATATAGTGATGGTATTGGTTTCAGATGTCTTTATGACTATTCATTTTTGTTTTACATGTGTATATATTTATTATGCGTGTTGTGTCACAATAATTGTTAAACTTTGCTGCAATGCTGGAGAATAAAAAAGTATTTATAAAATGTTTGAAGCATTCATATTTACCAGCCACCGTTGTTATTCCAGACCGTAGCATAGCATATGCTGTGTGCACTTTTGCAGACAATTCATATACTAGGCGTTGCATATACAACTGTATTCTCATTTCTCAAACTCCTGGGCACAAGGTTATGATTTTCTCTCTCAAATATCAATCAAGCTCTGGCTCAAGTGATGACTGATCGAGTATTTGCTCAACCAATCATCAGAAACTTGATTAAGTGTTATAAACCGAGTCTCTGGCTTCTGATTTTTTGAACAAATAGGAATTGGTATCACATCACTTGAGAACTGTTTTATAGCCTCTGGCAATAGTATTAGATCATAAATCAAATTTAGAGCGCTATTGGAAATATATTTAGGTAAAACCACATTCATAACACAAATGAACCATCAAAAAGCTGAATGTAACCAACTTTAGCACATGCACTTATCGTGGAGATAGACCCAGCAACATCATTGTTGTTCATCCAGGACATTTCAATGCATGCTCCTGATCAAATACACCTTTGTAAGCAGGCTGCAGCTCAAATTCGGCAACAATCTTACAAAATAAGATTTCTTAAAAGTGACTCCGGATAGGCGTTATATTTGTTCAAAATTGTTTCAGATAGGGCCATTTTATTGATCGATGCGAAATCTGACATCCCAGGTGTTGTACTTAAATATATATACTAGTACCCCCAAGCGTGCTGAATCCCTGTGGATAATATTGGTTTTGTAGCAAATACAATTATAAAATTGCGATTGTTTAAACAGAACTATCGTGACCGCAATTAATGAGAGCCATCGGTCAGTTACTGTCCCTAAAGACAGACTCCCTTAAGTATGTAGGTCATCTTAACAGTGGTTTCCTGATTTTATCGTTGCTTCCTTTGCACAACATGCTATCAATTTCCATCCACTTTCTCATCTTATAATTAATATGTTACTATATCTCGACTGATATCCTACAGTACAGTCAAACCTGTGCTAGTGGTCACCTCTATTAAGCAGCCAGTTTCCAGATTCCCAATATGTTGCTGTATTATACATTTGACCTCTATTAAGCAGCCACCTGTGTTAAGCAGGTTTGACTGTATATGCAAAGGGTACTAATTTTGTAAATATATTATATCAATCACATTTTTATAATAACGCAACATCTGCTTAGTGAACAACAGTAAAAACAAAGGATTCCAACTGAAAGGCTCACTATACATTTCGGGATAAAGTTGACTTAATATGCCAAGGGAGGTAATAGAAAAGCTGGAGAGGTCCTTCATTGCAACAAACAAATTGTCCTCAAAACTGCACCGATTTATTGTACAATTTTACATTTTATTTCTTATTCTTGAAGTACTCGTTGAGCACGTCCAGGGCTTGCGATTCCTTGCCGTAGTCCTGAAAGTACAAACATTATGTGTGAAGAATCAAGACGGAACAGATATGCACATAGGGAGGTAATATTGTGTATACAAATTACTTGCCATTATAAACATGAACAAGTATTTCCTCGCTTGCAATGAAGTAGATAATTGCCTAGCAGTCATTACCGAAACATGACATTCCAAACAGTTGGTTACAAGACTCTGTGCTTTCATGAACATGCATTTGGCTTACAGTTATTCCCTGCAATTAGTGTATGTAGATAATTGACCAGCAGTCAGTACCGAAATATGAACCGACAAATGAATACAACCAGACTCGGTGCTTTCATGAATATGAATTGGACTATTCCCTGCAAATGCTACAGATACCATACGTCACACAAATAGAACAATGGCTTCAATTAAGCTAACCAAGTAGGCCTGGTACTGATCATTCCTGCCATGTTTTTCATATAATCCAACCACGGGGTTAGAAGATCCTTTCTCGACGAACCTTGTGACGGACTATACAAACTTATTATCCCCCCCCCCATCTCTGGGGAGAAATAATTCCACCTCCAGTTGTAATGAGGTACACGGACAAATATAGAGTAACCACGAATAAGATAACCATCAGATACTGATAACACATTTCTCATCACAACTGTCAGATGAGGAAGCATGAGTAGGTTGGTTTCTCATCATTGGTCAACACACACACGTTGAAATTCCATGTCTAGTGGCAGGTAATGAGGCACATGGACAAATATAAGAGTAATCACGAATAAGTTAACCATCAGATACTGATAACACATTTCTCATCACAACTGTCAGATGAGTAAGCATGAGTAGGTTGGTTTCTCATCATTGGTCAACACACACATGTTGAAATTCCATGTCTAGTGGCAGGTAATGAGGCACATGGACAAATATAGAGTAATCACGAATAAGTTAACCATCAGATACTGATAACACATTTCTCATCACAACTGTCAGATGAGGAAGCATGAGTAGGTTGGTTTCTCATCATTGGTTAACACCCACACGTCAAATTCCACGTCTAGTGGCAGGTAATGAGGCACATGGACAAATATGAGTAATCATGAATAAGTTAAACATCAGATACTGATAACACATTTCTCATCACAACTGTCAGATGAGGAAGCATGAGTAGGTTGGTTTCTCATCATTGGTTAACACCGACACACACAAAAGCTCTCCTTGTTACTGGCAAGTAGTAAACATGTTTGTCCCCAAATATGTGCCAAAGCCTAAACTTGGTGATTTCTACCATATAGTTTCCATTCAAGATTGTCCATCGGGCAATATTTCAGACACCAAGGTAGAACCACCGACCTTCCGCACTGAATAAACAACCGAAACCACAGAGGCCCTTAGTGCCAGGGGCATCACTTAATGCCCCTTGTCATTCATAAATACAGGGAGTGGGAGGGGACTGCAGGGAGTGGAAGGGGACAGCAGGGAGTGGGAGGGAACTGCAGGGAGTGGAAGGGAACTGCAGGGAGTGGAAGGGGAACTGCAGGGAGTGGGAGGGGACTGCAGGGAGTGAAAGGGGATAACAATTGTGGAGATCTAACACAAACCAGTGTATAATGCTATATTAGGGATCAGGTATATTCTGCTGTTCTATCAACTATTGTGGTATGGATTGGAGAGCCAGAAGATTAATATATGAACAAGCCCATCAAGACAAGAAACATTGCACGTTTCTCTGCACGGTTTCTCTTGGAAGAGGGAGCATGCATTCTTTATCACTAGGCTTTACAGCTATATTTTCAACTTTAATGCAACTTCAATTAAATAGTACCTAATAACTTCTGTTGCCTGCGAAAAATCACACGTCGTAAATCTGCATTATAATTAACATTACAGTGAAACCGGTGTTAGCAATCACCTCTGTTAAGCAGCTAATAACCAGAATACAGTGTGGCAATTTATTCCATTTGGCCTCTATTAAGCCATGGCTCTGCTAAGCAAACAATTGTATTCACTCCCTTGGCTGGCTGCTTAAAGACAGGTTGTACAGTCAAACCTATGTTTAGCAGCCAGCCAAGGGAATCGCAGAATGTGACTGCTTTGCACAGGTTGCTGCTTAATAGGGGCAACTATATATATATAAAAACAACATATTGGGAATATGGCAACTGGCTGCTTAATAGAGGTGACCACTAACACAGGTTCGACCATTCTCAGTAAATTCTGATAATTTTCTCATGAAAATTGGCAATATTCATCAACCAACCATTATCTACTCACCTTAACAACAACACAGCTACAGCCTACAACTTTTCTGGCCTTCCCTTCTTTGTCTATCTTGCACAGGCCAACCCATTCCCCAAGTTTCTTGTTGTCATCAACCTTGAAAATGAAATTGCATATACTAAACAGACAAATGACTGGTTCGAGTAATGTTGTATGGTGCATCAACAAGGTACAACAGGCTCTAAGCATCACTGAAATGTTAGGTTGAGATCGTATTTACATCAAGCTAAAAGCATTGAACAAAAACTCGCACCTGCTGGTACCAAGGAACCCACTCAATATACCTCCACAATAAAGTTGATCTGGTACATTATCAAACCTGTCCTGAGACTGTGGCCACAAGCATGTTTCAGCTACGTAGCGACAGCGGAATAAATTCCATCTCTATTAGTAACGAGGATTATGGACAGTTTAATCACGAATGAGTTAACCATCAGATACTGATAACACATTTCTCATCACAACTCTCAGATGAGGAAGCATGAGTAGGTTGGTTTCTCATCATTGGTTAACACCCACACGTTGAAATTCCACGTCTAGTGGCAGGTAATGAGGCACACGAACAAATATAGAGTAATCACGAATAAAAACCATCAGATACTGATAACACATTTCTCATCACAACTGTCAGATGAGGAAGCATGAGTAGGTTGGTTTCTCATCATTGGTTAACACCCACACGTTGACATTCCACGTCTAGTGGCAGGTAATGAGGCACACGAACAAATATAGAGTAATCACGAATAAGTTAACCATCAGATACTGATAACACATTTCTCATCACAACTGTCAGATGAGGAAGCATGAGTAGGTTGGTTTCTCATCATTGGTTAACACCCACACGTTGAAATTCCACGTCTAGTGGCAGGTAATGAGGCACATGGACAAATTAGAGTAATCACGAATAAGATAACCATCAGATACTGATAACACATTTCTCATCACAACTGTCAGATGAGGAAGCATGAGTAGGTTGGTTTCTCATCATTGGTTAACACCCACACGTTGAAATTCCACGTCTTGTGGCAGGTAATGAGGCACACAAACAAATATAGAGTACAGTCAAACCTGTCTTAAGCAGCCACCCAAGGGAATCACTGAAAGTGGCTGCTTAATAGAGGTCAAATGTATAATAAAACAACATATTGGGAACCTAAAACTGGCTGCATACCCGACGGCTGCTTAATGGAGGTGACCTAACACAGGTTTGACTGTAATCACGAATAAGTTAACCATCAGATACTGATAACACATTGCTCATCACAACTCTCAGATGAGGAAGCATGAGTAGGTTGGTTTCTCATCATTGGTTAAAAGATACATTTGGTATAACATCTAGCTAGGGTTATCGCCCAAAACTAAACTGCAAATGATGCGAAATGCATGCTAACTTTGTGCATGCCAAATCACTTGTGCAAACGGCATTCATTAAAAGGATATGACAGAGTAATTACACATGTAATGTAAATAATCCCAATAGAACTAGCAGATAGAAATATCTCAAGATTATTTCTAAGCGACACTTAGTGATCAGACTGCAAGTCGTGACAGAATAATTAGCTGTGCTTCCCATTATGTGAAGTGTGCACACATCTATGGTGTGTCCTAGACAGGCAACTTATGTAGCACAAAGCAAGAATTGTCCAAGGAAAGGGATTCGAATAAGTTACTATGCAACTTTTCCCCAATCCTAACTGTGCTATTGCAACTATTCCTGTTATTTACCATTCTTGAAGAATTTTATATTCATATTTTGCAATCTTTTTTTAAAAACACCTAACTAAGGACACAGAGCTCCGCACCTTTGGATCCTTTAGTTCATATACCAAATGCAAGCAACAAATACATTTAATTCTTACCTTGATCAGGTTGATACCGTGTTCCGCACAGAGAGCTTCTACCAGCTTTACATACATTGCCTCATCACAGTTGTTTGCCAGTACACACAAATGAGCTTGACGTCTGCAGAGAAATACATGCATTTACGACATTGCAGTAAAATCGGTGATGAATACTAGTGCTGGTATCGTCAATATGAATAATATTTTCAGTTTATTAGAAGCAACACAACTTAGATAAACAAGTATTGCGCAGATCCATACCATACAATGTTACACAATGCTGGCTCTGCTTAATTCATTGAAAGAAAGTTGAACACGATTTTTATTCAAAATTAAGGGTAAAAATATTACAATTTCTTTTCATAGACAAACAAGTAGTATACAAAACAAAGTCATATACAGTCAAACCTGTCTTAAGCAGCCAGTCAAGGTAATTACAGAAAGTGGCTGCTTAGCACAGGTGACTGCTTAATAGAGGTGACCACTAACACAGGTTTGACTGTACAAAAGTGATCAACATTAAGCCCCATTGCTTAAAGTGTGAAGAGATAATGTTGTTTATGTGGAATACCATAAAAATGACAAGAAAACCAAATTAACCAACGTTTTATAGTTTAGTAACTTACTTGTCCAGTGTCTTGGCACACTCGTGAAGTCCACGTGCTAGGCCATCGTGTATCAGTGCAGTTTTGAGAACTTCCTGTAGGGCGGTCATGACATCCATGGCCCCCGCCACAGTGGAAATCTCATCTCTGAAATAATATAATTGTTTAATACACACAAAATACTCTGGATCATCCAGACACTATTATTCCATGTGAAAAGCAAGCATACCATAATGTATGCATTACAATTTCTATTTAATAGCCTCCAATTCACCTGCAGAGGACAATATCAAGCAGACTGATCACAATTTACATGTATTTATTTAAGTTGATCTAGTTTTTTATGGCCATGGTTGCTAATCTAATCAAAAGGAACAAGCTTTCATCATTATGCAAGCGTATCCTATGACGAGAATCATGAATGGGAAATTTGCAAAAATACTGAAAAATGAGCATCGCCCACTTATATAAAGTGAAAAAATATCTTTTTCTGAACAACCTGGACTAAATCTGCCAATATTATTTTTCAAGATTTTTACAAAAGACCCACAGTCTTGCTGCCTGGAACACAAGCGTGGACATGGTGGATCTAACTTATGCCACAGACGGAAACTGCAGCCCTTGTGTGCCGCGCGAATTGTAGGTTTTCGTTTGGTCACGAAATTCCACAATAAATTGAAAGGACCAAAGACAGATTGATACCTCGAAACATGCGGAAACCAATCGCCAGGTTGATTGGTGACAAAATGAAATGAGAGACTAGAGTTCAAACAATGGTATGTCCTGGATAGTAAAATGTCAATATTTTCCAAGTCTAAATATTTGGACTATAACCGTTCATGTACGGAAAGTGTAGCGTCCGTGATCCAATGGTCGGATTTGGAATCTAACAGTCCGGGTTCGATACTAAGTCAGACCACGTATGTAGTGTCATTGAGCAAGACACCTCACACATTGCTTAGTACTGGTTAACCGCTATGGCCGGCTAAGCATGCCCAGGATAACATGTCTAGGTCCCCGCAAGGGGTTTGACATTAATGGAACATATATACATACAAAGCTTAAAGATATTGGTCAGAAATCACCGCCATCGGATCAGGGTGGGAAATGCTATGCGAAAATGAGCTTACGATAATACCTCGAAATAACAGGGAAATTGTTTTATATAGATATGACTAGCCTGAATCGTATGCAAATTTATGTCCATAATTCTTTCACCAACCGATGACTCTCTTATACGTTATTTCACCAAAATTGATTGATAGCTTGCCGACTTAAAATTAAATTTATCTCAAGTATCCCGGTGTTACTGGTTTTCGACGATGTAGTACATAACGGACTCCTATAGGTTTAGAATTGTCATACAATGCAAACAATTTTATGTCACCAAATAAATAATATTTTACCTTTCATTCACAAAAATCTCGAAGAAAACCGATCGTTTACTTTTTGAGAAAAGTTGACAAAATAGCGGTACATCATTCTTAGTAATCCGGAATGACGTCACATGTTTTCGCCTAACTATGGAAATTGCTTACAGTGCGAGCATTAGTATCCCGGCGTGAAGATTTTCGCCCAACTGTGGAAATAGCAAGTCGCGAGAGATCACGCAATATTTCACGCACCAGTTACCGGAATTATAAATAAACATACCTTGTGCACTTCCAATCTATTTCTAACTGATCATAATATATCAGACAAGGTAAATTAGCGGTGAAAACTTTAAACCTACCTCAGTTTTCACTAACTTCACTATATCCGTTTTATGTCACCATATAAATATCATTTTTTAAAGAAATTGGCAATTTTTTCTCCAAAATGACATATGCATCGTCTGCCACGCCAATATATTTACGAATACAAATGTCATTCTAGTCTCACTTCTCCGTGTTTATGAGTTATGTCCGTTATTACACACAATTCAGGTCCACGGGTTGTCACAGAGGTTCTCCAACTGATATATATGGTTGTGTAAACCTAGTTATTCCTGTTAGGCACCATGTGATGTGTTCGATGGATGGGTCCAGTTACGGTTCTGCACCCAGTCAGAGTAATTATGAAATATTGCGTGATCTCTGGCGACTTGCTATCCCCACAGTTGGGCGAAAACCTGTTCTGGGCGAAAACTCTTCACGCCGGGATACCAAGTTATGTTCAAGCAAAGTAGTTTTGTTCAATAATCATGTCACGACATTTCTATATCGCAACCTCACTATTTGTTGGTGTGTACAAATTAAATGAACCGCGTTCTGATGAAGGTCATTGAATATTAATATTGTTAACTGGTGAAATAATCGGAAAGGGAGCATGAAAAGATCTATGAAACATACCCTTCCGTATCCGAACCAGGCATTTCGAGAAACGGACGTCCTTCTGAAAAAGAAAACTATACGTGCTACATATTCATTCATCAACATTATATACGATACATGAAATTATTAAGTAAGTATTGCAGATTAAATACGATTTTATCAATGCCACTCACAATGATGTTTCCACTTGGGAAAATGTCGCGTAGAAAGGAAGCGGAAACCGTAAATCACATGCATGTCGGTAAATTACAAGAATCATATTCACATATTTTGACCAATGTAGTACTATAGGTGGTAGCCTAGTACTAAGTTTATAAGTTCAAAGATCTATTTAAAATTTTGACTATCTATGTTCCTGTACATACTCACTATATAAATTGTTGTGGCGATTAAATGGTTAAATTCGTACGACTGATCTAGTATTATGATTAAGACAAATTCTCAAATCGAGCTCAATCATACATCCATAGGATAGCTAAATCCGAATGATTTGCCGGGCTAATAGAACTATGTTCTCCTGTAGTGTATAAACATGTATATAAAAAGATATATCTTTTTGAACAATGTGATACTGTTACTGTTGCTGTTACTATTCTACTATGCAATACAGCAATACTTATAATAGTGTACATATTTTAATTATAAAAATTAAAGTAGAATTATGAAATCCTTGAAAAGATTTTGCAGTATGAAGCTAAACATTCTTATTCCGCACTGGCATTCGAATTTCGGTCCTCTCCAATGCTCTACCACGATAGCCCACGAAGGAATTGCATAGAAACTCATGTTAAATTTGTATATATATATAAATATATAATATCAGGTGTGCGAGTGTTCCTTCATCAGAATATTATAGAGTTATAACATCCCTTTTATGTGTCGATTCGAAATTTTAAATCCGATTTTAAACTATTTCCAATGGTGCATTATTACATTAGTTCAATTGGCATGCATTCTATTTGCCGAAAAATGTTCATACTGTTCCGTAATTGGATGATTGAGCTTATTTACCCTCGCCTCCGGCCAACTATGTGGACGAGCGACTGTATCGTATGTGTTTTACGTTTATTTATGTGTCTGTATCATTACACTATCCTCCAAACATCTAAAATGACTAATCTCTTCAGGAGGCGTCGCTCATATGGGCAACCAGTAGCGACGCCTCCTGAAGAGATTAGTCATTTTAGATGTTGGAGGATAGTGCAATGATACAGACAGAGACCCATTCCAGAGTCTCCTCTGGTTCTTTTACGTGCACGGTGTAAAGCACCAACACGAGACCTCGGTTGAACGTCCCATCTGAAAGACTGTTAATTTTATTAGGGTCAGACGGGGGATCGAACCTGAGATCCCTGGATTACCAATCTGATTTTTGCGATGTATTTTGTATGTTGTTGTATGTTAAATGTGAGTTATGTTGTGCAATTTAATGCAATTTCCCTTTAGGTCACACATTCATGCCTTTATGTCATACACACTATAGGAGGAATAGGTACAGTTATTAAGGAGGGGCGGACGGTGGGACAAACATGTTCTGTATGGTAGTTTTATGTTTATTTATCGTCGTAACGGTTGCCTATATGAGCGATGCCTCCTGAAGAGATTAGTCATTTTAGATGTTTGGAGGATAGTGCAATGATACCAGATTCCAGAGTCTCATCTGGTTGTTTTACGTGCACGGTGTAAAGCACCAACAAGAGACCTCGGTTTAATGTCCCATCTGAAAGACTGTTAATTTTATTAGGGTCAGACGGGGGATCGAACCTGCGATCCCTGGATTACCAGTCCAGCGTGTTACCACTGGGCTACAGATCCGTCTGTCAAATATTGCGTTTGTTGGTTTTATTTCAGTGTCAGTGAATGTTAATCTGGCTCATACGAACGCTTTCAAACGTTAAGAAAACGTTTGAGTCATACTGGAAAATGAATTGTGGGAGCATAGTTAAGAGATTCTTAGTGATTCTTATAAGAGGCTCTTAACTATTCTCCCACAATTCATTTTCCTGTACGAAGATAATAATTTAGATACCACTTTCATCTCAACTCGCGTTAACGTAAAGCCCTCTTAGAGCTGGCTATCGAAGGTATGCTAAAAGTGCATACAACATCAATTAGACTTAATTTAAAATTAAAAACTTCCCTGGGTAAATCGGATTAAAAGCTACACAGAGCTTGTGTTTATTCTGTACTCTGTACAAATGTGTTTTGCACTTGACTTTCATAGATAACGACTACTTTACTTGATAGTTTGCAACTAAGCCATATGCATGCACATGTAAATCCTTATATTAAATATGTGATATCGATGCTAAGCGTTGACAGGGATAACGTTAATGTCGGCTCTTTAATTCTGAATCTGAATGTGCATAAAATAGTTTATACAAATTTAGTTTTGCTCGATTGCGAAACCAGTTATTACAACTTATATTAATCACTTTCGAAATAGCTATATATATAACCTAATGCTCTCTGATTATTAATATATATAATATAGCATTATGTTCCTCCAATAGCAGAGCAAAATTCTACATACAATACATACACATTAAACAATATTATGTTACACACAGTACACTGAACCAAATTTCTAAACGGCCACCTGTTTTTTTACAGTATTTGGGAAAATCCTACAATCATACAATATCAATAATCATATCATCATTTAATACATTTTATTCCATATGTTTATACAACAATTCACTAAAATTAAAAAAGCGGCTAAAACGTAACAATGAAAACAATAAGGTCACCCTCATAACAAAAAGTCACAAATCTGAAAACATCGCTATTATGGTATTTCAATACCTCGTATGTCCCCCTTCTGCGGCAATAACGGCACGACACCTCGCCCTCATTGATACAATGTATCTTTGGAGATAGCGTTGCGGAATTGTTGCCCATGCCCGCATTATGTCACGCTCTAATTCACGCATGTTAAGTTGCTGTGGTTGGGCTCTGACCTTCCTTTTCAACAGGTCCCATACATGTTCTATGGGGTTCAAATCGGGGCTTTTCGCCGGCCATGGGAGAGTTTGCACGTTGTTAGCAGCCAACATAGCCCGAGTGTTCCTGGCAACATGGCAGGGTGCGTTGTCTTGTGCCAAAATCATACCACGATTGCCATTAACATGCTGTACAAGGACGGGTTGTAGGATATCGTTTTGATATTTTCTGGCATTTAAGTTACCTCGAATTGGTACAATGGGTGTCCTAGTATGCATTGACACGCCAGCCCAGACCATCAATGAGCCGCCTCCGTACTTGTCAACCTGTACTACACAGTTTGCGCTGTTTCGCTCGCCCCGACGGCGGTATGCTCGGACGCGTCCGTCGGCCCCTCGGAGTGTAAACCTTGACTCATCCACAAATATAACATTAGACCAGTCCGCTCTCGTAAACCTGAAATGCCGTCTAGCCCATGCTAACCGTGCCCGTCTATGGTCTCTGGTTAGAATTGGACCCTTTCGTGGTCGTCGGGCTCGTAATCCGACGGCTCTGAGACGATTACGTACAGTTTGTGCATGGATGTGGCGGTTATGTGTGCCAATAGTGACCCTTGCCGTTCTGGTAGCTGGGGTGAAGCGGTCCCGTAAGTGGGTAACAATAATGTACCGGTCCTGGCTGCGTGTGGCTACCCTCCCTATAGGGCGTCGTCGGATGTCGGCTACACTTCCGGTACGTCTAAACTTCGCCCATTGCTGCTGAATGGTGGAATGCTGTCTATTGAAATGTCGAGCAACCTGAAATGATAATAAAAGGGCCATAACTCCGAAGTTCCTAGAGTGATATTGCTGGTTATCGGACTTTCAAAATGGCTGTATAAGAATATAACATTTGATGATTGTTGAACTCATTGAGGTCAACTGGTTAATTTCATCGCAAATTTGTACATACCTGCCTAATTGAAGTACCAGCATCCAGCATGCCAACAGCTCGCCCGCGTTCTTCAATGCTCATTCTCGCCATGTTTTGTGTGTTTTATATTCTGTACTAGACAGGGATTATACTACATATAAAATGGACACTCACCATGCTATGTACGTGGCCCTCGTGCCGATTTATACAAATCGGTCTCTCCTTTCCGCTTGATCAAATCTGGCACCAGAAACGTGTTTTCTTTTTAGATATCGATTTATTATAGCGTATAGAACTCCGTGGCAAATTTTAGAATTTATACATATAACCATTCTCTTGAAATCGCATTTTATATATTGGCCGTTTAGAAATTTGGTTCAGTGTATATATACATATGGTACAAGTATTGCAGATTATGTTAAATAGTTTGCATAAACATCATGTGTCTGTTGAATAAGTTAGTATATACACAACGTTCTGTGATAAATCACAGTTATGGGGTTTGTTCTATCAGAACTAGGGATACCGGGTCTATTCATTGGAATAGTACATTTTATCAGTTCATCAACTCACGAATACATGTAATTAATATGCTATAGCAAGACACGCTGTCTTGATCTGTAGGCGATGCAACTCAGCATGCCATGCAATTGAAATGCCACAACATAAAAAATGTTCACACAAGCTGGTCTTTCATGAAGTTCACTTCACTCGGAAGTTCTGTCATTACTGGATATTTTCACAATTTCTTGAAAGATTCCATATGTAACCGTGTGTATTTTAACACTTTGTGTGTAAATTGGGGTAAATTGTATTATAATGACACTAGAGTTGTGTCCCTTGTTTTCACGAGATTTTTTGAGTGAACACAATATAGTTTGACATGTTGAATGGCGGATACGATGTATTGCTAGTTTTAAATAAAACATCAGGATGTACTTGTGACGGCAGAATAACATCACAGTAAGAGGGTGTAGTGTGTGTAGTGTGTGTGTGTGCGTGTGTGTGTGTGTGTGTGTGTGTGTGTGTGTGTGTGTGTGTGTGTCTGTGTGTGTGGCAAGTGGCTTGACTCATCTCCACACGATGGATTCGGGTTCGTGTCAGAGACAGTTTGTGTTACATAGTAACGTATGGCTAACGTTGTTACTCATGTTATTATTGCTCGCTAGTCGATAAGTAAAGAATAGAACTACAGTTAACAATATATAAACAGTCAGCGTTGGTCGTTCCGGTTATTTAGCCAGACAGTCCAGTACATGAAACGAACACTGACACCCTAGACCCTCTACAGGCATCAAGCTGAAAGGACAAGATGGCACACATAGGCATTAATAATGACATTCTTTTCACCAACTTTACTCGGGTAGTAATGCCAGGGTATTCCCGTCAGTTCATGACACCATGAAGCATGTGCCAAAGTAAGACATTGATGGTAAAATAAATGTTAGTCGAATGAGATACAGCGAACCAACGAGCACATAGATAAGGTGTTTAATAACGCATCTATATAAAAGTTCTTTCATAAAATTATATACAGTAAACCGACCCATTAGGGATATTAGTCGCCAATCATTCAACGTGTGATAATAATATCCCATGAATATTCGAATCAAAGAAACATGCATAATACTATGTACACCAACAGTAGAATATTGTTCAGAATCATTTAAAATGAATTACATGTAATTATTGCCTGATGTTGTTGGTGCGGTGTGGCCAGTGTTACATCAATATTATTATTGAGGTACACGTGAGGATTCTAGTAAGAATATGGTCGTTAATATCAAAATGAGTATTTCTGTTGGAAACAAAATATACTCCAGTAGTTTGGAGCAATACAGGACATTTGTATGTAGTCACTGACTTTATATCTTTGGTCAGTGTTATAAACAGGAACAACCATTGACCCCACAGTTGTTATCAGAAATGAGTGTTAGACAGTATTGGAATATATAGTGAAGATACAGATAAATATAAAAAGAGGGTATATATATATATGTAACGAGTGCTAGCCGTTTCACGTTTGAATACAACACGATTCTGCTACTTATCAATTTATTCCTCACACACACTTACTGCTACACACACTCAAATCCCCAAATAATGCAATGCGAGAGTATATATGTATATGGTAGGTATGCTCCTTCTTAACTAATATGTATGTAAATCATGACAACATCATTATACTAAATAAAACAGGTATGAACATAGACAATGGAAGGATCTCATGGAAGGAGCAATCCACAGAGGGAGAAGTCCATGGAAGGAGCATTCCACCGGAGTAAACAGGACTGGTAAAAATTTGACCGAATCGCGGGGATCAGACTCCAATCAAGCCCTGTGAAATACATCAAATACCAATTTCGCTATATATATACAGTTCTAAATGTGGCGTCTGTGGTCCAGTGGTACAGTGTCGGGTTTGGAATCGTAGGATCCCGAATTCTCTGTAAAGGCACGTATGTGGTGTCAAGGTACCCCACACACATTGCTTAGTACTGGTTAACCACTTAGGTCGACTAAGCCTGCACATGAAAACATGTATAGTCCCCGCAAGGTGAATCGATTTCCTACATTTTAGCTAAAACGACAATCAAGCATAATACGGAGTTGCCTCCCATGTTTCCAAAAGTAAGAAATGTATTTGTTTGTTGAATTTTGTTGGTAAATGCATAAGCAACGGTATATGTTTTAATAGTTATAACACGGTTTATATATATTGACATGTAATTTTAGAGCTTACTCTACTGACAATTCCTGTATGCGATATACATGTCAGTGATAATATATTCGGATGAACATTTTCCGGACAGTTTCATATTACATGTTCTTTGATCAGTTGATGGTCCATTATGATTATGGATATATGGAAGAGATGAATGTATTCTCGTGACTTTATCACAAAACGCAGCAAGTCAACTTGGATACTTGGATCAATACTTTGGGAGACTAGTGCACTATCCTCCAAAAATCTAAATTCAGGCGGCGTCGCTAAGTGGTCCAGTGGTAGAGCGTCGGATCTGGAATATATCATCCCAGGTTCAATACTCGGTCAGGCCATGTATGTAGTGTCATTGAGCAAGGCACCTCACACACATTGCTTAGTACTGGTTAACCACTTAGGTCGGCTAAGCTTGCCCAGGAAAACATGTCTACGTCCCCGCAAGGGGTTTGACATTAATGGAACATACATGCATACATACTAAGTTTGTCCCAGACATAGGGCAATAGTATTTGTCAAGCACTGATTGTCTGATATCGTATCAGGTGTTGATAAGTATGTTATCATTTAAATTATTTCAAGAAGTCAAATCAAATAATATTTTCACGCCCATTCAGGTTTTTTTATACATGCAAATGTGAGTTATAATTGTTTTTGGCGTATTCTGCGAAGAATCACGTCTATAAAAAGTACTGAATCTACCGTAATTAATTTTAAGGAATTAATGCTGAACAAATTTAGCACAACTTCTATGTTATGTGTCATATTTTCCAAATTTAGGATGCATTATGGGTATATCGCGGTATTAGCTATTAAAAACTAAACTACAGATATACTATTATGTACCTGAATTTAAAACTCATTTTGCTTCATTCTATGACTTCTCCACTTCAACATTACAAATACACAAAGGAGAAATACTATTGGGAATCACTTGTGTTTATCATGTTTTTGGTGCCATCGTGTCAGCAGTTACGTAGTCAGTAGTTCCGAGTATACCGCGGCAAATGGCCGAGGCCCTGATTCGGGTGTTTACACAAAGGTAGTCATAATAAAAGTATGCAAGTATTTGATATAGACCCTAATCTGTATTATATGTAACTCTAGCAGTAAATTTATCATTTTAACATAAAACATGAATATCTTTTTAATCTCCCACCAGAAAACAACAAATAGCTTTAGGCCCACGATGGGCCTACTTTTTATGAATAATAAAATGTGGGAATCTGGCTATATCACCACATGTCAATAGATGTACATCACGGGAGAATGTTCCAGAGATATGAACATCAATTTGTTTTTAATAAAAAATACTAAATTTGGTGTGAAAACTGTTTTGATAAATAATCATTCAGTAGAAAAAGCCTTAAAATTATGCCCATATTTGGTAATACGGGAATTACGTACTAACCTAAACACGTGATCAAAACATTTTCATTCATAAATACCAGATAGCAGACCGTCATTTTACAAAGTTGGAATGAACAAATATATATATTATGGACATTTGGAGCATTTGATCATATAATGGGGTGGGGTAATTTTGCATAGATCTTGATATTCACTAAGCATCTTGTATCAGTAAATTACTTGCCACTTACATTGACAGTTTATGATTTCTTGTTTACCAACACATGTTTACCTTTCTGGGTCAACATTGATCCAATGGAAAGAATGATAGGTGGCGTTATCATACCTCGTTCTGAAAAATTGTGGATGCCTCGGTATGTCAAGACCAGCGGTATGCTAAGAAACGACTATACTATTCTTTTAGTTTAAACAGTATTTATTTGTTCTGAACATTGCATATATAAACTCTGATAACTATTTCAAAATATCAATTATCTCAGCAACAGGAAATTCCATGCAATTGTATAAACTAACTCTCCACAAATGACTACTGTCAAAACTATTTTAGCATTAAAATCATGAATTCTTGGAATTACCTGCCAGGGAGGGTACTTTCATCAAACTCGTTTGACACATTCAAATCCAGATTGGTGGTGAAAGAGTTAAAAATTGAAATGATCCATTGTTTAGAATATCTTTGTGTGCAGCACAATCTTTGTGATCAAAGTTTAGTTTATAAATACAAATTTATTTTAGCTCGATTGCGAAACAAGTTATATTGATCACTCTCGAGACCTCATTCCTGATGGGCCATGAGGGAGAGAGATGAGGCAATGTGGAATTTAAATGCCTTGATTAAGGGCACAATCGTAACGGCTATACCTCGGCTCGAACTCCGGACCGTTCGCATCTGAAGCGAACATGCTACCACTGTGGTATCACAACTTCCACACTAGGGGCATAATGAATTATTTTGTTAATTTGGAAGAGAAATTGTAATTATAGTAAAACAAACTGAAATTGGCATTGTTTACATAATTTGTTATTGAAAATTATGTCCATATATATATATATATAATACTAGTATGTGTAACATTAATTGATCACAAGCTTCCTTTGTGCAGAGGTAACATAATTAGCCTAGTAACCAATATTAATAACGCTTCTACTTTTTATTTATGTGTGTTTTATTTATTTTCTATTTTAAACATAACAATTGACAGAATCATTGAACCGGTTTCTTGATATGTATATTATTAAATTTGTGTATACACATGTATATTATGTATAGCCAGACTCATTCTAGAGGGTGACGTGGGCGAAATAGTCGCCCTAGGGACCCTGACTTCACTCTCTGGGAAATTCTCCCAACTTCTCCCTAAAAAAAATATTTATAAACAAATTTAATTTTAAAATTTTCATACAAATATGTCCAGTAAGATACTAGTACACTGGCCCATTATAACGCACTCCTATTTAAAATGGTCAAATTGTGACTTTTAACCCAATTTTGTTGAAATTGATTAAATAATACAATTAATGGGTGCAATAGCGCGCCGTCTCACTTCCAAAAATTATGACCAAGAATGAGCCCTGGTATAGTATAAAAAGAAGTATGTTTCGTTACTTACCTTGGGCTGGACTGGTAATCCAGGGATCGCAGGTTCGATCCACCGTCTGACCCTAATAAAATTAACAGTCTTTCAGATGGGACGTTAAACCAAGGTCTCGTGTCGGTGCTTTACACCGTGCACGTAAAAGAACCAGAGGAGACTCTGGAATGGGTCTCTGTCTGTATCATTGCACTATCCTCCAAAAATCTAAAATGACTAATCTCTTCAGGAGGCGTCGCTCATATGGGCAACCGGTAGCGACGATAAATAAACGTAAAACACACACAGACTTACCTTGGGAAAGAACAAGTTACAAAGAACCAATAGAAGACCACACGAGATTCGAACCCATGACCTAAAAAGAATGATTTTCTTGCTCACTGTGTATACTTTGTTGCATTGGGCTACAATATAAATATATTTTAGACATACCGAACATTTACTGTTTACCACAATGTAAACAACGCCAATTCAAGTTTGCAGACCTATTGTCTATTAACTCTTTGCCTGCTGAGTAAATAAAATCGCACTTGCAAACAACACAGATCCAGATCAGCCGCGGCGTAGCGCCGCATCTGATCAGGATCTATGTTGTTTGCTATTCAGCCAAGTTTTTTAGCTCCACTATTCTAATAGCAAACAGCATAGAGCTAGATTCTGTGCCATCTCATTGGTTTAAACATATTTATTTATCAGGATACATGTAATATACATTGAGAAATATACAGAAACATACATTTATATTGTGATATGTGGATTGAACTTAAAGCTAAAGTTTAATGTAATTCTTTCCACTGCATACTAGATGTTGGTACCAGGTATATATGGCAATTTTAATAACTTGGCGTAATATCGAAAATGACCAGAACTGAAATATGTTTAATTCAAAATGGAAACGCTTTGAAACGCTGCCATCTGATTGGGCTCTATACTGTTTTGCAAAAGTGATTTTATCTGCCGCTAGCATGCAAAGGGTTAACCCATTCAACACCAAGTAACTGACTAAAGTGCAGATCCTGATGAGACGGCTGGTCACGAGCCGGCTCATCTGGATCTACACTTTTTTGTAAGCCAATTTAGAGGTCTGGTGTTGAAAGGGTTAAGGATCTATTACCGGTAATACAATGTATGTGTGTGCTGGAATTGCACAATAGATTGACATTATGACATAATGTTTTTCTACAACAAGGAAAGAACCTATTGAGTATCTGCTAGAGAGTGTGTGTGTGTTTTACGTTTATTTATCGTCGCCACCTGTTGCCCATATGAGCTACGAGACCTCGGTTTAATGTCCCATCTGGAATACTATTAATTTTATTAGGGTCAGACGGGGGATCGAACCCACGATCCCTGGATTACCAGTCCAGCGTGTTACCACTGGACTACAGATCCGTCTGTAATGCAATGTACATATTAACATTACATGAACTTTTGTTGGAAGTGGATTTCTCTGCTTAGCTACATTGTAATTATCATATTGAGAATTTGATTAAATATAGGATCAACCTTATTGCCTGCAAATTGTAGGTTGGTTATTTTTACATCAGATGGTCGAATACTATCTTCTTACAGGTGTTAGGGATGTGAACATAAGTTGAAACTACAGGCAAGTTTCCATGCCAGGCTGGAATGCCACCAATTCTTGGGTCAGGTAAGTGGAATAGCATGTGTTGTTTGTCTACAAGGCGAAGCCTCTGTACATGTGGTTACGATGTTATATTTTGTTCTTTATTCAGTAAGACAATTGCTATGTAACAAACGACATAGATCCTGATCAGCATGCAGCATCACACTGCCGCTGATCTGGATCTATGTTGTTTGCAAAAGCCTTTAACTGTATCCAGAATGAAATGGGTTAAAGAAAGTGGATTTTGAATCCCTTGTTAAGTTGTTGCCCACAATTTGGCTCTGCATGGTCATAAATCATATTCTGATATTACTATTCATTCCTTAAGTTCCTCTATGACTTGATATATCTCACAGGCACAAGACACACATTTTTTTTATGGTCATAAAAATTATACAAGACACAAATATTTTTTTCAAAAATAATTTGTCTTCTGACCATAGGGTCAAAAAAATAAATTTGTGTCTTGTGCTAGCATTAATTTACTTACTACCTGTATTTGACCATAGGGCTAAAAAAATTGTGTCTTGTGCTAACATTCCTTACTATATGACCATAGGGCCCCACAAAAATAATGTGTGTCTTGTGCTAACATTCCTTACTATATGACCATAGGGCCAAAAAATTGTTTGTGTCTTGTGCTAACATTACTTACTATATGACCATAGGGCCAAAAAATTGTTTGTGTCTTGTGCTAACATTACTTACTATATGACCATAGGGCCAAAAAATTGTTTGTGTCTTGTGCATTTGCTATGATTCACTATTTTATGGTAATTTGTAAAGTGGACAGAACGTAACGGTATGTGGAGCAGATATCGCATGTGTCAACTCCTGCGAAAATAGAAATGGTTAGAAACTGCTATCAAAGAAGATTGGCCATAATGAGTACACAGAAGACATATATATTATATATAACTGGATTCAAACAACTGATGGCAAGCTAGACACATTCACTGTGGTTTGTAGATCTTGTGAAGAATAGATCTTGACACATGTAGTCTCCGGAGAGCAGGGTCATTGTTGTCTCGAGACACGTGTCGCGACTTTATAAACACGCTGACAGATATATCATGACTTGTTGGCACTCTGCTAGATGGCTTCTGGAGATACGGATAACAAGTAAGTTCTGCATTTTATAATTTATTTAAAGTCATATAGCTGTTCAAAGTCACGGATACAAATTCCAAACATGTAGCTGTCTATACAAATCTATGCCTTACAAAATCAGTGTTAGTATTTGGGTAATGAAATCCACGGGGATTCGGCACATTAGAGGGTGCCAGTGTACATTGTATAAATTTAAGTACCCTGTGATGAAAACTGTGCTTTTTAGCATTTTTAATGTACTTGAACCTTGTAGAAAAATCTATAATCTTATTTTGAAGAATAGAATATTTTTTTGTCTATTTGGCTCTCTTTGTACATGTGGGTCCGTTTTTCCGTATCAAATCCCAATTGCACTGAAATTAATGTGTGTACATCATTTTTAGTCCACCTCCGTGGTCGAGTGGTTAAGGTCGCTGACTTGTATACCACTGTAACCTATCATCACTGATGGTCACGGGTTCGAGCCCCGCTCAGGCCGTGTCTCATTTATATGAAAAAGTTGGCAGTTTCTTACGGAGGTTGGTGCACCCAAGTACTGGTTAACCGCTGGAGCCTGCCCAGGAAAGGTGTTGTTAGGTAAACTGCCCGCTGGCGATATAGCCCAAAATGGTGCTGATGCAGGCGTAAAACCCGAAATATAAATAAATAAATAAATACATCATTTTTAGCATGTTTTATTAAAATTGCTGGCATCATTTTTAGCATGTTTTTGCTGGCGTAAAGCATGGGACACCCGCATACATTGCATGATTGCAATGTGAAAACCTGATATTAGCACAGACTTTTCTAGACCATATAAAAACATACTGTTATTTTTTTAAATTATAATTTGTGAAGGGTTTTGTACTTGTGCGGGCCATTGTCTAATGTTGTTAAAACTTGTGGCCCAAACCATTTGTATTTTCATACTATGTATTGTATCTTTACGTGTATGACATATGTACTATTGATTTGCAATAAAATATGGTTAAATAAAATTTATAAGAGTTTGGCTCTTTCTAATTTCTAAGCACTTTGTTTTAACTCTGCACTCAAGCGGGGAAACTAACAAATAGGGCATGGAATCTCAATAGAACTGTCATAAAGAAATGCCATGACATATTTCCAGAGATTTCAGTTTACAAGTAAGAAAAACACATTAATTTAATTATCTTCTGCTACAATTATTTGAACTATTTATGACCTTTACTTTACCCAGCATTCATAGTTAATAGCCCATCCTAGGTCAGAATTTTTGAGAGAAGTGAGAAAGCACAGATGGCATCCTTAAATGGTATTTAATAAATGTCACTGAAATCGGGTTGTAGTCCAGTGGTAACACGCTGGACTGGTAATCCAGGGATCGCATGTTCGATACCCCATCTGACCCTAATAAAATTAACAGTCTTTTAGATGGGACTTTAAACCGAGATCTCGTGTCGGTGCTGTACACCGTGCACGTAAAAGAACCAGAGGAGACTCTGGAATGGGTCTCTGTCTGTATCATTGCACTATCCTCCAAAAATCTAAAATGTCTAATCTCTTCAGGAGGCGTAAATAAACGTAAAACACACTCGGGTTAATCTACACATTATGACCATTAACCCTTTCAACACCACAGACCTCTAAATAGGCTTACAAAAAGTGTAGATCCAGATGAGCCGGCTCGTGACGAGCCGTCTCATCAGGATCTGCACTTTTTGCCAGTAATATTACTATTTTTAGACATAATTACCCATTTTGATAAATGAACTTGTCCAAATGTGATTTTCTGATTCATTTATTGGTTTAAGAATATCATGGACCAGTCCATGTCAGTTACTTGGTGTTGAATGGGTTAAAGATAACATTTGAATAGAAGGAGTTCTTTACAATTATTGCCAGTGTACCAGACAAAATTTTGTATGAATATTGGGGTTTTTTTTTTAATAGAGAGAATTGGGGCCCCCAGGGGCGAAATTAGGGTCCCTAGGGCAACTATTTTCGCCCATGCTCTCTTGTGAGCCCTGGAATTACGAACTGTTCTGTTTACAGTACTGGTTAGGTGTTACATACTGTGCTTGATTGTGTGTAATTGGATCTAACTTGATTTAGCTCTGATCAGGGATCATTCTAGAGGGCGATGTGGGCGATATTGTCGCCCTAGGGACCCTGACTTCGCCCTCTGGGGGCCCCACTTCTCCCTAAAAAAAAAAAATTGTGTCTACCGGTAGTAAGATACACTGGCCCATTATAAAGCACTCCTTCTATTCAAATGTTGTATTTAATGGTTGTACCGTGCATTCTAACCCTATTTTGCAGAAGTATATTAAAGAACACCATTTAAGGAAGCGATCACGCGCTTTCTCACTTCTCCCAAAAATTCTGACCTAGAATGAACCCTTGTCTGATTTGATGTTGTAGTGTCATTTGTGGGAGCCATACATTTCCATAGATGTAATGGAAGTAAAGAAGATGAAAATGTCTTGAAAGTACAGCGCAGTGTATATAACGTGTGAACAGGACAGGTTGAACCGGAAGTATGTGGATTGCTACAGAACCATGTACAGTGTGGTAAGTATTTGTGTACGTGTGGATATGTGAATATTTGTGTATTAAGGGAGAGAAGTCTGTAGTCTTGATTGTACCAAGTTCTGAGTGCCACGTTCTCTCCCTTGCTTTGTGTTGCAAGCATATTGTTCTCTGGGTAGTATTATAGAATATATCGCCTTTAATTCTTTTTATTTATTTATTTTTATATATTTTTTATTTAAGTACACAAGTTACAAATATACATGTATACAAACAACAATATACAATGTCTACAAACAACAATATACATGTATACAAACAACAATATACAATGTCTACATAAACTCTGATTTGTATAAACTAATAAAGGAGAATAGATGAGGATTTCTTTGTTAGATATGACACAGTACATATTTTGTGCTGTTTTAAAATAATTTTATTGTTTTGCATTGAAAAGCAATGGTAGGTTCATTTTTATTATTTCCCTACTGTTTCGGTTTACCCTCCATCCGTCAGTTCATCCATCAGTCACTGTTTGTCCTGGTTTATTTAATCTTCTTTAGAAAATTTATTTACTATGCCCAAATGCATTTATGAGGTGGCGACGTTAAACATAGTTAAATACATAATGAGAAATTCATACATAACTTTTTGAGTTATACTGCTTACACACAACACAGATGGACACACAGTTAAAAATAACAGAACGGCGGCGGCTAAACAAATGTTGATGTTTTGTCGTTTAATTTACCCAGAATGCACGGAGTTAATGACAGAGTATTAAACATAGTTAAATACATAAAATTCATACATAACTTTTTGAGTTATCCTCCTTACACACAGACGGACACACAGTTAAAAACAACAGAACGGCAGCGGCTAAACAAATGTTGATGTGTTGTCGTTTAATTTACCCAGCATGCACGGAGTTAATGACAGAGCATTAAACATAGATAAATTCATAGAAATTCATACATAACTTTTTGAGTTATCCTCCTTACACCAGGGTTGGCAATTTCCCGGGAAATAAGAGTATTTCCCGGGATGGCGGGAAATACTGGGAAATACCGGGAAATACTGGGAAATAAGAATTTGGATACCGGGAAATAAGAATTTGGATGATTTTGGTGGTAAATACGGGTATATATACCATACAATTTCTATTACCCGGTGTACTGATTGTAGTATCATGTGTGCAGGATGAAAATGAACTGCTTTTGAAGAATATGACGAAAAATACAGGCATTCATAGTGGCATTTACCATTGCTTATAATCTTTATATAAATATAAGAGATCTAACATTATTGAGACTGTTCATTATTACTCTAATATACATTGTATACAAACACAGTTTAAGGAGTTTATACATACATTTATTGGAGGTATTTTAAATGTTTAATGTAGTAGGCAAAATGCAAATGTTTTTAGGATTATCCCTGAAATTTGTTCATAATATAGCTGTATTATTAAAATAATCAATTAGTTATTAAAGAAGTCAGAATCATAATTTGAGATGACCCACACTGTTTGTTTGTACACAATTTCAATTAGCAATGCCCAGTCAGGTGTTAAGGTGTGTTGTGGGACTTCAATTTCAAGATACATGTAGGTGTGAGAGATGTCAGCCAATTAGACAAAGGTGTCCATACTCTATAGTCCTAATCTCACTGGAATACACTGTCAGAGCGGATAGTGGACAGTGGCTTCCATCTAACAGACAACCAGGTGTCTGTATTGCCTAAAAACAAAACAATACTATACTTGTCAAATTGAGTTTTACTCAACCTTGCATCATATAAGGCGACCCAAATCCACACTCAGTTATGTTCCAGTAAATCTCAGCCACTGAATATACACTTTTGAACGATCCAAATTTAACCATGAAGTCAAAAGATCCAGTATGGGGTTTCTACACCGTAACCGTGAATGGCAAGAAAACAACTGCGATTTGTAATGACTGCAAGAATGAAGTCAGCGCGAAGGCGGACAGACTCGAGGTACATCGAGAAAAATACCCATCCCTCGCTACCCAGGGTTCCAAGAAAAGACCCGAACCAGCCAATTCCTAAGGTGCTACAATCCTCTGTCAACAACTTGAAGCCAGCTGTATGGTGGTCATGTGTGGAGAGGTCGGGCGTGATCACCAAAGACTTCAGTCAGCTCGCCAGGAAATTGATGGTACTGCCAGCAAGTTCAGCCGCCATTGAACGTGTGTTCTCCAACTTCGGCATCATACAGACGAAACTTACACACAGACGGACACGCAGTTAAAAACAATAGAACGGCTGGAGTTAAACAAATGTTGATGTTTTGTCGTTTAATTTTTTTACCCAGCATGCACAGAGTTAATGACAGAGCATTAAACATAGTTAAATACATAGAAATTCATACATAACTTTTTGAGTTTTCATCCTTACACACAGACGGACACACACAGTTAAAAACAATAGAACGGCTGGAGTGAAACAAATGTTGATGTTTTGTCGTTTAATTTACCCAGCATGCATGGAGTTAATGACAGAGCATTAAACATAGATAAATTCATAGAAATTCATACATAACTTTTTGAGTTTTCATCCTTACACACAGACGGACACGCAGTTAAAAACAACAGAATGGCGGCGGCTAACCAAATGTTGATGTGTTGTCGTTTAATTTACCCAGCATGCACAGAGTTAATGACAGAGCATTAAACATAGTTAAATACATAGAAATTCATGTATAACGTTTTGAGTTATCCTGCTTACACACAGACGGACACACAGTTAAAAACAATAGAATGGCGGGAGTTAAACAAATGTTGATGTTTTGTCGTTTAATTTACCCAGCATGCACAGAGTTAATGACAAGAGCATTAAACATAGTTAAATACATAGAAATTCATACATAACTTTTTGAGTTTTCATCCTTACACACAGACGGACACACACAGTTAAAAACAATAGAACGGCTGGAGTGAAACAAATGTTGATGTTTTGTCGTTTAATTTACCCAGCATGCACGAGTTAATGACAGAGCATTAAACATAGTAAATCATAGAAATTCATACATAACTTTTTGAGTTTTCATCCTTACACACAGACGGACACGGAGTTAATGACAGAGCATTAAACATAGATAAATTCATAGAAATTCATACATAACTTTTTGAGTTTTCATCCTTACACACAGACGGACACGCAGTTAAAAACAACAGAACGGCTGGAGTTAAACAAATGTTGATGTTTTGTCGTTTAATTTACCCAGCATGCACGGAGTTAATGACAAGAGCATTAAACATAGTTAAATACATAGAAATTCATGTATAACGTTTTGAGTTTTCATCCTTACACACAGACGGACACGCAGTTAAAAACAACAGAACGGTGGCGGCTAACCAAATGTTGATGTGTTGTCGTTTAATTTACCCAGCATGCACAGAGTTAATGACAGAGCATTAAACATAGTTAAATACATAGAAATTCATACATAACTTTTTGAGTTATCCTCCTTACACACAGACGGACACACAGTTAAAAACAACAGAATGGCGGCGGCTAACCAAATGTTGATGTGTTGTCGTTTAATTTACCCAGCATGCACAGAGTTAATGACAGAGCATTAAACATAGTTAAATACATAGAAATTGATACATAACTTTTTGAGTTATCCTGCTTACACACAGACGGACACACAGTTAAAAACAATAGAATGGCGGGAGTTAAACAAATGTTGATGTTTTGTCGTTTAATTTACCCAGCATGCACAGAGTTAATGACAGAGCATTTATTATAGTCTATAGATTTTGATATGGAATACTCTTGTCAACCACCTTGTCTGTTTTGTAATAGGAATTTCACAAAAAATACAATCACCAGAGACTAACCTAAATGCATTTACTGTTACAGTTTGTGTGAATGTTTGTCTTGGAAACTTCTCCTGTATTCTTGTTTTAGTGGCTGGAACTTCCGTGACATAAGCGTCTTGCTATGATGAACAATTGCCTGGTTTTATAGGCGTTTTTGTTTTTATGTCGCTTCTATTGACGTGTTGGGGGAATAAACTCCTTTCATGCTAGCGGCGTAATATAGTTGTCAATATGTCACGGAATTTCATTAGAATTGTGTTGTAACTACATGTGATCTTGCTTTTCGAGTTACATGTATAGATTATAACAGTCAATGGGAGTGGATAGTTTACTGAATGAGAGATGAGATAGATTATAACAGTCTATGGGAGTAGATAGTTCACTGAATGATAGATGGGATAGATTATAACAGTCTATGGGAGTGGATAGTTCACTGAATGATAGATGAGATAGGTTATAACAGTCAATGGGAGTGGATAGTTCACTGAATGATAGATGAGATAGATTATAACAGTCTATGGGAGTAGATAGTTCGCTGAATGATAGATGAGATAGATTATAACAGTCTATGGAAGTGGATCGTTCACTGAATGAGATAGATTATAACAGTCTATGGGAGTAGATAGTTCACTGAATGATAGATGAGATAGATAATAACAGTCTATGGGAGTAGATAGTTCACTGAATGAGATAGATTATAACAGTCTATGGGAGTAGATAGTTCACTGAATGAGAGATGAGATAGATTATAACAGTCAATGGGAGTGGATAGTTCACTGAATGATAGATGAGATAGATTATAACAGTCAATGGGAGTAGATAGTTCACTGAATGAGAGATGAGATAGATTATAACAGTCAATGGGAGTAGATAGTTCACTGAATGATAGATGAGATAGATTATAACAGTCAATGGGAGTAGATAGTTCACTGAATGAGAGATGAGATAGATTATAACAGACAATGGGAGTGGATAGTTCACTGAATGAGAGATGAGATAGATTATAACAGTCAATGGGAGTAGATAGTTCACTGAATGAGATACGAGATAGATTATAACAGACAATGGGTGTGGATAGTTCACTGAATGAGAGATGAGATAGATTATAACAGTCTATGGGAGTGGATAGTTCACTGAATGAGAGATGAGATAGATTATAACAGACAATGGGAGTAGATAGTTCACTGAATGAGAGATGAGATAGATTATAACAGTCAATGGGAGTAGATAGTTCACTGAATGAGAGATGAGATAGATTATAACAGACAATGGGTGTGGATAGTTCACTGAATGAGAGATGAGATAGATTATAACAGTCTATGGGAGTGGATAGTTCACTGAATGATAGATGGGATAGATTATAACACTCTATGGGAGTGGATAGTTCATTGAATGAGAGATGGGATAGATTATAACAGTCAATGGGAGTAGATAGTTCACTGAATGATAGATGAGATAGATTATAACAGTCAATGGGAGTAGATAGTTCACTGAATGATAGATGAGATAGATTATAACAGTCAATGGGAGTAGATAGTTCACTGAATGATAGATGAGATAGATTATAACAGTCAATGGGAGTAGATAGTTCACTGAATGAGATAGATTATAACAGTCTATGGGAGTAGATAGTTCACTGAATGAGATAGATTATAACAGTCTATGGAAGTGGATAGTTCACTGAATGAGATAGATTATAACAGTCCATGGGAGTAGATAGTTCACTGAATGAGATAGATTATAACAGTCAATGGGAGTAGATAGTTCACTGAATGAGATAGATTATAACAGTCAATGGGAGTAGATAGTTCACTGAATGAGATAGATTATAACAGTCCATGGGAGTAGATAGTTCACTGAATGAGATACGAGATAGATTATAACAGTCCATGGGAGTGGATAGTTCACTGAATGAGAGATAGGATAGATTATAACACTCTATGGGAGTGGATAGTTCACTGAATGATAGATGGGATAGATTATAACACTCTATGGGAGTGGATAGTTCACTGAATGAGAGATGGGATAGATTATAACAGTCTATGGGAGTAGATAGTTCACTGAATAAGAGATGAGATAGATTATAACCTGGTCGCAGGTTGAAGCCCCTGATATGCCATAGTAAAATGACTACTGTATAAGTGGTTACGTTCTTAATATCACAGTCTTTCAGATGAGACTTTAAACTGAAATCTCATGCCAGCGCTTTACACCGTGCACGTAAAAGAACCAGAGGAGACTCTGTAATGGATCTCTGTCTGTATCATTGCAACTATCCTCCAAAATCTAAAATGACTAATCTCTTCAAGAGGCGTCGCTCATATGGGCAAGTCGCTGGACACATCTTGACCACAGGCCTTGACAGATTTCTGCCAAAATTGAATTACTTACTCATAGACCAACCCTCCATACATTTTGTGTACAGTCAAACCTGTGTTAAGCAGCCAGCCAAGGGAATCACAAAACGTTGCTGCTTAGCACAGGTGGCTGCTTAATAGAGGTAAAATGTATAATACAACAACCGATTGGGAATCACAAAATGTTGCTGCTTAGCACAGGTGGCTGCTTAATAGAGGTAAAATGTATAATACAACAACCGATTGGGAATCTGGAAACTTGCTGCTTAATACAGGTTGACTGCTTAATGGAGGTGACCACTAACACAGGTTTGACTGTATCCACAAAGTTTCATCTATTTTCTCTCTGATATTCCACATTTTGGAAACCATTTGCATTGTCGGGTTTTATCGCGGTTTCCTGGTTTGGATCCTGTGTACAGTAATACATTTATAATGCAGTGCCAGTGTATAGAATCAGGGTTTATTCTAGACATGACTTGGGCGAAATAGGGACCCTGACTCGCCCCTTGGGTCTCCACTTCTCCCTTTGTTACCATTTTCATACACAATTTTGTGCAGTAAGATACACTATCCCATTTATAAAGCACTCCTTCTATTCAAATGTGTATTTTAACCCTATTTTGTTAAAATTGATTAAATAACTGTATTTAGTTATACAGATTTATTTTAGCTCGATTGCGAAACAAGTTCTTTCAACTTATATATTAATCACTCACGAGACCTCATTCCTGATGGAATGCATCGCCACGAGGGAGAGAGAAGAGGCAATGTGGAAGTTAAATGCCTTGCCTAAGTGCCTAAGGGCCCGATCGTAACGACTCCAGCTGGGCACAAACTCTGGGCCTTTCGCAAATGAAGCGAACCTACCACTGCGCTATCACGACTTCAACAATCTATTTAAGGACGCAATCATGCGCTTTCCCACAACTTCCAAAACTTCTGACCTAGGATGAGCCCCGAGAATGTCAGAGAATGTCAGGTTTTAATACACTACATAGTCATTAGTGTGTCAGAGTATAGCGAACTGCCTTCTTCTCTAATCCTCTTTGCTCAATTTATGTCCCATTTTCCAACATTGCCAAATATTACCGCTATAAATTGTTTACCAGGACAGGAGAAATGTGATTTAAATCTCAGATTGTTGTCCTGTAATCAAAATTGATATTCCATGAACAGTAGGATTTCTGCTTGAGAGGGTTTTGTTGTCTCATTGCTTGTTATACATGTCTTTTTTATTTCATCTGCAAAAAATCAAAAACTACTGTAATGAAATTATGTATTTGTTATAGGATGGTAAGCAATGCATTAGGAGTCTATATTCTGTACTGATGTTGTATTTTCCAAACAAACTTCCTTTGATGTTCCGTACTACAGTCAACCCTGTGTTAGTGGTCACCTCTATTAAGCAGCCAACCTGCATTAAGCAGCCACTTTCCAGATTCCCAATATGTTGTTTTGCTATACATTTGACCTCTATTAAGCAGCCACCTGTGCTAAGCAGTCACTTTCTATGATTCCCTTGGCTGGCTGCTTAAGACAGGTTTGACTGTATGTCTTACTGAGCGTTTATCTTTATTTCAGTGTTACGATTATGTCATGACATATCCTCAGTGACCCTAACATCGGTGACTACTAATGAGAGACATCTGTAATTTTCTATTACCTCCCTTTGCAGATAAAGTCCGATTTATTCCAAACTGTGAATAGGTCCTTTTAGTTAGAATCCTTGTTTTTACTGTTGTTCCCTAAGCAGTATGATAAATGTGATTTTATCAAAATAATGATAATTACCATAAGTGATAACATTATTATACAAATAAGTACCAATTGCATATACTGTATGCAATCTGTCAAGATATAGTAATTTAATACTCATAAGGAGCGATAGTGGAATAAAATTGATAGCATGTTGTGCAAAGGAAACAACGATAAAAACAGAGGAAAACACTTAATAGGACCTATCAACCTTTAGGGAGTATGCAGGGGCAGTAACTGACTGATGTCTCTCATTAGCGATGATATCAGAATAAATCCAAATGAACCGCACATGCACATTTTGTGTTTACTATTGACGATTTCCTTCAGAGTTCCGCAACTGTCCATAGCAACAACTTATTCTTTTTTTCATTACAGTCGTAAGTTTTTGTTCATGTCAATATTTAGGTGAGTGTGTGTTTTACATTTATTTATTGTCGCTACCAGTTGCCCATTGAGCGACGCCTCCTAAAGAGATTAGTCATTTTAGATTTTCGGAGGATAGTACAATAATACAGACAGAAACCCATTCCAGAGTCTCCTCTGGTTCTTTTACGTGCACGGTGTAAAGCACCGACACGAGACCTCGGTTTATCGTCCCATCTGAAAGAATGTTAATTTTATTAGGGTCAGACGAGGGGATCGAACCTGCTATCCCTGGATTACCAGTCCAGTATGTTACCACTTGGCTATAGAACCGTCTGTTATTTAGGTGAATTTCACTGACTTTGTTAAGTATCAGCTGGATTTGGAATTTGTAAGGTGTCTGTCACTCATGTGACGTTACATGATTGCTGTATATGGCATGTATAGCTACTGGCATAATCTATGCGGTGAAATTTACATTGTCACCGATAATTGGTATTGTTGGGTGTCTGTCACTCATGTGACGTCACATGATTGCTGTATATGGCATGTATAGCTACTGGCATAATCTATGCGGTGAAATTTACATTGTCACTGATAATTGGTATTGTAGGGTGTCTGTCACTCAGGTGACATCACATATTTGCCATATATGGCATGTATTGCTACTGGCATAAACTTCTGATGCGAAATTTACATTGTCACCGATAATTGGTATCACCGCGTAAATAAAAGATGGAGGTCAGTGCTGTTGCTTTCACTTTGTTATTGATTCAGTGATGATTTATTATTTACTAACTGATATTGCATACAATAAAATATATAATATTATGCTTAATTGAGAGTGAACATTATTTGCACAGCCTCTTTTTGAAAAACAAATACACAGGTTATTGCGTGCGGTTATTGCTATTGTCAACAGTAATTGGTATACCCAGGATAATATTTAAAGGGAGGTAATATGCAGGTATGCTTGAATCAAATAATTAATGGACTGAAATTTTCGTTCGATGTCATGGGCATAGCTGGACAGTTATTCAACTGTATGCCAAACGTGAACAGTGGAGCTGCATGTCAGGGGGGGCGGTGTGCATAGTTGTGGGATGGGTTTTCCCCTACCAATGGTGTTCATTTGGATCTTGTCAAGATGTACCATATGGAGGAACCTATGTCTGCGTGTTAGGGGGGTGCATAGTTGTGGGATGGGTTTTCCCCTACCAATGGTGTTCATTTGGATCTTGTCAAGATGTACCATATGGAGGAACCTATGTCTGCGTGTTAGGGGGGGTGCATAGTTGTGGGATGGGTTTTCCCCTTCCAATGGTGTTCATTTGGATCTTGTCAAGATGTGGAGGAACCTATGTCGACAACTGTTCAACCCAATACTCTTGTAAAATAAATTAATCGGGCCTGATCAACAGATGCCAATGTCTTAGTTGAGACTATCTGTCCACCAATATAGAATTTTCCTCGGCTTGCCTAGCTCAATGATTGCTATATGAAATATTTACACCTTCATCTCAAACAATGTTTCTCTATTATGGCCAAGTAACTAATTACTATGTGTTCCAACTTCTCACAACGTCGTAGCCTATATCCTCTGACCCAACGTCTCAACCATATTCCGAACTTCGATATCCATTATAACCTGATAGTTTGGAGTTCTATATGTTTCACCACTCTATTGTCTGGAATGTTGGCACTTGCTATAAATTATCTATGATACGTATTCTGCGATGTGTCTCTATATGTATGTCAGCTGTAGCTCACAAACCCAGCAGCCTATGGTCCTGACTATAATGTTCCAACTAAAATAGCCATCTGAAGGAGCTTCTATGTAGATGGAACTCTATTCCAACTATCCGAAGATGTAGCTATTCCAGTTATTCGAATCTGGAACCCCATTCTACCTATTCAAAGCTGTAACTATATTCCAGTTATTCGAAGCTGTATCCCTATTCCAGTTATTCGAATCTGGAACCCTATTCAAAGCTGTAACTATATTCCAGTTATTCGAAGCTGTATCCCTATTCCAGTTATTCGAATCTGGAACCCTATTCTACCTATTCAAAGCTGTAACTATATTCCAGTTATTCAAAGCTGTATCCCTATTCCAGTTATTCGAATCTGGAACGCCATTCTACCTATTCAAAGCTGTAACTATATTTCAGTTATTCGAAGCTGTATCCCTATTCCAGTTACTCGAATCTGGAACCCTATTCTACCTATTCAACGCTGTCGCTATAATTATGCCAGTTATTCGAAGCTTGACCCTGAAGCTTATCTGAAGCTATCCAAACCAGGGCTTCTAAAATCGCTGGTCTCCCAGTCCAGGACCGAATTTTAAACTGGCGGGAAAAAGCCAAGAAATCGGTCAAATACATTTTTCTTGTTGGTAAATATAATCCTCGATAATTCTTTGTTCACACCCATTTCCGGATAACACGATAACAACATCATCACACTAGCTAATTTCCACCTGGGGCTATGAATCTGCCCAATGTATCCATGCCAATGCATGTCATGTCAGTTACATGAAATTAGCGCGGTAATCGTTTGATGTTTACATCTAAGCTACCGACGGTTTTTAATTTCTTTGAAGTGGACCGAATGATTGACAGTCGATTATATATGAATGAAAAATTGTTTTAAAAATGATTGCATTAACATACAGAAGTGTGTGGGGATGTAGTTTTCAAATAAATAATATTTAATATTTCAAAACAGATTGCTGAAACGTTTGATTTGTAATAAATGATTGATAATGAAAAGACTATCCTTTGATCTGTTCTAGACCTCACCAGCCAATCAGAATCGTGACCGATTGTTCGGCAGTAACAAGTTGAAGTTGAAGTATAGGGGAAGTAACAGCTAAAATTACAACAGGTGCATGTCTAAAAATAGATATGGAATTTCCGTGTTTTATTCTAGAAAATTAATTTTGATACACAGTGCGCACTTACTTGACGAGATAATGCCATAGGCAGCCGATTGCTTTGATAAACAACATGCAACTCTGACGTATACACGTACACAGTCAATCCGTACCCTATCTTATTTTAATTTAGATATAAGAACACGCTTTCCAGTGATCATGTCGCCATAGCAATATTAAAACTAATACAAAACAGTGATTGTAAAAGAATCTAATCATGTTGATATTTATTCAGAATGAATCAGTTATTACATTCGCATAACTATCAACGAACATGCAAAGAAATGTGTCAGTTAATTTGCGTTCATAGCCAACAATGTGTCTAATTAGAGATGTTAAGTTTATGTGTGTGTTAATTAAGGCGTGTGTTTCTTCGGAGTGCCTGTTGTTACAAGACGAACTGAGATACTTTGTATATGTTTTCATAAGATTAACTAATCTTGAAATTCACATGGAGATATCCTCTCCTGGAACTATCAGAACCTGTAAATATAAACCAGGAGCATGATGTAGCAGGGGAAACTGTTTGTTTAGAATGTCTGTTCTTTGTATTCTATTATCCGTGTGTTTTACGTTTATTTATCGTCGCTACCGGTTGCCCATATGAGCGACGCCTACTGAAGAGATTAGTCATTTTAGATTTTTGGAGGATAGTGCAATGATACAGACAGAGACGCATTCCAGAGTCTCCTCTTGTTCTTTTACGTGCACGGTGTAAAGCACCGACATTAGACCTCGGTTTAACGTCCCATCTGAAAGACTGTTAATTTTATTAGGGTCAGACGGGGGATCAAACCTATTATCCACCTAGACACCCTGTTTATACTATGACAGGGGAAGATAATCTGGTTGAGAATGTTTAGGCCAGCTTGTATCGGTAGTCAAGTAGAAGTTGCAGGGAGAAGAACTATATAAGTTTTCTTTCGTTCTAGTCCCTTTCAGTCTACTGCTGTTAAATTACAGTCAAACCTGTGCTAAAGGCCACCTCCGAATAAAGGCCGCATATGAAAAACCTGTCTCTAAAGACCACCATTTTTCTCACCCGTCGAGCCATTTTCAATGCATTTTAACCCTCTATTGAGAGGCCACCTGCCAACAGGTTTGACTGTATATGTAAAATGTGAATTTCGTGATTACATGTAAAAATACGGAAATAATTTTTTTATCTAAGTAGAAGTCGGCGTTTGTGAGGGTAGGGTTGTTAGCTGTTGAGATCGCGCTTGGTCGTTCGGTGCCATGCAGCTGGTGCCATCAACATTTCACCTAAATTACATCTCCTCCTGAACCACTGGTCCAATCATTATGAAGCTATACAACAATGATCATTGGGTGATCCTCGGTCAAGATTGCTAAAATTAGGTCGCTATGTCTTAAAACTAGGTATAGAAACTCCAAAATGACTGGCAGGAATGTGATTTTGTGTGGAGCATTATTAGATTGTAGTCTTTTGTCTAGATTTAATAAGATGAGAAATCAGATAAAAATGAGAAACGTTAGTCAATTACTGCCCCTGAATACTCCTAAATGTATTTTCGTCCTCTTAATTGGTTTGCTCTGTTTTTATCTGGGTTTTTTGCACCACATGCTATCCATTTTTTCATCTGTTTTCTCATCTTAGAATGTGGTAGTCACGATAGCGCAGTGGATGCGCTTTCTTTCGCTTCAGGTGCGAAAGGTCTGGAATTCGAGCCCAGCTGGAGCCGTTACGATTGTGCCCTTAGGCAAGGCATTTAATTTCCATGTTGCCTCTCTCCCTCATGGTGATGGATTCCATCAGGAATAAGGTCTCGAGAGTGATTAATATAAGTTGTAAGAACTTGTTTTTCGCAATCGAGCTAAAAGAAATTGTATAGACTATATTAGAATTTTTAAATGATTAAATCTCGACAGATATCCTACAGCATATCCAATAAATATTTTAATGTACAAATGTTTTATCAATTAATTAACATGATTTTGAATAAATTACATCTATCCTACCACAATATCTTTTTACGGAACAACAGCAAAAACGAATCATTCCAACTAAAAGGACCAATGTGCATTTCGGGATATCAGACTTTATCTGTCAAGGGAGATAATAGACAAACTAGCAATGTCTCTCATTGATAGCACAGGAAACAAGGATAAAAACAGAGGAAGCCAATTAAATGCACATATCTTCCTTAAAGAGAGTATTCAAGGGAAGTAACTGACCAATGTTTTCTTGTCCAATGTCACTCAGCGAAGTACAAGCCCTGGAATTCCATTACTCACATTTGATTCCTGAGGTAGAGGTAATAGAGTAAACCAGTAATTTCTCATTGATAGCACAGGAAACAAGGATAAAAACGAAGGAAGTCAATTAAATGCACATATCTTCCTTAAAGAGAGTATTCAAGGGAAGTAACTGACCAATGTTTTCTTGTCCAATTTCACTCAGGGAAGTACAAGTCCCGAACTTCCATTACTCACATTTGATTCCAACTTGTCCCTCCATACTTGACACCAGATGAAAATTTAATCCTATGGAGGACACATTCGTCAAACAGAATCTTCCAAAAGCTCTATGTTGTTAACATATAATTGACTGTTTGTGATACTGGTGTCAAAAATTTAATCAAAATAATCACATGGTTACTGATCTGCAAGAAAGATTATTGTCTGCCTGTCAATTCTATTGACATTCATGCTTGTTTTATTGGCGATTTTTGACAGATGTTATAGTGGTGCTACAGAAAGAAAATGATTTCTTATTGACCCGTAGGTTTAGGCAATAATTGGGAAAATTGGAAATGTATGTTAGGTAATACTATGTTTTAATGGTTGTGAGGGAGGGGGTGCATCAAAATGTGTTGCTGTAAACCTAGAAACTATTTCGTGCGTTTTAAGTTAGCGATGTTCGCGGACAGTGCATTTCTGCGAATGTTTATATCCGCGAACACCTCGGTAACTTAAAAACCGCGAAGATTTCTAGCCCTGGACAGTTATTGTTTCAGAAAGGAATAATTATTCGGATAGCTTCCATGTTTTTGTGTTGACTGATGACGTCATTTGGTACGGACTAATATGCTTACAAATATGTACATGGTAATAATAATAGCAATAACTGTAAAACGATTTAACATGAACACTTTTTATTGTATTGCATTTCATGGATTCACTAGATCTACTTGCCAAATTGACTTAGAGTTCACGCAGTTCGCGGGTGGCTTAACCCTTTCAACACCACAGACCTCTAAATAGGCTTACAAAAAGTGTAGATCCAGATGAGCCGGCTCGTGATGAGCCGTCTCATCAGGATCTGCACTTTTTGCCAGTGATATGACTATTTTTAGACATAATTACCCGTTTTGATAAATGAACTTGTCCAAATGTGATTTTCTGATTCATTTATTGGTTTATGAATATCATGGACCAGTCCATGTGAGTTACTTGGTGTTGAAAGGGTTAATATCGCAAACCTTTATAGCCGCGAAATCGGTCAGAACAATAAAAAACGCGTAGCATAATTACTGCGAAAGTTTCTAGGTTTACAGTATTTGTCTTTGGGTCGTAATGCAAAGAAACATGACATCATTCGGCATATTCCATTGGAAAATACAAAATTTATATATTTTTTATAATGATTGCAAAACAAGCTTTAACAACTTATATTAATCACTTTTGTTGGCATGGATGACAGCATATATGCGGTCATTCATGTGGGAGGAAAGCTGGCTTCTGGAAGGTCAGTGGTTCAACCTGGGTGTCTGAAATACTGCACGCAGTGGCACCACCCAGGGTCTTACTTTACTCCACCAATTATAACTGGATAGTCGCCACAACCTAACCTGTTGGCACTAGTTTAAACTCTTAAACCATCCACACAAACCCAATTTATAAAACCCAATTGTAAGTTGTTTGTAAATTAATGAATAATATTTGAGGAGAGATCAGAGATTAGTAGATGGTTTTGTATGACAAAAGGATGATGGTATGGGTAGCATTTAGTATGGCGACACATGTTGACCCCTGTGTAACAGATACCCCCCCTCTTTCATTTGCTATGTTTGTCCTGTAATTCAAGTTTCACTTAATTGTACATAAGAATTTACAGAACACATGATTCGATGACATTATAATTTGTTATGGAAGCCTTGAGCTACTGCAGACAAACGGTTAGGGATAGAGGCAGTAATCCCACAAAACAGATGGCAGTAAACTAAAGCTGAACAGTAGAATACTCTTCAATTGAAGATCAAATTTAGCCCTAATTTAGTGTCCATATTACTGCCAATAGTCCCAAGATTACTGCCAATTGTATATTTCGTTACTGCCGCTATCGTTAACGCAGACAAACAGGGTGGGTCAGAAAAGTGGCAAGGTGGGTCAGAAAAGTGGCAGGGTGCATTTTGATCTGGGAGAGAGTATTTGTGGGTTACACCCTAGAAAGTTTTGCTAACTAATACGGTGACTGACAGCAAGTTATAAATTATACTTGTTCAAAGAGGCAGTAGAGCAGTACATAGGGGTTAATACTAGTTTAAATAGTTTATACAAATTTATTTTAGCTTGATTGTGAAACAAGTTCTCACAACTTATATTAATCACTCTCGAGACCTCATTCCTGATGGAATCCATCGCCACGAGGGAGAGAGAAGAGACATGTGGAATTTAAATGCCTTGCCCAAGGGCACAATTGTAATGGATCCAGCGGGGCTCGAACTCCGGGCCATTCGCACCTGAAGCGAACGCAATACCACTGCGCTATCATGACTTCACGATACTAGTTTATATAGGTCTGTCCACCCGAGGCTCTCGCCTGTTATACATAGTGCAAAATGGCATGGCTTAAATGGGGCAGTGTGGTGCCCTGTCATTCCGTAAGTGCAGTGTGGTGCCCTGTCATTCCGCAAGTGCAGTGTGGTGCCCTGTCATTCCGCAGGGTGCAGTGTGGTGCCCTGTCATTCCGTAAGTGCAGTGTGGTGCCCTGTCATTCCGTAAGTGCAGTGTGGTGCCCTGTCATTCCGCAAGTGCAGTGTGGTGCCCTGTCATTCCGTAAGTGCAGTGTGGTGCCCTGTCATTCCGCAAGTGCAGTGTGGTGCCCTGTCATTCCGCAAGTGCAGTGTGGTGCCCTGTCATTCCGCAAGTGGTTGTTATAACGTTTCCTCTATTGAAAGGGCCAGCCATTTCTCACTTATGAGACACCTCTATTGAAAGGGCCAGCCATTTCTCACTTATGAGACACATCTATTGAAAGGGCCAGCCATTTCTCACTTATAAGACACCTCTATTGAAAGGGCCAGCCATTTCTCACTTATAAGACACCTCTATTGAAAGGACCAGCCATTTCTCACTTATAAGACACCTCTATTGAAAGGGCCAGCCATTTCTCAGTTATAAGACACCTCTATTGAAAGGGCCAGCCATTTCTCACTTATAAGACACCTCTATTGAAAGGGCCAGCCATTTCTCACTTATAAGACACCTCTATTGAAAGGGCCAGCCATTTCTCACTTATAAGACACCTCTATTGAATGTGCCAGCCATTACTGACTGATGAGACACCTCTATTGAATGTGCCACCATTACTGACTGATGAGACACCTCTATTGAATGTGCCAGCCATTACTGACTGATGAGACACCTCTATTGAATGTGCCAGCCATTACTGACTGATGAGACACCTCTATTGAATGTGCCACCATTACTGACTGATGAGACACCTCTATTGAATGTGCCATCCATTACTGACTGATGAGACACCTCTATTGAATGTTCCACCATTACTGACTGATGAGACACCTCTATTGAATGTTCCACCATTACTGACTGATGAGACACCTCTATTGAATGTGCCATCCATTACTGACTGATGAGACACCTCTATTGAATGTTCCACCATTACTGACTGATGAGACACCTCTATTGAATGTTCCACCATTACTGACTGATGAGACACCTCTATTGAATGTTCAACCATTACTGACTGATGAGACACCTCTATTGAATGTGCCATCCATTACTGACTGATGAGACACCTCTATTGAATGTGCCATCCATTACTGACTGATGAGACACCTCTATTGAATGTGCCACCATTACTGACTGATGAGACACCTCTATTGAATGTGCCATCCATTACTGACTGATGAGACACCTCTATTGAATGTTCCACCATTACTGACTGATGAGACACCTCTATTGAATGTTCAACCATTACTGACTGATGAGACACCTCTATTGAATGTTCCACCATTACTGACTGATGAGACACCTCTATTGAATGTTCCACCATTACTGACTGATGAGACACCTCTATTGAATGTTCCACCATTACTGACTGATGAGACACCTCTATTGAATGTGCCATCCATTACTGACTGATGAGACACCTCTATTGAATGTGCCAGCCATTACTGACTGATGAGACACCTCTATTGAAAGGGCCAGCCATTTCTCACTTATAAGACACCTCTATTGAAAGGGCCAGCCATTTCTCACTTATAAGACACCTCTATTGAAAGGGGCAGCCATTTCTCACTTATAAGACACCTCTATTGAAAGGGCCAGCCATTTCTCACTTATAAGACACCTCTATTGAAAGGGCATGCCATTTCTCACTTATAAGACACCTCTATTGAAAGGGCATGCCATTTCTCACTTATAAGACACCTCTATTGAAAGGGCCAGCCATTTCTCACTTATAAGACACCTCTATTGAAAGGGCCAGCCATTTCTCACTTATAAGACACCTCTATTGAAAGGGCCAGCCATTTCTCACTTATAAGACACCTCTATTGAAAGGGTCAGCCATTTCTCACTTATAAGACACCTCTATTGAAAGGGCCAGCCATTTCTCACTTATAAGACACCTCTATTGAAAGGGCCAGCCATTTCTCACTTATAAGACACCTCTATTGAAAGGGCATGCCATTTCTCACTTATAAGACACCTCTATTGAAAGGGCCAGCCATTTCTCACTTATAAGACACCTCTATTGAAAGGGCCAGCCATTTCTCACTTATAAGACACCTCTATTGAAAG
>CM026397.1:25698263-25908781 GCA_014843695.1 Archivesica marissinica | reverse complement strand
CCATTTCTCACTTATAAGACACCTCTATTGAAAGGGCCAGCCATTTCTCACTTATAAGACACCTCTATTGAAAGGGCCAGCCATTTCTCACTTATAAGACACCTCTATTGAAAGGGCCAGCCATTTCTCACTTATAAGACACCTCTATTGAAAGGGTCAGTCTACATCCATTATGTTGAATTCCGTCGGACCGAACAAAAATGTTCGACATAACCGAAGTTTGACATAACGAATATTTACTAGATATTTTTTCGTACTAGTAGATCACAGCCTTACCCATCGTACATTTGTCCCATTAATCATGTTTCATGTTGTCATTATTATAACCGTGACATGGGCACACTTGATAAAATAACACTGTGACATCGTATTCAATATTTAATATTTACTAATATGCAGCATATACATGTAAATAATTCATATCCGAAACTGTGATAAAACATTTGCTGATGTAATAATGGTGCATTAACGGTGTATTAATAAACTGATACTCAATTAAATAGTCTGCTGTTTTCTTTTGAATTTAAACATGTTTTTTTTACACTCTATCGGATTCCATCATGTCCACTTTTCTGAAGAATTTGGTAATGTCCGATTGCCCAGAATTTACGCGAGAAAGATGGATTTTGCTAATATAATGGTCCATTGTTGTCATTGCGCTGGATTAGAGCTTCGAAGAACGAACTAATTATTGACAAGTAAATATGTTAATTGAATCGTAATTATTAGGATACGCCATTTTGGTTGATTGCTGATAGATGTGTACCTGTAATGACCATATTGTCACGGTAAACACCTTCAACAATCTTTATTGATTGTTTGTGTGCATGGTGGTCCGTCTTTGATCAGGCAAATTTGCCGAATGAAAGTCGCACTTCGGCAAAAAAAGTGTTTGTTTGCATAGGCACGGCGGTCCATCTTTTATCAGGCAAATTTGCCGAATGAAAGTTGCACTTTGGCGAAAAAGTGGCAGTTTGACATAACGAGTGTTAAATATTGCACATTTATACTGAAGGGACCAAAAAATAAATTTGATATAACGAAATATTCGACTTAAACGAAATTCGATATAAACAGAGCTAGTTATATGTAACATGATAGTGTCTGAAACGGGACTTTGATCCGACTTCGAGATAACCGGAGAATTTGACATACGGTAACCGACTTTGACATAACGGATGTAGACTGTATATGACTGAAGACCACTTGTGTGTTATCACATTAAAATATATGACTGAAGACCACTTGTGTGCTATCACATTAAAATATATGATTGAAGACCACTTGTGTGTTATCACATTAAAATATATGATTGAAGACCACTTATGTGCTATCACATTAAAATATATGATTGAAGACCACTTGTGTGCTATCACATTAGATTTATAATTATAGTCAGGCATGACTGTGTAATATATCGCATTAAAATATATGATTGAAAGATGCTCGTGTACTGTCACATATATAGAATATTGCTTGATTTGGACAGGCTCGTGTACTGTCACATATATAGAATATTGCTTGATTTGGACAGGCTCGTGTACTGTCACATATATAGAATATTGCTTGATTTGGACAGGCTCGTGTACTGTCACATAGAATATTGCTTGATTTGGACAGGCTCGTGTACTGTCACATAGAATATTGCTTGATTTGGACAGGCTCGTGTACTGTCACATATATAGAATATTGCTTGATTTGGACAGGCTCGTGTACTGTCACATAGAATATTGCTTGATTTGGACAGGCTCGTGTACTGTCACATATATAGAATATTGCTTGATTTGGACAGGCTCGTGTACTGTCACATATATAGAATATTGCTTGATTTGGACAGGCTCGTGTACTGTCACATAGAATATTGCTTGATTTGGACGGGCTCGTGTACTGTCACATAGAATATTGCTTGATTTGGACAGGCTCGTGTACTGTCACATAGAATATTGCTTGATTTGGACAGGCTCGTGTACTGTCACATAGAATATTGCTTGATTTGGACAGGCTCGTGTACTGTCACATAGAATATTGCTTGATTTGGACAGGCTCGTGTACTGTCACATAGAATATTGCTTGATTTGGACGGGCTCGTGTACTGTCACATACATAGAATATTGCTTGATTTGGACGGGCTCGTGTACTGTCACATAGAATATTGCTTGATTTGGACGGGCTCGTGTACTGTCACATACATAGAATATTGCTTGATTTGGACGGACTCGTGTACTGTCACATACATAGAATATTGCTTGATTTGGACGGGCTCGTGTACTGTCACATACAGAGAATATTGCTTGATTTGGACGGGCTCGTGTACTGTCACATACAGAGAATATTGCTTGATTTGGACGGGCTCGTGTACTGTCACATACAGAGAATATTGCTTGATTTGGACGGGCTCGTGTACTGTCACATACAGAGAATATTGCTTGATTTGGACGGGCTCGTGTACTGTCACATACAGAGAATATTGCTTGATTTGGACGGGCTCGTTCGTGTACTGTCACATACAGAGAATATTGCTTGATTTGGACGGGCTCGTTCGTGTACTGTCACATACATAGAATATTGCTTGATTTGGACGGGCTCGTGTACTGTCACATACAGAGAATATTGCTTGATTTGGACGGGCTCGTGTACTGTCACATATAGAGAATATTGCTTGATTTGGATGGCACATCTGACTGACTTTCCAATCGTAATTCCGTAAATGTTTAATTCTGAATAGATTTTTATCTGCTCAAAATGAGCTGCAAAAGTGACATTTATATAATTGGTTTGTAGACTGTGTTCCGATTTGCAGAATCATTTTCATCTCTTTGATTTCTTTTTTGTGTGTGTGTTATTGCTTCACCTTAGAATGATTGGAGCAGACCTGGCAGACAACAACACTTTTATCACTGCCAGTTTTTGTGGTGTGATTCTAGTGCGTAGATGAAATATACGTTTATATATTGCAGAAAATGCGATAAACAAGAAACACCAAATTGTGCGATAATGACCATTTCTAAAAACTGTTGAAGAAGCTATTTTTAAAAAAAATATCTATTATTTGTTCAATAATGTCGCAAAGCTTTCAAAACTTGGTTTCTAAAAGTTTAAACTTATTTATTTTACAACGATTGCGAAACATCTCTGGACCACACACAATCACCGTAATTATATGAGATTGTGGATGGGTAGCTAATCACGTTGCTAATTAAAATTGCTAGTGATTAAGGCAACAACCTGTCACATGTAACTAGACATGGCCGGAAGTTTGAGCAATAACGGCTTAAATCTACGATTATCCAGTCTAATTCAGATGGTATTAAACTTTTTGCATGCTAGCGGCGAAAATGAAAATAACAGTCAAATATGTCATGGAATTATATTAGAATTGGGTCGTAATTATCAACAACACATTTCTAATGAATTTCCTGACATATTTCCAAAGTTTACAGTACAAAGAAGTTAAATGAATTGTCGTCTGCTACAATTATTTGAAATATTTATAGCCTTTATTTTACCCAGCATGCAAAGAGAGTTAAGACTTGATAGCGCAGTGGATGCGCATTCGCTTCAGGTGCAAAAGGTCCAGAGTTTGAGCCCCCGCTGGAGCCGTTACAATTGTGCCCTTAGGCAAGGCATTTAATTTCCACGTTGCCCCTTATCTCTCCCTCGTGGCGATGGATTCCATCAGGAATAAGGTCTCAAGAGTGATTAATATAAGTTGTAAGAACTTGTTTCACAATCGAGCTAAAATAAATTTGTATAAAGACTTTAACATGTTATTATGTTGTAGACTTATTACTACAAAAAGAAGCTCATTGGATGGGTAGAAGTAGTATGACTCTGTACACTATGGTTACCATGGCAGGTTTACCTTATGGTTCCCAGTAGCATCTTTACCGTGTAGTTACCATGGCAGGTTTACCGTATGGTTCCCAGTAGCACCTTTACCGTGTAGTTGCCATTGCTGTTGCAATAGCAGAAGTTTGTATTTGGAGTATTCGTTTCAGTTTGACCTTGTAGTTACCATGGCAGTTTTACCATATAGCTCCCATTAGCACTTCTATCAGCAATTTGCCATAGCTACGTATAACAGATGCTTGTATTTGGAGTATTCGTTTCAGTTTGACCTTGTAGTTGCCATGGCAGTTTTACCATATAGCTCCCATTGGCACTTCTATCAGCAATTTGCCATAGCTACGTATAACAGATGCTTGTATTTGGAGTATTCGTTTCAGTTTGACCTTGTAGTTGCCATGGCAGTTTTACCATATAGCTCCCATTAGCCCTTCTATCAGCTATTTGCCATAGCTACGTATAACAGATGCTTGTATTTGGAGAATTCGTTTCAGTTTGACCTTGTAGTTACCATGGCAGTTTTACCATATAGCTCACATTAGCCCTTCTATCAGCTATTTGCCATAGCTATGTATAACAGATGCTTGTATTTGGAGTATTCGTTTCAGTTTGACCTTGTAGTTACCATGGCAGTTTTACCATATAGCTCCCATTAGCACTTCTATCAGCTATTTGCCATAGCTACGTATAACAGATGCTTGTATTTGGAGTATTCATTTCAGTTTGACCTTGTAGTTGCCATGGCAGTTTTACCATATAGCTCCCACTATCACTTCTATCATGTAGGTGCCATAGTTGGGTGTTGTTAGGTAAACTGCCCGCCGGCGATATAGCCCGAAATGGTGCTGATGCAGGCGTAAAACCCGAAATACAACATAACATAATATAACCTTGGGGCCTGATCGAGATATTGTTCCAGAGACAATGTGCTAAAAGGTACACAGCAATAAAAGTTTAGTGCTGTCGGAGAGAGCCAGATTTTATGTGTGTTTTGCTTTTATTTATTATTATCACTACCGGTTGCCCAGCAGAGCCACGCCTCCTGAAGAATATGGTGTAGTGCAGTGATACAGACAAAGATTTCCTCTGGTTCTTTTACGATTGAGAAGCAAGTTCTAACAACTTATATTAATCACATATACGCTTTCATCCGCGTGGGAGGAAACCGGAGTACCTGGAGAAAACCCACCTGTCCGATTTGGCGATCGAATCTGAGATCCCTGGACTACTAATCCAGCTGATAGGTTTTATGTGTGGGTTGATGATGTATTGAAAAGATGTAGAGTTTGTGCCAGTAACTCGGTGCTATGACTTTGGTGGACAGTGGCGGATTAAGGGGAGGGCTGACTGGGCTGAAGCCAGGGGCCCCCCGCTGTATAGGGGCGCCCAAATGAGTATTTTAAATCTTTAATTATCTGAATAAAATTTAACGAAATTTTTTAAATTGACTTACATAAATAGATAGAACTTAGAAGATATCCTGAGCTTTCCAACGATGTATGACTTTAATAATATTTTGTGTTCAGTCGATTGCAGCAATAATATATAGTGCACTGTTCCCCGAGTCTAAAAGTCCCGCAATACGCATCGACAGGTGAAATCCCTTCTTACCAACCAATGCGATAGCGGAATGCCGTAATTTCGGTGAATTTCGGGGTAATGTGAGAAAGGTGTATTCAATAGAATGTTCTTGTTTGCTTACACTAATAGGCCTATTTATCTTGATGAAAGGGGCCCTGCCCTGTTTGAGTTACAGCCAGGTGCCCCGTGCAACCTTAATCCGCCCATGTTGGTGGACCTATCTTGTTATATGAGTTACTTGCAGATAGCTGCATTGCAACATAAGCAGTATAGTGTAGCATTTGATGGGGACACATTGGCAGAATAATACATTACAGTGAAATTGAAGAGATTTTATAGTTTAATTAACATGTTTGAACATCCCTCTGATCTCTGGTAATGACAATATTCCTTACAATATCTGTATCGCTGTTTTCAAAATTGAAACTGGCTGTCGGAAATAGGAAAAATGATATTCAAAAGGCAATACGGGTCATTTAACAAATGATGTGTTTATATTTGAATTTGGAGTATTTATTGCAAACATATCCATTAGGAAGTCATACACATGCATTAGTGAAGCACCTATACACATAAAGAAATATTTTATTATTATTTCTCTGGCAGCAATGGCAGTGATTAAGCTGGGTGGCCCACACCACAGGCAGACGTAACACTCACTGTGCTTTGATAGTATAATGGGTACTCTTTGATAGTATAATGGGTGCTGTATGTATATGCTTTTATCTTCTCTATAATAATTTTTCTCCTCATTTATGTTAACTGTTTTTAACCCAATTCTTCTATCAAAGCATATCAAAATTATGTCTGCTCTAAAAAAGAATTTAATTTAATTTTTTTTTTTCATCACCCATGATACTATCAAAGCACTGTTACATCTGCCTGTGATCCACACTGACTCAGGAATACTGCAGAAAATGGAGCAAAAGCATTTAACATGAAAACTTTAATGTGTATAGTCGATTCCTAGCAGCTGCTGATCTTGAAAACTTTGTCCTTGACGAAATTCATTGTAACCTCTTTAGCAACATGAATGTTGAAACAATTTTGTTCAGATTTGGTCGCAAGTTACATTTTGACGAAAACTTGCTTCATTTCTGTAATCGTCCAGTTCTGTCAAAAAATGTAGGTCACTATGTCAAAGCGCTAGAATCTCGTTAGAGTTTGAAAAAGGCCCGATTCCTTTCATAATTTTGTAATTCCCTTCACAAACCTAAAGCATTAGATTATATTATCCATGTTCTTTAGTTGGCAAACTTGGAAGCAAATTGTGTGCACAAATTTATGATTGATTCCAGACCCAATCATTCAAATATGTTGTTATCTCTGAAATATTGTCACAGCCTTCACTTGAGTCCATACCCCTTCCTTCAAACGTTGGCTGTAGTCATCTCTGAAATCTTGTCACAGACAGCAATGGATTCCAGACTCCTTCCTTCAACGTATGCTGTAGTCATCTCTGAAATCTTGTCACAGCCTTCAATTGATTCCAGACCCCTTCCTTCAAACGTATGCTGCAGTCATCTCTGAAATCTTGTCACAGCCTTCACTTGAGTCCATACCCCTTCCTTCAAACGTTGGCTGTAGTCATCTCTGAAATCTTGTCACAGACAGCAATGGATTCCAGACTCCTTCCTTCAACGTATGCTGTAGTCATCTCTGAAATCTTGTCACAGCCTTCAATTGATTCCAGACCCCTTCCTTCAAACGTATGCTGCAGTCATCTCTGAAATCTTGTCACAGCCTTCACTTGAGTCCATACCCCTTCCTTCAAACGTTGGCTGTAGTCATCTCTGAAATCTTGTCACAGACAGCAATGGATTCCAGACTCCTTCCTTCAACGTATGCTGTAGTCATCTCTGAAATATTGTCACAGCCTTCAATTGATTCCAGACCCCTTCCTTCAAACGTATGCTGTAGTCATCTCTGAAATGATTTCAGATATAATACTTCCTCCTAATTTATTAGCTCACACATATTTCACATAAGATATTTACGTTATATGAGTGTGTTTGTATGTGTGGTGTGTTTGTATGTGTGGTGTGTTTGGAGGGCTGCCATGGTTGCTTGTCTATGGTACGGAGCATCAACTATTGTCATAGATTACATTGCTTATGCCATTGAAGGAGCCAATAAAAGTCAATGTTTAAAAATAGTATATTATTTTTGTCATGTGGTATATGTTTTGATTATGTACTATAATCCTTTGTGTATAGGTTGCTTTGCAGTATAAGATGCAGTTTTTAACAAAAACAGAGAAATACCCGTTAAGAAAGCTTATATTCATATACTACCGGTAGTATAAAACGCATCTGATTTAACCCATTCAACACCAAGTAACTGAAATGGACTGGTCCATGATATTTTTAGACCAATAAATTAATAACAAAATTACATTTGGATCAGTTCATTTATCAAAATGGGTAAAAAAAATTCTAAAAATAGTTATATTACTTGAAAAAAGTGCAGATCCTGATGAGACGGCTCGTCACGAGCCGGCTCATCTGGATCTACACATTTTTGTAAGCCAATTTAGAGGTCTGTGGTGTTGAAAGGGTTAAGAGAAAAGAAAATAATCAAAACTTGTGAGGACAAATCAAGGAGAGGACAATCATAAGCTATACAGCTTTCTGTCCAATTCCTTATATCAGTTGTTGTAAATAATCATGTATTGACAGAAAATAAATATGTTTAAACTAAAACTTGTGAAAATGCAAAAAGAACAGGACATTTTGTGTTTTGTAAGCATTATGAAAATGTGATAATGATGTTTGGGTGCTAAACTGCTGTGATAATGATGTTTGGGTGCTAAACTGCTGTGATAATGATGTTTGGGTGCTAAACTGCTGTGATAATGATGTTTGGGTGCTAAACTGCTGTGATAATGATGTTTGGGTGCTAAACTGCAGTGATAATGATGTTTGGGTATAAGACTGCTGTGATAATGATGTTTGGGTGCTAAACTGCTGTGATAATGATGTTTGGGTATAAGACTGCTGTGATAATGATGTTTGGGTATAAGACTGCTGTGATAATGATGTTTGGGTATAAGACTGCTGTGATAATGATGTTTGGGTATAAGACTGCTGTGATAATGATGTTTGGGTATAAGACTGCTGTGATAGTGATGTTTGGTTATAAGACTGCTGTGATAATGATGTTTGGGTATAAGACTGCTGTGATAATGATGTTTGGGTATAAGACTGCTGTGATAGTGATGTTTGGGTATAAGACTGCTGTGCTAATGATGTTTGGGTATAAGACTGCTGTGATAATGATGTTTGGGTATAAGACTGCTGTGATAATGATGTTTGGGTATAAGACTGCTGTGATAATGATGTTTGGGTGCTAAACTGCTGTGATAATGATGTTTGGGTGCTAAACTGCTGTGATAATGATGTTTGGGTGCTAAACTGCTGTGATAATGATGTTTGGGTGCTAAACTGCTGTGATAATGATGTTTGGGTGCTAAACTGCTGTGATAATGATGTTTGGGTGCTAAACTGCTGTGATAATGATGTTTGGGTGCTAAACTGCTGTGATAATGATGTTTGGGTGCTAAACTGCTGTGATAATGATGTTTGGGTGCTAAACTGCTGTGATAATGATGTTTGGGTGCTAAACTGCTGTGATAATGATGTTTGGGTATAAGACTGCTGTGATAGTGATGTTTGGGTATAAGACTGCTGTGATAGTGATGTTTGGGTATAAGACTGCTGTGATAATGATGTTTGGGTATAAGACTGCTGTGATAGTGATGTTTGGGTATAAGACTGCTGTGATAATGATGTTTGGGTATAAGACTGCTGTGATAGTGATGTTTGGTTATAAGACTGCTGTGATAATGATGTTTGGGTATAATACTGCTGTGATAGTGATGTTTGGGTATAAGACTGCTGTGATAATGATGTTTGTTTATAAGACTGCTGTGATACTGATGTTTGGGTATAAGACTGCTGTGATAATGATGTTTGGGTATAAGACTGCTGTGATAATGATGTCTGGGTGCTAAACTGCTGTGATAATGATGTTTGGGTGCTAAACTGCTGTGATAATGATGTTTGGGTGCTAAACTGCTGTGATAATGATGTTTGGGTATAAGACTGCTAAAATAAGTGTGTGTGTTATGTCAGCACAGAACTGAACCATTCTGGGATTTTGATTATCATTATGAGAGATCTATGTTCATTTGTTGCAAATCACCATTTGTCCATTTTGATTACTTGGGAAAATGTTATCGAGTTCTAAACTCAGCAGACTATTGGACACCATTTTGGATAGCTAATTTGGTATTCTTCGGCATCCGTCAGTCTTGTTAGACTATGGAGTTAGAGTCTACATCGAGTCTACAGATGAGCGCCGTCTGCTGTGGCTGTATACAGTCTGATGTGTGACCTGCAGTGGCAGTTGCAGCCTTCGCACGTGAAGACAGAGTCACTGGAAGGCGATGCAGTTGGTGGCGGCTCACAATATTTGGCTTTCCTCTTCCTGCGTGTGTCGTCAGAGGCTGCTCGCAGAGCGAGTTCTCACCTCTTTAAGCCCGTTGGCAGCTGTTGTCCCTGTTTGCTGCGAGGGATTCCCAGTTGGTGGTGTCCATCCCCCACGCTTTCATATCTAATTTGGTATATCATGTAACTAAAGCAAGTCTATTAATTATCTGGTATATTCATGTAATTTGGGAAAGTATGTTGGGTACTCTGGTATATTCATGTAATTTGGGAAAGTATGTTGGGTACTCTGGTATATTCATGTAATTTGGGAAAGTATGTTGGGTACTCTGGTATATTTATATAATTTGGGAAAGTATGTTGGGTACTCTGGTATATTCATGTAATTTGGGAAAGTATGTTGGGTACTCTGGTATATTCATGTAATTTGGGAAAGTATGTTGGGTACTCTGGTATATTCATGTAATTTGGGAAAGTATGTTGGATAATCTGGTATATTCATGTAATTTGGGAAAGTATGTTGGGTACTCTGGTATATTCATGTAATTTGGGAAAGTATGTTGGGTACTCTGGTATATTTATGTAATTTGGGAAAGTATGTTGGGTACTCTGGTATATTCATGTAATTTGGGAAAGTATGTTGGGTACTCTGGTATATTCATGTAATTTGGGAAAGTATGTTAGGTAATCTGGTATATTCATGTAATTTGGGAAAGTATGTTAGGTAATCTGGTATATTCATGTAATTTGGGAAAGTATGTTGGGTACTCTGGTATATTCATGTAATTTGGGAAAGTATGTTGGATAATCTGGTATATTCATGTAATTTGGGAAAGTATGTTGGATAATCTGGTATATTCATGTAATTTGGGAAAGTATGTTGGATAATCTGGTATATTCATGTAATTTGGGAAAGTATGTTGGTATCTGGTATATTATGTAATTTGGGAAAGTATGTTGGATAATCTGGTATATTCATGTAATTTGGGAAAGTATGTTGGGTAATCTGGTATATTCATGTAATTTGGGAAAGTATGTTAGGTAATCTGGTATATTCATGTAATTTGGGAAAGTATGTTGGATAATCTGGTATATTCATGTAATTTGGGAAAGTATGTTGGATAATCTGGTATATTCATGTAATTTGGGAAAGTATGTTGGATAATCTGGTATATTCATGTAATTTGGGAAAGTATGTTAGGTAATCTGGTATATTCATGTAATTTGGGAAAGTATGTTGGGTAATCTGGTATATTCATGTAATTTGGGAAAGTATGTTGGGTACTCTGGTATATTCATGTAATTTGGGAAAGTATGTTGGGTACTCTGGTATATTCATGTAATTTGGGAAAGTATGTTAGGTAATCTGGTATATTCATGTAATTTGGGAAAGTATGTTGGATAATCTGGTATATTCATGTAATTTGGGAAAGTATGTTGGATAATCTGGTATATTCATGTAATTTGGGAAAGTATGTTGGATAATCTGGTATATTCATGTAATTTGGGAAAGTATGTTGGATAATCTGGTATATTCATGTAATTTGGGAAAGTATGTTAGGTAATCTGGTATATTCATGTAATTTGGGAAAGTATGTTGGGTACTCTGGTATATTCATGTAATTTGGGAAAGTATGTTGGGTAATCTGGTATATTCATGTAATTTGGGAAAGTATGTTGGGTAATCTGGTATATTCATGTAATTTGGGAAAGTATGTTAGGTAATCTGGTATATTCATGTAATTTGGGAAAGTATGTTGGGTAATCTGGTATATTCATGTAATTTGGGAAAGTATGTTGGATAATCTGGTATATTCATGTAATTTGGGAAAGTATGTTGGATAATCTGGTATATTCATGTAATTTGGGAAAGTATGTTGGGTAATCTGGTATATTCATGTAATTTGGGAAAGTATGTTAGGTAATCTGGTATATTCATGTAATTTGGGAAAGTATGTTAGGTAATCTGGTTCATACATGTAATTTGGGAAAGTATGTTAGGTAATCTGGTTCATACATGTAATTTGGGAAAGTATGTTAGGTAATCTGGTTCATACATGTAATTTGGGAAAGTATGTTGGGTAATCTGGTATATTCATGTAATTTGGGAAAGTATGTTGGGTAATCTGGTTTATTCATGTAATTTGGGAAAGTATGTTGGGTAATCTGGTATATTCATGTAATTTGGGAAAGTATGTTAGGTAATCTGGTTCATACATGTAATTTGGGAAAGTATGTTGGGTAATCTGGTATATTCATGTAATTTGGGAAAGTATGTTGGGTAATCTGGTATATTCATGTAATTTGGGAAAGTATGTTAGGTAATCTGGTATATTCATGTAATTTGGGAAAGTATGTTGGGTAATCTGGTATATTCATGTAATTTGGGAAAGTATGTTAGGTAATCTGGTTCATACATGTAATTTGGGAAAGTATGTTGGGTAATCTGGTATATTCATGTAATTTGGGAAAGTATGTTGGGTAATCTGGTATATTCATGTAATTTGGGAAAGTATGTTGGGTAATCTGGTATATTCATGTAATTTGGGAAAGTATGTTGGGTAATCTGGTATATTCATGTAATTTGGGAAAGTATGTTAGGTAATCTGGTATATTCATGTAATTTGGGAAAGTATGTTAGGTAATCTGGTATATTCATGTAATTTGGGAAAGTATGTTGGGTAATCTGGTTTATTCATGTAATTTGGGAAAGTATGTTAGGTAATCTGGTTTATACATGTAATTTGGGAAAGTATGTTAGGTAATCTGGTTCATACATGTAATTTGGGAAAGTATGTTAGGTAATCTGGTTCATACATGTAATTTGGGAAAGTATGTTAGGTAATCTGGTTCATACATGTAATTTGGGAAAGTATGTTAGGTAATCTGGTTCATACATGTAATTTGGGAAAGTATGTTAGGTAATCTGGTTCATACATGTAATTTGGGAAAGTATGTTGGGTACTCTGGTTCATACATGTAATTTGGGAAAGTATGTTAGGTAATCTGGTTCATACATGTAATTTGGGAAAGTATGTTGGGTACTCTGGTTCATACATGTAATTTGGGAAAGTATGTTGGGTACTCTGGTTCATACATGTAATTTGGGAAAGTATGTTGGGTACTCTGGTTCATTCATGTAATTTGGGAAAGTATGTTGGGTAATCTGGTTCATACATGTAATTTGGGAAAGTATGTTGGGTACTCTGGTTCATACATGTAATTTGGGAAAGTATGTTGGGTAATCTGGTTCATACATGTAATTTGGGAAAGTATGTTAGGTAATCTGGTTCATACATGTAATTTGGGAAAGTATGTTGGGTAATCTGGTTCATACATGTAATTTGGGAAAGTATGTTGGGTAATCTGGTTCATACATGTAATTTGGGAAAGTATGTTGGGTAATCTGGTTCATACATGTAATTTGGGAAAGTATGTTAGGTAATCTGGTTCATACATGTAATTAAAGCATCTTTAGATTAGTCTAAATCTGGTATATTCATGTAATTTAGGCAGGTCTATTAGCAAATCTGGTTCATTTCTGTAATTAAAGCAAGCCAATTACCCCAATTAGTTAATCTGGTTCATTCATGTAATTAAAGCAAGCCAATTAGTTAATCTATTAATAATTCCACCTTATTTATCTCCAACAGTAATCATGAGGGATGGTAGGGGGGCATTCAGAAATAATTTATTTCTGAAAATGAATATGATAAAACTGAGGTGCATATCTTCCAATTTCTGCCGTGATTTAGTAGTTCTATGTAACACTGTAACTATGTGGCGAATAAATTTGTTTCATTTCAAGAATTGTTGAGATAATTCTTTATGTACATGATAATTTTTCTGAGATATTACTAGTAATCTTTATGTAGAGACGTCATCTGGAAGTATTTCAGAAGAAGCACTTTCACAGGGCCTGGGAAAATAATCTCGCAGAGTTTTTGCATTGCAAACTGCTCATGTCGGCCTCCTCTCCTCCCTGCTTTTAGCAAAACTTATTTTTTTTCTCAAAAAATAAAATCTTGATAATTATAATGTTGTTAAATGGCTGAGTTTAATTTAGCCAGAGAAGGTATTAGCACAACAGCAGGCTCACTGAGCAATAAAACACCACTTATAGCTCTAAATCTAAACACCAGAGAATAATAGCATGATGTACCGGTAGTCTTTATATAGTAATGTAGCCCAAACATGCTGTAGTTATAAGCTCAGTCAGTATGCATGTACTGAGAATGTTCTGCACACTGAGATATATATTCTAGGAAGATACGATTACTGGCTCATATTTGCAGACTTTATTATATGTAAATTCTTTAGCTCAAAATGAGCACATATTTTTCTTATCAGTCAATGTTGTTCGGCAACTAGCAACATCTCCTACATCCTACTGGGCTAATTCCATGTAAGTCCGCCTCCGTGGTCGAGTGGTTAAGGTCGCTGACTTGTATACCACTGTAACCTATCATCACTGATGGTCACAGGTTCGAGCCCCGCTCAGAACGTGTCTCATTTATATGAAAAAGTTGGCAGTTTCTTACTGAGGTTGGTGCACCCAAGTACTGGTTAACCGTTGGAGCCTGCCCAGGAAAGGTGTTGTTAGGTAAACTGCCTGCCGGCGATATAGCCCAAAATGGTGCTGATGCAGGCGTAAAACCTGAAATATAACATAACATAATTCCATGTAAGCTTTACTGCTATCTTCCTTGGATTTTCCTGTACCAGCATAGCAAAAATAAACTTGATCCACCAAGAACTCTGGTTTCCATGGCAACACAAATTTAGGTTTTTTTTATAGAAAATCTTGAAAAATATTCTCCTGAACCCATTTGTCAGAATTAAATGTTGTGAGGTACAAATAATCATCTTGTGACTGCACCAAAATACGGTAGCTAAGATGAAGACTGTCTCTCCACTTATGAAAGAGGTAACCATACAGGCAGGAGGCTTTCTCCTCAATCCTACAACCATACAGGCAGGAGGCTTTCTCCTCAATCCTACAACCATACAGGCAGGAGGCTTTCTCCTCAATCCTACAACCATACAGGCAGGTTGCTTTCTCCTCAATCCTACAACCATACAGGCAGGTTGCTTTCTCCTCAATCCTACAACCATACAACCATACAGGCAGGAGGCTTTCTCCTCAATCCTACAACCATACAGACAGGAGGCTTTCTCCTCAATCCTACAACCATACAGGCAGGTTGCTTTCTCCTCAATCCTACAACCATACAGGCAGGTTGCTTTCTCCTCAATCCTACAACCATACAGGCAGGATGCTTTCTCCTCAATCCTACAACCATACAGGCAGGAGGCTTTCTCCTCAATCCTACAACCATACAGGCAGGAGGCTTTCTCCTCAATCCTACAACCATACAGGCAGGTTGCTTTCTCCTCAATCCTACAACCATACAGGCAGGTTGCTTTCTCCTCAATCCTACAACCATACAGGCAGGTTGCTTTCTCCTCAATCCTATAACCATACAGGCAGGAGGCTTTCTCCTCAATCCTACAACCATACAGGCAGGTTACTTTCTTCTCAATCATACAACCATACAGGCCGGTTGCTTTCTCCTCATTCCTACAACCATACAGGCAGGTTGCTTTCTCCTCAATCCTACAACCATACAGGCAGGTTGCTTTCTCCTCAATCCTACAACCATACAGGCAGGATGCTTTCTCCTCAATCCTACAACCATACAGGCAGGATGCTTTCTCCTCAATCCTACAACCATACAGGCAGGTTGCTTTCTTCTCAATCCTACAACCATACAGGCCGGTTGCTTTCTCCTCATTCCTACAACCATACAGGCAGGTTGCTTTCCTCAATCCTACAACCATACAGGCAGGTTACTGTCTCCTCAATCCTACAACCATACAGGCAGGTTGCTTTCTCCTCAATCCTACAACCATACAGGCAGGAGGCTTTCTCCTCAATCCTACAACCATACAGGCAGGTTGCTTTCTCCTCAATCCTACAACAATTCAGGCAGGTTGCTTTCTCCTCAATCCTACATGTACCGGTATGTACATATTATATATACTTGAATATGTTTATTCAAAGAAAATGATATTGTTTAACCCTTTCAACACCACAGACCTCTAAATTGGCTTACAAAAAAGTGTAGATCCAGATGTCTCATGATCTGCACTTTTTTCAAGTAATATAACTATTTTTAGAATTTTTTTTACCCATTTTGGTAAATGAACTGATCCAAATGTAATTTTGTTATTAATTTATTGGTCTAAGAATATCATGGACCAGTCCATGTCAGTTACTTGGTGTTGAAAGAGTTAAGCTAAAATATGAGGTCTCGTGTCTCCAGTGGGTGTGTAAGCTAGCCATGTGAATACTCGATAAAGACATATATTTTTGACCCAGCTATTATAAACAGACAATCACAATGCCATGTTTAAACAGAACTGTAAGTCAATCCTTCGGCCTATCATTGTCCTAAATATGGGCGGTCCTAATGACCAGTTTCTCAGGGTGGGCAGATGTCCATACGTGCCGTAAAACTAATGTAAGTAGCTGTTAGTACGGAGTATATATATATTGTCCTTTCTGCTGACCTTTCCCCCACCCACACATTGTCCTTTCTGCTGACCTTTTCCCCACCCACACATATTGTCCTTTCTGCTGACCTTTTCCCCACCCACACATATTGTCCTTTCTGCTGACCTTTCCCCCACCCACACATATTGTCCTTTCTGCTGACCTTTTCCCCACCCACATATTGTCCTTTTGCTGACCTTTCCCACCACACATATTGTCCTTTCTGTGACCTTTTCCCCACCACACATATGTCCTTTCTGCTGACCTTTCCCACCCACATATTGTCCTTTCTGCTGACCTTTCCCCCACCCACACATATTGTCCTTTCTGCTGACCTTTCCTCCACCCACACATATTGTCCTTTCTGCTGACCTTTCCCCCACCCACACATATTGTCCTTTCTGCTGACCTTTCCTCCACCCACACATATTGTCCTTTCAGCTGACCTTTCCCCCACCCACACATATTTTCCTTTCAGCTGACCTTTCCCCCACCCACACATATTGTCCTTTCTGCTGACCTTTCCCCCATATATATGTTTGACAACCTGTGTTACTAGGATACTTGAAAAACTGTTGTTTCGTAGATATCTATGACATTTAGAGGGGAGGCTACAGGTTTAATGACCGATACGCACCTGCAATGTGGCTTCAGCACTAAACCAATTATCTACCACAAAAGAACAACTAATTGAATGTAACATGTACCTTCCAACATTTAAAGAAATTCCATAGATATGAGAAAAATTAGTTATTACATTAAATGCAGTTTTATGACTTAGTGTGTGCTTATCTACTTTCATTGCCTGGTTTGTTGTAGTTATCATTTCTGATCACTGTCATGAACACAGTATCTACACTATTTCAGTTAATAGATTAGCCCTGATGTTTGTTCCAGGAAAATTAGTACCATTCTTGGTATAAATACAAGACCAGGATAATAAAGATTAGATCAGGCAGTTGGATAATAATTGCATAATCAACAGCCAGATATTTGAAAATTATAAAAAAAAGTAAAGTAAAAGTAAAGTGTTTGTTTATTATAGTGTCACCCCTATTTAAAGGGCCAGTCATTTCTGACTTATGAGACACCTCTTTTTATGAACATCAGTACTTCCCGAATCCTATGCTTGTATGCCAGGCGCCAGGCTGGTAGGCAATCGGTAACCATTATTTAACTAGCTGGCGGCTCACCAACCGGCCATATCAGAACGAACCCCTGACGAGATTCGAACCTTCGACCTCCCGCTCCGTAGGCGGATGCCTTAACCACTGAGCCACGGAGACGGTTATTATATCATTATTATATTCAACATTCATCCAAAGATCCTGAACAATCAGCAACAATTAAGGTTATCTCTTTCTTTCAATCTGCATTCTATAAATCAAGGATATATCTTGTTTCTATATTCATCCTGCATTCTATAAATCAAGGATATATCTTGTTTCTATATTCATCCTGCATTCTATAAATCAATGATATATCTTGTTTCTATATTCATCCTGCATTCTATAAATCAATGATATATCTTGTTTTCTATATTCATCCTGCATTCTATAAATCAATGATATATCTTGTTTCTATATTCATCCTGCATTCTATAAATCAAGGATATATCTTGTTTCTATATTCATCCTGCATTCTATAAATCAATGATATATCTTGTTTCTATATTCATCCTGCATTCTATAAATCAAGGATATATCTTGTTTCTATATTCATCCTGCATTCTATAAATCAAGGATATATCTTGTTTCTATATTCATCCTGCATTCTATAAATCAAGGATATATCTTGTTTCTATATTCATCCTGCATTCTATAAATCAATGATATATCTTGTTTCTATATTCATCCTGCATTCTATAAATCAAGGATATATCTTGTTTCTATATTCATCCTGCATTCTATAAATCAAGGATATATCTTGTTTCTATATTCATCCTGCATTCTATAAATCAATGATTCTGGATATATCTATTTATCTGTCTTTCAAATGCATTCTATAAATGAAGTATTGATATTTTCTCTATCTTTCAATCTACATTCTATAAAATAATCTTTCTTTCAATCTGCAATCTATAAATCAAAGTTTGTTGGCTCTGTCTTTCAATCTACTTTCTATAAATCAAGGATATGTATTTGTTTCTATCTTTGAATCTATAAATCAATGATATGTATTTTTCTCTATCTTTCAATCTATAAATCAAGGATATGTATTTGTTTCTATCTTTCAATCTATAAATCAAGGATATGTATGTGTCTCTATCTTTCAATCTATAAATCAAGGATATGTAATTGTTTCTATCTTTCAATCTATAAATCAAGGATATGTATTTGTTTCTATCTTTCAATCTATAAATCAAGGATATGTATGTGTCTCTATCTTTCAATCTATAAATCAAGGATATGTAATTGTTTCTATCTTTCAATCTATAAATCAAGGATATGTATTTGTTTCTATCTTTCAATCTATAAATCAAGGATATGTATTTGTTTCTATCTTTCAATCTATAAATCAAGGATATGTATGTGTCTCTATCTTTCAATCTATAAATCAAGGATATGTATTTGTTTCTATCTTTCAACAGTTTTAACTTGTGTTATTAAAGCTGTCCGATTAGCGCAGTGGTTAGCGCACTCACTTCTCATCAATGCATCCTGGGTTCGATCTTCGGTCCGGGAAGTATATGAGATGGTACGGTGGTTGCCAGATCGGACAGGTGGGTTTTCTCCGGGTACTCCTGTTTCTTCCCACACGAATGACAACATATACGCTTTCATCTGCGCCAACGAGAGTGATTAATATAAGTTGTTAAAACTTGCTTCGCAATCGTTGTAAAATAAATAAATTTTAAATGCAAGCCTGCATTACTTTTAAGGAGATAGATAGATCTCTTTGTGTTACGGAGATAGATAGATCTCTTTGTGTTACGGAGATAGATAGATCTCTTTGTGTTACGGAGATAGATAGATCTCTTTGTGTTAGGGTGTGCGGAGATAGATAGATCTCTTTGTGTTACGGAGATAGATAGACTCTTTGTGTTACGGAGATAGATAGATCTCTTTGTGTTACGGAGATAGATAGATCTCTGTGTTACGGAGATAGATAGATCTCTTTGTGTTACGGAGATAGATAGATCTCTTTGTGTTACGGAGATAGATAGATCTCTTTGGGACCATTTATTCAACTCTTTGTTAGGATGACATACAGCATACTGTTTTCTTCATTGACTTATTTTACTGCAATATTGGTGTTGGTACGAGGGAACTAGGAACCGGTGATCTATGTGACGCATTAGTGCTACCTTAATGGGAACCAATCATGAGAGAATGGTGAATCTGAGATCAATGACTACTGGGCATGGAATCTATCAATCTAATAACTCTCTCACTCTCTGGCCATTTTAGCTGCAGGAAATTGAGGGAAAGTTGCCCAAAGACATTGATTGTGAAGATTAGGTAATTGAAAAGAAGAGAATTGTAACCTCAATTGTTGTTTATGGATTATATCGGTGGTTACCTACTTTTTATATGATTCATTCAAAGAACAGTGGTGATCACTAACTTAGTTAAACTTAAGCTGTTTGTTTATTATAGTGTCACCTCTATTTAACCCATTCGACACCAAGTAACTGACATGGACTGGTCCATGATATTTTTAGACCAATAAAATGAATAAGAAAATTACATTTGGACCAGTTCATTTATCAAAATGGGTAATTTTGTCTAAAATAGTAATATTACTGGCAAAAAGTGCAGATCCTGATGAGACGGCTCATGGAGCCGGCTCATCTGGATCTACACTTTTTGTAAGCCTATTTAGAGGTCTGTGGTGTTGAAAGGGTTAAAGGGCCAGCCATTTCGGACTTATGAGACACATATTTTTATGAACATCAGTACTTCCCGAATCCTATGCTTGTATGCCAGACGCCAGGCTGGTAGACAATCGGTAACCATTATTTAACTAGCTTGCGGCTCACCAACCGGCCATATCAGAACGAACCCCTGACGAGCTTCGATCCTGCTCCGTAGGCGGATGCCTTAACCACTATGTTTGTCTGTTCTTCTGTCCTTCAAAATGTTCATGGGCGAGCATGCCCCCCCCCCCCCAGACACCCTCTAGCACCATCGTACCATCGGTGTTCGATTTATCAGTCGGGCCTACATATTCATAATGTTTGCTACGGCCCTGGTAATTAAGGCAGTAGTACTTTTTATTTCATCCACTTTTGTCTCGTCAAATTGAACCTCAACCGGACCACGCCCAGTATTACCGACATCCAGAATTTATTAGAAAAATAATTCCATATATTCTATGAGTTTCATATGTGTTGTCTATTATAGATTATGATATAATTGGTGGACAGGGTTCCTTCTATCTGAAACTTTGTCTGCGCCACTTCTGTCGCCAATTGAAAAATACTGAAGCCAATTTGAAAAACTTGGAGCCAACTAAGAGCCATATAGTTCACAGATAACTATTTGAAGTCATGTATGTATTTAACAAAATATGTTGTGCCCCCCCCCCAAAATTAAAAAAAAAAAAAATGTGCCAAATATTTTCACCAATTCACAACATTTAGTGCCAGTATTTGTTTTTTGTCGCAATTAACGTCATTGGCGGCGACCGACAGCGGGAACCCTGGTGGATTTATTTCCTGTTTATGAGTAAGCAGTAAGTCTAGTCATGCTTTGTTTACTAAAGAATGATATTACTCAGTAGTTATCTTTATTTGATACAACATTGGATGAGGAAGATTACGTCGTTGTTGAGCTTGGCACTGAAAGTTAAAATATAGTTAATTTGGAAAATAAAAATCTTGGTATCACAAAAGCTCGATCAGTAGTGTTAATATTTATGCTTTTCCCCCTGAATCATTAAAGATAGCAGAGCTACTGGGAGAGATTACTTCATAAATTTAATCTATATCTGAAAAAGAAATTAATAGAAATTGTTGAGTTAATGAGCCATAAACCGAAATAGTGAATGCTTTATGTCAGTATTTTTGTAGTGAAATGGTCCTACTTCATTTTATACAAATTACTCTTTGCTAGATTAAATTAGTAATATTTTATTGCTATTTATATACATGTAAACACCAATTAAACCATTTCATTCTGGATACATTTAAAGGCTTTTGCAAACAACATAGATCCTGATCAGCATGCAGCGTCACACTGCATGCTGATCAGGATCTATGTTGTTTGCTAAATAGCCAAGTGTCTTAGCAAGATCATCTGAATAGCAAACAGCATAGAGCCTGATCAGATGGAACGTTCCGTGGCAGCTGATCTGGCTCTATGTTCTTTGCAATTACTGTTTGAACGGTATCCAGAATGAAATGGGTTAAAAGATTGCAAGATATATACATGTACCGGTATAGCAAATAGGTCGTGCCACAAGTTCTAACAACATTAGTAATTGTTGCTCCCACGATTGAGAAACAAGTTCTAACAACATTAGTAATTGTCGCTCCCACGATTGAGAAACAAGTTCTAACAACATTAGTAATTGTTGCTCCCACGATTGAGAAACAAGTTCTAACAACATTAGTAATTGTTGCTCCCACGATTGAGAAACAAGTTCTAACAACATTAGTAATTGTTGCTCCCACGATTGAGAAACAAGTTCTAACAACATTAGTAATTGTCGCTCCCACGATTGAGAAACAAGTTCTAACAACATTAGTAATTGTCGCTCCCACGATTGAGAAACAAGTTCTAACAACATTAGTAATTGTCGCTCCCACGATTGAGAAACAAGTTCTAACAACATTAGTAATTGTCGCTCCCACGATTGAGAAACAAGTTCTAACAACATTAGTAATTGTCGCTCCCACGATTGAGAAACAAGTTCTAACAACATTAGTAATTGTCGCTCCCACGATTGAGAAACAAGTTCTAACAACATTAGTAATTGTCGCTCCCACGATTGAGAAACAAGTTCTAACAACATTAGTAATTGTCGCTCCCACGATTGAGAAACAAGTTCTAACAACATTAGTAATTGTTGCTCCCACGATTGAGAAACAAGTTCTAACAACATTAGTAATTGTCGCTCCCACGATTGAGAAACAAGTTCTAACAACATTAGTAATTGTCGCTCCCACGATTGAGAAACAAGTTCTAACAACATTAGTAATTGTCGCTCCCACGATTGAGAAACAAGTTCTAACAACATTAGTAATTGTCGCTCCCACGATTGAGAAACAAGTTCTAACAACATTAGTAATTGTCGCTCCCACGATTGAGAAACAAGTTCTAACAACATTAGTAATTGTTGCTCCCACGATTGAGAAACAAGTTCTAACAACATTAGTAATTGTCGCTCCCACGATTGAGAAACAAGTTCTAACAACATTAGTAATTGTCGCTCCCACGATTGAGAAACAAGTTCTAACAACATTAGTAATTGTCGCTCCCACGATTGAGAAACAAGTTCTAACAACATTAGTAGTTGGCTTGAGAACAGTTCTAACATTAGTAATTGTCGCTCCCACGATTGAGAAACAAGTTCTAACAACATTAGTAATTGTGCTCCCACGATTGAGAAACAAGTTCTAACAACATTAGTAATTGTCGCTCCCACGATTGAGAAACAAGTTCTAACAACATTAGTAATTGTCGCTCCCACGATTGAGAAACAAGTTCTAACAACATTAGTAATTGTCGCTCCCACGATTGAGAAACAAGTTCTAACAACATTAGTAATTGTCGCTCCCACGATTGAGAAACAAGTTCTAACAACATTAGTTTAATCGCTCTCTCGACTTTCCTGATGGGCGCTATTACCATGAAGGAGCGGAAGAGAGAGTGAGAGAGGAAGGGGGAGGGAGGAGAGGGTGAGGGAGTCGAAAGGGTAGGGGAGCAGCAACGTTGATTCAAATATCTTTCCCAAGGACACCACCACCATTGTTCTGGCCGAGCTCAAACTCACAACCACTGGGTGATGAGGCAGACTACGGACTACTTATCCAATGCCTACATCTTAGGGGAATAATAGAATAGTCGGTTACTTGCATAGCAACCAACAATAAATAACGAAAAGTTAATACAATGAGACATGCAAATCAATTCAAATCAAGTCAAGTTGCAGTCGATTTACGCGTTTGTTGTATTGATCACAGTAAGAAGGACAACTTGACCTGACCCGCACGATGCAAAAGTGGGCACTTGGACATTTTTAAAAATGGGAAGAAAATGTTTAAATTAGACAAATATTACCCATTTTCCCCACCTCCTTGCATTATTGTGTACAGTCAAACCTGTGTTAGTGGTCACCTCTATTAAGCAGCCAACCTGTATTAAGGAGCCAGTGTCCAGATTCACAATATATTGTTTTATTATACATTTGACCTATTTAGCAGCCACCTGTGCTAAGCAGCCAATTTCTGTATATCCCTTGGCTGGGTGCTTAATACAGGTTTGACTGTAGTATCAACTTTCTCAATTGGTAACATATTGAGTTGAAATTTTCAGGATTTTTTTTGAGAAATAGTGGTATAGACCCGATATACCAACTTCATTTTTGTTAATTATGTCCGAGTGCCGCTTTTCATGTGTCATCAGCCATTTGTTATATGAAGTTACATTATATGGTGGCTTTGTGACATCCAGTGTGCAGCACACATGTGAACCAGTACTCTACAGCACACATGTGAACCTGTACTCTACAGTACACATGTGAACATGTACTCTACAGCACACATGTGAACCTGTACTCTACAGCACACATGTGAACCTGTACTCTACAGCACACATGTGAACCTGTACTTTACAGCACACATGTGAACCAGTACTCTACAGCACACATGTGAACCTGTACTCTACAGCACACATGTGAACCAGTACTCTACAGTACACATGTGAACCTGTACTATTACAGCATACATGTGAACCTGTACTCTACAGTACACATGTGAACCTGTACTCTACAGCACACATGTGAACCTGTACTCTACAGCACACATGTGAACCTGTACTCTACAGCACACATGTGAACCTGTACTCTACAGCACACATGTGAACCTGTACTCTACAGCACACAATCCTGTAAAGTAACAAAGTTTCACTTTATGCGAGTGTTTCGTTTATGTTTTCAATTTTAAAAAGTGATTTACAGTCAAACCTGTCTTAAGCAGCCAGCCAAGGGAATCACAGAGAGTGGCTGCTTAGCACAGGTGGCTGCTTAATATAGGTCAAATATATAATAAAACAGCATATTGGGAATCTGGAAACTGGCTGCTTAATACAGGTTGGCTGTTTAATACAGGTGGCCACTAACACAGGTTTGACTGTAATTTCATTTCTGTTGTGATTTGTTACGGAGGGTTGGAGCTACGACGAGACCCGAACGAAAACAAGACCATCCAAGTCTAAATAAGATTATATGTTTTTCAATAATGTTCAAGTACATTAGTTTATACAAATTTATTTTAGCTCGATTGCATGATGTATTAATCACTCTCGAGACCTCATTTTACTGATGGAATCCATCGCCATGAAGGAGAGAGAAGATGAAATATGGAATTTAAATGCCTTGCTTGCCTAAGGGCACAATCGTAATGGCTACAGCTTGGTACGAATTCCAGGCCTTTCGCACCTGAAGCGAGCTCGCTACCTCTGCACTATCACGACTTCCACAAGCACTTTAGCACCTTTAAAATGCTGAATAAATTCTCACCAATGTAACCTGGGTTCGATCCTCGGACCAGGAAGTATGTGAGATGGTACAGTGATCGCCAGATCGGACAGGTGGGTTTTCTCCGGGTACTCCGGTTTCCTCCCACACGAATGACAACATATACGCTTTCATCTGCGCCAATGAGAGTGATCAATATAAGTTGTTAGAACTTGCTTCTCTCATATGGGCAACTGGTAGCGATGATAAATAAAAGTAAAACACACACACACACTAATCTATTAAGTATCTAATACTGGCAGTGGGGCACAGGAATTCACTGTATCCATTTTCATCCACTTAGTGAATTACAATAAATGCCTTTAATTGGATTTAAATTGATTTAATTTACTTTCCATAAACAGTCCAACTGTGGCACAGGCTTTCTGAATTGTACATTATTTAGTGTATAATTTCAACCGCTTGATCAATCTGGAGTATTAACATTGCAAAAACTGTAAATTGCTCAAAATAAAGATATTTTAGCAGTATAACAGTGTATTTTGTGCATCTTTAATAATAAAAGGGATTTATTTCAATGGGTTATACATGTTTTTTTCCGCATTTTGTAAAATTTGTGACTGATTTATGCATGTACATGTATTTATTTTGGAAATAATCGCGGCGAAATACGTGATGTGATTTCTGATTACATCATACCTCGCGAGCGCCAATTCCATAACTTTTAATGAATTCCCGAATTAATGAGAATCACCGGTATCATGAGAATCCACGACATGAGAATCCATGACATCATGAGAATCCACGACATCATGAGAATCCACGACATCATGAGAATCCACGATATCATCAGAATCCACGACATCATGAGAATCCACGACATCATCAGAATCCATGACATCATCAGAATCCACGATGACATCATGAGAATCCACAACATCATCAGAATCCACGACGACATCATGAGAATCCACGACGACATCATGAGAATCCACGACATCATGAGAATCCACGACATCATCAGAATCCACGACATCATCAGAATCCACGACATCATGAGAATCCACGACGACATCATGAGAATCCACGACATCATGAGAATCCATGACAACATCATGAGAATCCACGACATCATGAGAATCCACGACATCATCAGAATCCACGACATCATCAGAATCTACGACATGAGAATCCACAACATCATGAGAATCCATGATATCATGAGAATCCACGATATCATGAGAATCCACGACATGATAATCCACGACACCATGAGAATCCATGACATGAGAATCCACGACACCATGAGAATCCATGACATGAGAATCCATGACGAATCCACGACACCATGAGAATCCACAACATGAGAATCCACAACATGAGAATCCACGACACCATGAGAATCCACGACATGAGAATCCACGACACCATGAGAATCCACGTCATCATGAGAATCCACAACATGAGAATCCACGACACCATGAGAATCCATGACACCATGAGAATCCACGTCATCATGAGAATCCACGACACCATGAGAATCCACGACATGAGAATCCACGACACCATGAGAATCCATGACATGAGAATCCACGACATGAGAATCTACGACACCATGAGAATCCACGACATGAGAATCCACGACACCATGAGAATCCACGACATCATGAGAATCCACGCCATGATAATCCACGACATCATGAGAATCGATGCTATATGCTAGCAAGTGTTTTAGAGTTTGTGGATTTCAATTTGAACAGGAATATGACATTAGGAATGAAATGTCAGTGTGTGTGCGTTTTACGTTTATTTATCGTCGCTACCGTTTGCCCATATGAGCGACGCCTCCTGAAGAGATTAGTCATTTTAGATTTTTGGAGGATAGTGCAGACAGAGACACATTCCAGAGTCTCCTCTGGGTCTTTTACGTGCACGGTGTAAAGCACCGACACGAGACCTCGGTTTAACGTCCCATCTGAAAGACTATTAATTTTATTAGGGTGAGACGGGGGATCGAACGTGCGATCCCTGGATTACCAGTCTAGCATGTTACCACTAGACAACAGATCCGTCTGTGAATTGTTCTCACGTCAAACTTTATATTTTGATGAATTTGTAATTAGTTTATTTTAAGCTAATTTAAATTTAAAACCCCCCCCTCCTTTCTGCAGGTGGATAGTTTGCATGTACATGCATTTAAAACACTTTATTCTCAGTTGATATCTTGGGGGAACCTTCAAAATCTGAAATTTTGTAGTTTTCGAGTTTATAATAACGCATGCATTGCATTTAATTAAAGGGTGTGTCTGATATAAACTAGTCCCGCATTATGTAACGTTGGAAGAAGTTTGATAAATTTGTGAATCCACATCAGATTCTACCTTAAGTCATGACTTCATGATACATTAAATATGAACTTTGATATGAATTGAAATTGTTTCAATGTTTGTATATTGCAAATAAATGCTATTTGTTTTTATGGTTTCATGTTTTAATTGCAAATAAATGCTATTTGTTTTTTGTGTTTCATGTTGTTATTGCAAATAAAGCAATTTGTTTTTTTGTGTTTCAATGTTTATATATTGCAAATAAATGATATTTGTTTTTATGTGTTTCAATGTTTATATATTGCAAATAAATGATATTTGTTTTTTTTGGTTCTATTTTATACAAATTTATTTTAGCTCCATTGCGAAACAAGTTCTAACAACTTGTATTAATCACTCTTGTGACCTCATTCCTGATGGAATCCATCGCCACGAGGGAGAGAGAAGAGGCAACGTGGAAATTAAATGCCTTGCCTAAGGGCACAATCGTTACGGCTCCAGCGGGGCTCGAACTCAGGACTTTTCGCGCCTGAAGCGAACGCACAACCACCGCGCTATCACGACTTCCATAAACTATTTGTTTATACAGTGTGAAGAAAAAAAAGTAGTTTTCTCTTTTGCAATTTACTGCAATCTTTGTTTTATAATCTGCATGTCATGTCTGCGCTCAATGCAATGTTTATCTGGCATGTTCCGCCCATTTAGTAATGTTGTGTTAGCATTCACTAATTAGGCCCTACATGCTAATTACTGTGTGATAGGCATCAGTTGATTGCTTTATTTACTGTAAAATATAGTAGATAGCAAAACTAATAAACAAATTAAAGGCCCAAGTCTCTTCAGGCAAATTAAAAGCTTTTAAAAAAGTTCTTTAAAACAAATTAAAGAACAAAGTTTCGTCAAACAAATTAAGGACAAAGTTTCTTCAAACAAATTAAAGGAAACATTTCTTCAAACAAATAAAAGGACAAAGATTCTTCAAACAAAGGGTGAAGCTTCTTCAGCTGCCCAAGGAAGAAAACACATTCTGCCACAGTATAAATGTGCTCAGTTCACTTGGAAGGGAATCAGTTTGTGGTGAATCCAGTAGAATACATGCTGCCACAGTATAAATGTGTTCAGCTCACTTGGAAGGGAATTATTTTGTGGTGAATCCAGTAGAATACATTGAACCAAATTTCTAAACGTCCACCTCATGTTGTATAACAGTTGAAGACAATCAACAAGTAAAGACCATAGTAGAATGCCGTCTGTTGAAAAGTCGTGCAACATGGAAACACGATGGAAATGATTTAGAATGATATTAAAATATGATATTGTATGATTCGCCCGCGTTCCTCAATGGTCATTCTCGCCATATTTTCTATTTTTTCGGTTACCGGTCGCACATAGAATAAATTGCAATCAAATTGAACACTCACCATGCCGTGCATGTGGTCCTCATGCCAAAACTTAGGATTCGAACCTTCCGTTCCTCTTGGTCAGCCATGACAATAAATTGGTGTTTTCTTAGTGTACATTGATAGAGTATTGTGGATAACAATAGACTACCAATATTTGGACTAATACACAGACCCGTTACCCTAAACTCACAATTTATTAGGTGGACGTTTAGACATTTGGTTCAGTGTACATGCTGCCACAGTATAAATGTGCTCAGCTCACTTGGAGTGGAATCAGTTTGTGGTGAATCCAGTAGAAGACATTTCTCTTGGGATAAATTACCTTCCCGTATTTACAGACCAGATGCTGTTCTGTAATGAATATTCATTACCTTCCCGTATTTACAGACCAGATGCTGTGTGGTTAAGGTCGCTGACTTGTATACCACTGTAACCTATCATCACTGATGGTCATGGGTTCGAGCCCCGCTCAGGCCGTGTCTCATTTATAGGAAAAAGTTGGCAGTTTCTTACGGAGGTTGGTGCACCCAAGTACTGGTTAACCGCTGGAGCCTGCCCAGGAAAGGTTTTGTTAGGTAAACTGCCCGCTGGCGATATAGCCCAAAATGGTGCTGATGCAGGCGTAAAACCCGAAATATAAGACCAGATGCTGTTCTGTAATGAATATTCGAACGTATTTACAGACCAGATGCTGTTCTGTAATGAATATTCATTACCTTCCCGTATTTACAGACAAGATGCTGTTCTGTAATGAATATTCATTACCTTCCTGTATTTACAGACCAGATGTTGTTCTGTAATGAATATTCATTACCTTCCCGTATTTACAGACCAGATACTGTTCTGTAATGAATATTCATTACCTTCCCATATTTACAGACCAGATGTAATGAATATTCATTACTTTCCCGTATTTACAGACCAGATGCTGTTCTGTAATGAATATTCGAACATGACTCGGCATTTTGTCTGTATATAGGCAAAAGAAGGGATTTATTGTGTTTAGATCTGCAATAAACCATATAGCGTGTGATGTCAAACGTGACATCATTTTACTAGTTTTGTTACGTCATTTACGCTTTTCACTCTTTCAACACTAAGTAACTGACATGGACTGGTCCATGATATTCTTAGACCAATAAATGAATAAGAAAATGACATTCGGACCAGTTCATTTATCAAGATGGGTAATTTTGTCTAAAATTAGTAATACTACTTGCAAAAAGTGCAGATCCTGATGAGACGGCTCGTCACGAGCCGGCTCATCTGGATCTACACTTGTTGTAAGCCTATATAGAGGTCTGTGGTGTTGAAAGGGTTAAGAAAACACCCAACTATTATTTTAGCGTTTTAGATATATTGTCATGTTAGAATCACAATGAGATACTTGCATTATTTATAGTCTAATAAAACAGGGTTTGTCGTTATGAGCGCCGGAATTAACCGCTTGCACCTATGGCCTGTGTGGATAATTCCTACGCTTCAGAATTTAAAAAAAAACATGTTTTATTCGCCAATAAATAACTTAAAAGACAAATATTATTTCAGAATTAACATACCAGTACAATACATTGTAATTTACTAAATACAGTCAAACTTGTGTTAGCAGTCACCTTTATTAAGCAGCCAGTGTCAAGTGTCATTTAATTAACCTCTAGTTGGCAGCCACCTATGCTAAGCAGCCACTTTTGTAGTTTCCATTGACTTGCTGCTAGGTTTGACTGTAAAACAGAAAATAATGAAAGTTGTCCTGTCTCAAGCTACTGGATGATGTAACACTAATGAACATTGTAAGCTAGTAGGCCTACATGGCATGAGGCAGGGATCCAGTGTCTTTGTGGACATTTTAGTGTGTGTGGTGGGGGAGGGGGGCGTACCTGGAACATTGATATTGTGAAGACCGCAATATAATGGAGTCAGAAATTAATTCAAGTTTCAAGTTTATTAGCAAATCGGCAAAACATTTGCCTTTGGCCATTAACAATTTCACTAACTTATGGCAAAGACAATAAATATATATACATGACAATAAATATATAATTTATACAAATAACAAAACACACAAACACATCAGTACAGTAAAGACAAATCTAATTTAATTTCCAAGAGTATTTTTACGTAGGCAGAGCGCTTCTTTCACAAATCGAGCAATATTCAGCAAACATTTTCTTTTTTTTGTTGACATTAACATGTTGAATTTTTAAGTGGTGGGCCAGGAACACCGGCCCAGATATTTTGATCTTATAAATTTATACAATATAGTCATACCTTTGTTAGTGGTCACCTCTATTAAGCAGCAAACCTGTATTAAGCACTCTGTTACCAGCTTCTCAATATGGCATTTTGTGCAACATTTAATCCTGATTACTTGATTAAGCTACTACCTCTACTAAGCAGCCACTTTTTAACATCCCATGGCTGGCTGCTTAAGGCAAGTTTGACTGTATATACGATTTCAATATGTAACTTTGTACCATCGTTGACGTGATTTCCTTGGCATCGATTGATTCTCAAGAGCTATAGTTTCTACAAATTTATGTTCATTCGATTGCAAGTTCTTACATGTATTTAGTTTTATCGCTTTCGAGACATTATTAGAGCCAGAATTCATCTCCTGAATTCATTGCCAAACAAGGTCTTGCAACAATAGTTTAATCCCTTTCGAGACATCATTTGTGATAGAATCCATCACTTTGATGGAGAGAGAAGAGGCAGTGTGGATTTAAGAGTTTTGCCTAATGACATAACCACCGTGGTTCTGTCAGGATTCAAACTCACAATCGTGGTTCTGTCAGGATTCAAACTCACAATCTGGGACCATGTTGCTCCCAATTCAGTAGTGGGGCGACCATCCCCTACCCAGCGGGTCCTCAGGTGGCGGATAGGGGAACGACCCTCAGATATGGGGGTTTGCTGTGAATTAAAAAAGCAGTCCCGGACCATATGGCGGTGTACCTACCAGGACGGGGCAGGATAGCACATGGCAAAGCTACTCCCATTAAATACTCCACGTGTCCTACAACGGGTGCATCAGGTAAATATATGGGCCGCCTTAAAAGTCCTAGCCTAAGGGTGAGGTAACCCAACAGAAACCTCGAATGCTGAAGCCGGAAGTACTGGGCCGCACGGCGCATTCTAATAAACCACGGTACTACGCATAAACGCAAAATGAATCAAGCTCGCAATCTCTCGATTACATGGCAGACATTCTACCACGGAGGCTCCACAAGAGCTATGAATTCCGAATCAGATTGCAATGAAGGCGAAGATATGGCTCGCAAATATGAACAAACGTACAGCAAGTCCCTATCAGAATATCTCTGTTAACATTGGCAGTGAAAGGTTTGTGTTTGGTTGGCCACCCCCTTTTCTCAAAATATATTATTAAGTGAAATAGACTCCCAATTTTGTGAGGAATGATTACCCCAAACTTGATTGTCTGTGAGATTTGAAAGATCAAAGAATAAAGACACACTGTATTGAAAATCGGTCTTCTTCAAATAATTTTTTTCCCTAATTGGATAGTTTATTATTGTTGTGTACAGTGTGTTCAATGTTGATCATATAATAGGACAAGATAGGGCATTATTAGGTGTGGATTGCATGAAGATTGGAGAGTTGTAAAGTTATCGACTCTTTAATTAAAGCTGCCCAAAGGTTGGACTTTATTGTAGTTGATTTTATTATATGCATATATTGGCCTGACTTTGTGTCTCTCAATCCAAAGCCGACTTTGTCTCATTCTAGACTGACTGTGTCTGAATACGGACTACCAGATGGATATTTTCTAAGCTTTGCTCAATCCAAAGCCGACTTTGTCTCATTCTAGACTGACTGTGTCTCCATCCGGACTATCAGATGGTTGTTTTGTACGGTTTGTTAGTTTATCTGTAATGTCTTCTTGCTTTGCTTTAATCTTGGAGATGGTGTTATCAACATATTCTATGTCATTGATGTTTAGCAGATTTATGGAGCTTTAACCCTTTCAACACCACAGGCCTCTAAATAGGCTTACAAAAAGTGTAGATCCTGGTCCAAATTTAATATTCTTATTAATTTATTGGTCTAAAAATATCATCAGTCCATGTCAGTTATTTGGTGTTGAATGGGTTAAATCCAAAATTGTTACTTCTGGATAAAGCCTGGTAAATCTTTGTAGAATATTGTTCAGACAGATTGTAAAAACAATCAATATCAGGCACAGAGGTTACTTATAAATCTTTCATCAAATCTTCAAACTCGGTCCAAGCTTGTGATTGGTTCAGCTGAGAGTAAATATCAGAATCATCCAATCAGATCACATAAGCTTGAGTTTGAGATGTGAGAAAAGCTTTATAATCTCCGACCCTGGCCTAACAATTTTTCAAGCGATCTGATTGGATGAGCTGTTTACATTTCTCAGATTCATGTAATGTTATGATATTCCAGGAAAATTGAGTGGTGTTTATTCCACAGATATTCTTAGTGCATGGTAACACTTGTGCAGCTGGTTTAAACATATTTATTTTCTATCATGTACATGATTATTTACAACAATTGAAATAAGGAATTGGGAGTTGTGCAGCTGTGCATATTGTGTAGACATTGAATCCAACTGGGGGTGATTTCATGCCTGTTATTTCATGATCTGTAATTGTTTGCAGATTTACCCAGCTTGCAAAACACATAAAGAAGTAGACATTATATATTTTACATATGCATGTAACTACAATGGTGCGGGGAGGGGGGGTGAGAGGGAGGAGGGGGGGGGGCAGGAATACCCAGTGGAATTCAAATTGTCTATATACTCTGCATTGGCAAACCTCTCATGGCAAGCATCTTACATAAATCACTATAATCCATGGCATAGATCACCACACCTTACAATTAATGGCTACCAGAAGGAAGATGCACTCCCAGTTTAGCAACAGCAATATCCTATTGTCTTAGGGTGGTTTACTCTGTCATTATTCTGCCTGGTTAGACAGATACAGATTGAAACTTCCAGCAGCTAAGAGGATATCGCCATAACCTGCAGAATTATCTTCACTTTCTTAGTACAGTGAAACCTGTTAGTGGTTACCTCTATTAAGCAGCCAACCTGTATTAAGCAGCCAGGTTCCAGATTCCCAATATGTTGTTTTACTATACGTGCGACCTCTATTAAGCAGCCAGGTTCCAGATTCCCAATATGTTGTTTTATTATACGTGCGACCCATATTAGGCAGCCAACCTGTATTAAGCAGCCAGGTTCCAGATTCCCAATATGTTGTTTTATTATACGTGCAACCTCTATTAAGCAGCCACCTGTGCTAAGCAGCCAATTTCTGAGATTCCCTTGGCTGGCTGCTTAAGACAGGTTTGACTGTACAGTGAAACCTTTTATCATGACTTCATATTTTGCTACGGTAAACAAAGAACAAATCTACCATTATTATATCTACAATAAACCACGGCTACGGCTGTTGCATTTTGCTCCCCCCATTTAAAACATATTTAGGACGTAAATATGTACAACTTTTAACAATTTTACATTGGAATGAAATACATGCGATTGGGCAGGATTTGCAGTGTTAATAACCAGCCATACATGAAATATAGTGTAGATATATTATTTCCTTATTTAACCCTTTCAACACCACAGGCCTCTCAATAGGCTTACAAAAAGTGTATATCCAGATGAACCGGCTCGTGATGAGCCGTCTCAATAGGATCTTCACTTTATGCCAGTAATATTACTATTTTTGAGACAAAAATTACCCATTTTGATAAATGAACTGGTCCAAATGTAATGTTCTTATTAATTTATTGGTCTGCAAATATCATGCACCAGTCCATGTCAGTTACTTGGTGTTGAATGGGTTAACCAGACTATTAACGTGTGTGTGTTTTACGTTTATTTATTGTCGCTACCGGTTGCCCTTATGAACGACGCCTCCTGAAGAGATTAGTCATTTTAGATTTTTGGAGGATAGTGCAATGATACAGACAGAGACCCATTCCAGAGTCTCCTCTGGTTTTTTTTTATGTGCACGGTGTACAGCACCGACACTAGACCTCGGTTTAAAGTCGCATCTGAAAGACTGTTAATTTTATTAGGGTCAGACAGGGGGGATCGAACCTGCGATCCCTGGATTACCTGTCGTGTTAACCATTGGACTATAGATCTGTCTGTAGTGTTCTACTCCATACAAACATAGGCTTATATACAGCTGTATCTACACTCACCAATATTTATCAGTGCATAAGCAGTCAGCAGCATATCTAGCAGCTCATCTGGAAGTCGTGAAAGTGCAATGGTAGCACGTTCCTTTCACGTGTCAGAACCCCTGAGTTTGCTCCCAGCTGTAGCCGTGGAAGTCGTGATAGTGCAGTGGATGCGCGTTCACTTCAGGTGTGAAAGGTCCGGAGTTCAATCCCCGCTAGAGCCGTTATGATTGTGCCCTTAGGCAAGGCATTTAAATTCCACGTTGCCTCTACTCTCTTCCTCGTGGCGATGGATTCCATCAGGTCTCAAGAGTGATTAATATAAGTTGTAAGAACTTGTTTCGCAATCGAGCTAAATTAAATTTGTATAAACTAGTTGTAGCCGTTATGATTTTGCCCTTATGCAAGGCGCTTAAATTCCACAGTGCCTCTTCTATCCCCCTCATGGCGATCAGGAATGAGGTGTCGAGAGCGATTAAAATAAGGTTGTAAGAACATGTTTCGCAATGGAGTTAACATAAATTCACTCACTTCATGCGGACCGCCTCCGTGGTTGAGTGGTTAAAGTCGCTGAATTGCATACCATTGTTGGTCACTGGTTTGAGCCCCGCTCAGACCATGTCTCTTTGTATGAACAATTTGACAGTGTTTTTCGAAGGTTGGTGCCTGCCCAGGCACGATATGAACAAAATGAATTTGATTAAACGAACAAACTCATTTCATGCACTTGTCCCTTCTCACGCAAAGAAAAGCTAGAAAACTTATAAATAAGTTGGTTGGTTTATTTTCATCTGATACAGACGTGATACATAAAAAAACCGTAGATATTGAGTGGGACCAAATAGGATGTATTACGATTGATCTCTGTATTGCTTCCTGTGGTTACTGCCGTCATTAAACAACTAATCAACTGTAGTGTAGATTCCTCTTAGTTGAAATGTAAACAGGAAATATCAGTTGAGTTACCTTGGTGTTTTATGACAATTATAGAAAGACTGGTATGCTAGCCAGTGGAGTCTGCCTTCGTGGTCGAGTGGTTAAGGTCGTTGACTTGTATACCACTGTAACCTATCATCACTGATGGTCATGGGTTCGAGCCCCGCTCAGGCCGTGTCTCATTTATATGAAAAAGTTGGCAGTTTCTTGCGGAGGTTGGTGCACCCAAGTACTGGTTAACCGCTGGAGCCTGCCCAGGAAAGGTGTTGTTAGGTAAACTGACCGTCGGCGATATAGCCCGAAATGGTGCTGATGCAGGCGTAAAACCCGAAATATAACATAACATAATGCTAACCAGTGGTGTACATTCACTGTAGATGATGGACATGTAGGAAGCTGCTACCAGGCCTCGAGGTTATAAAACTTTTCTCAGATTTCAAACTCGGTCTCAAACTTCTGATTGGTTCAGCTGGCAGTAATACTGAAAATCAACCAATCAAATCATTTGAACTTGAGTTTGAGATACGAGAAAAGTGTTATTACCTCGAGCACTAGTGATAGGCCCGTTATTATCTCTTTGCTTGCTGACGGTGATAATAACTCACATATGTCCTGTTATTTCACTGGAATTGTGTCATAATAGCATTATTCTAATGAAATTCCATGACATATTCCCAGACTTTCCAGTTACCAATAATACAGACACAGTTTTAATGAAGCGTCTTCTGCTATAATTATTTCAACTATTTATAGCCATTATTTTACCCAGAATGCAAAGTGTTATGATATTACTCAGGAAATGGAGTACCTGTATGATGTACATATTTTGGAACCAGGATTTGTGAAAATGTTATCTCCCATTGATAGGCCCATTATTATCTCCCAGTGATAGGCTTGTTATTATCTCCCAGTGATAGGCCCGTTATTATCTCCCAGTGATAGGCCCGTTATTATCTCCCAGTGATAGGCCCATTATTATCTCCCAGTGATAGGCCCGTTATTATCTCCCAGTGATAGGCCCATTATTATCTCCCATTGATAGGCCCATTATTATCTCCCAGTGATAGGCCCATTATTATCTCCCATTGATAGGCCTGTTATCAGACATCTGCCCACAGCCCGCCATTATTGCCATGATGAAAAGTCTCCTCTCCCCCCCCTCCCATTTTTTTGGGATAAAATCGTGTAATTGATCAAAATTGGTTATAAAATTTGTTTTGATCCTTATCCAGTATGGTAACCATCTTGAAAATCTATTGGTATCATTTTGAAAAATACATTGAAATTTGAACGCCAAAGATGTACATTAAAACGTATCGGAGTGCATCGATGTTCTAGTATTCAAAAGTTTCCCGGGAAAACATGCCCCCAGACCCCTCCAGCACAACCTTATCTTCAGTTCTCAATTTATTAGTCGGGCATACAAATCTAAAAAGGCTAGCTATGCCCCTGCCTTGAGTGAGTGTGTGTTTTACGTTTGTTTATCGTCGCTACCGGACGCCCATATGAGCGACACCTCCTAAAGAGTCATTTTAGATTTTTGGAGGATAGTGCAATGATATAGACAGGTTCTTTTACGTGCACGGTGTACAGCACCGACACAATACCTTGGTTTAAAGTCCCAACTGAAAGACTGTTAATTTTATTAGGGTCAGATGGGGGATTGAACCTGTGATCCCTGGATTACCAGTCCAGTGTGTTACCACTGGACTACAGATCTGTCTGCCTTGAGTGGGAGAGCAGAGATTATATGGTTGCAATTTGAGTTTAAATTTAAAAGGTAGAAACAGAAATGTTTGACTTGTTTTGCTCATAGATAAGTAAGTTATCTAATTTAAAAATAAGTTTGTACAAATACCAGTTTGATTGAAACAAATATGGCAGAGTTGATGAATTTGTTGATAAATAAAGATCCACAATATTTATGAATTTATTGAAATTGTATACCCAACAGTTTATGGACACTTGTCATTCAATGATAGACTGGAAACCAGTCTGGCGAGTAGGTCAGTGTTACCTTGGGAACCAGTTTGGGGAGTCGGTCAGTGTTTGCCTGGGGACCAGTCTGGGGTGTCAGTCAGTGTTAGCCTGGGAACCAGTCTGGGGATTCATTCAGTGTTAGCCAGAGAAACCATCTGCAATAATTTAGTGTTAGTGTGGGAACGAGTCTGGGGAGTCATTCAAAGCTGATGAAGGCAAGATGGCCTCTATATGTGCTCAAATGGGTACGGTTGTTGATTTCACATCACTGCTGTAAGTTTGAATCCCACCACCAGGGTTGTTTGATTCTCACATGTAAGGAGGCTATCCAACTGTCTGGCCTGTGGATAGTCAGTGGTTCTGCCATGGTGCCAGTCTGTGCATGTGCCTTGATCAGAAGGAAACTTAATGTCTCCCTCCACCACATAAAGATGGAAGATCTGATCTGTACAGTGCAGACATGCAGATGAAGCTTGATGATGATGCATCCATTTATTTACCCTTGCCACTGCAGAAGAAATGACCAGGCAAGCATTTCCAAGTTGATTATGTGAATTCGTGAAGTGTGTCTAGTGGAATGATGCTCTTTAAGTAGGAGGAGGCATCTTCCTATACAGGGTTTCAACAGGGATGAGAGTTTTCTGATTTTTTCCGGAATTCCATTTTTTTTTCAGATTGAAAATGTCCGTTTTTCTGAATTGTGTAAATCCGACTTAAAATTTGGGGGGTGGGTATGGTTTATTTTATTATTCTTCGATTTTGAAGCGTTCACAGTCTGTATTTTGGCTGGTTCATGTTTTCAGCGGAAATCCATTAGTTTGTTTGTATTTGGCGCTAACCTTTAGTCAATTGAAAGCGCATCGATCGATAATAAAGTGACGAATGCGTACCCAAGAAGAAACCGCGGACAATGTTAAATTTTTTAGCACCAATTGTCACAAAGAGTGGAGTTCCTTCTGAGTTTGATGCATCGACAAGCCTGATGATTTCTTCGAAAGGTTCTTCTTAGGGCCACCCTCACTGTTGGTCATCCCGCAGCAACATATAAACGGATCGGACATTTTGTTGTGTAGGTCGCTTCGGCGTCAGTCCAATACACCCACCACTTCTGTTCTGAGCGATGTCTCTATAGTCGCAAGTTCGACAATCAAAAGATCCCCGTATCCGTCGCCGCTGCTACGAGATGTGCCCCCGATGGTGACATACATGCAAGCCATGAGATCAGCGGGAGATGAACCTTTATAAAACTGATCACCTTTTTATACACAGCTGATATATGCAACTGGTAATGAGATCAAAGAATGTCCTGAAACTGAAATAGAGTAATTGGAATAGGAAATGCATCCGTGAGATGCTATTGGTGTGAATGGATCAGGCATGGCCGATGGTATGCATAGTCTTAATTTGATAATCCCAACCAACAGTCTGGAATGTTAGCTAAATGCAGACAGGCATTAAACATTTCAGACTAGTTTGTTACTTTTCTGACCCAAACAGTTCAAGTAGTACACGATATATGCAAATCTGATCCCCCTGTTGATTTATTGTATTCACAATTAGGATACAGCTGCTTGTATTTTTATTCCGTTTTTATGAATAATGAAACTTGGTGTATAATTATGCATATTTTATTGTGTACACAAAATTCGCAGATAGTTATGAATAAACAGTTCTCCAAGATTAACCTTTAGCATGCTGTAGGTGATCAGAACGATTTGAATGAAATGTCACAAGCCCTACTTTCTAGGAAAAATAAGAAAAATATTACACATTTGTTATCTGCTCTTTCGCCTACAGCATGCTTAGTGCTTAATGTTAAGCGGTAAAAATGAAGTGTTTTGTAAATAAAAACATTCACAAATACATGGTAGCCTATTGGAAAGGTTCAAAACACAATCTGAAATTGGGGTAGCCTATTGGAAAGGTTCAAAACAGCATCTGAACTTGGGGCAGCTTTTTCAACATAATTCTATGAAAACATTTGCTTTTTTAAAAAAAACTTTATTTATTTTACAATGATTGCGAAACAAGCTTTAACAACTTATATTAATCACCCTCGTTGGCGCGGATGAAAGCATAAATGTGGTCATTCGTGTTGGAGGAAACTGGAGTACCCAGAGAAAACCCACCTGTCAGATCTGGCGACCACTGTACGTACCATCTCACATATTTCACGGTCCGAGGATCGAACCTGTGTCGCATTAGTGGGAAGCGAGCGCACTAACCACTGCGTTATTCGTTAACATTTGCTTCCGTATCCATCTGTATCTGTAACGTAATGAGATACAGCAGATTTTTCTATTCCCTCCCTTGGCAGATAAAGTCCCAAAATGTGTATTGGTACTTTTAGTTTGGCAGGTTAACTTTTTCAACACTTCAGGCCTCTAAATAGGCTTACAAAAAGTGTAGAACCAGATGAACCGGTTCCTGACGAGCCGTCTCATCAGGATCTGCACTTTTTGCCAGTAATATTACTATTTTTAGACAAAATTATCCAATTTGATAAATGAACTGGTCCAAATGTAATTTTCTTATTCATTTATTGGTTTAAAAATATCATGGACTAGTCCATGTTGGTTATTTGGTGTTGAATGGGTTATGGGTTAAATGGTAACATATGTAGTAGATTAACTATTGTTCTACAATAATTACCATACATACTAAATGAGCAGATAACAAATGTGTACCGGTAATATTTTTCTTATTTTTCCTAGAAAGTAGTGCTTCTTTCGTTTTAAAAAAATAAATATTTTATTTAAAATTTTTACTTTAAAAAGTAAGGCTTGACATTTCATTCAAATCCTCCCATCTGCTCATTTAGCCTACAGCGTGCTAAAGGTTAAAATAACATTTATAAATAATAATTTGGATTAGCTAGGCAACACCAGTTTCAAGGGATGTAACTCTGTTATTGTGGTTTGTTACGGAGATACAGAGCTACAAAGAAGAACAAACTATGCTAGTCAAAATAAGGTTATGTAAATTTTCAACAATGTTCAAATACATTAACCCTTTCCCTCATAGAAGCACCTCTTGACGCCATTACCAATATGACATACATTGACAATGTAGTAGCCAACCCAATGTTCATAAACCCTTTCCCTCATAGAAGCACCTCTTGACATCATTACCAATATGACATACATTGACAATGTAGTAGCCAACCCAATGTTCATAAACCCTTTCCCTCATAGAAGCACCTCTTGACACCATTACCAATATGACATACATTGACAATGTAGTAGCCAACCCAATGTTCATAAACCCTTTCCCTCATAGAAGCACCTCTTGACACCATTACCAATATGACATACATTGACACTGTAGTAACCAAACCAATGTTCATAAACCCTTTCCCTCATAGAAGCACCTCTTCACGCCATTACAATATACATTGACACTGTAGTCCCCGTAATATCTATGGAGGTGGGATAGATATGGCGAGTACTTATCCACTGCATGATAGCTAAATGGCTGTTGTTTGTATGGAGAGTATGGAGATATAATAGTATATTAACCTAAATCTCTATGTAGTCTCAGTAATATCTATGGAGGTGGGATAGATATGGCGACTACTTATCCACTGCATGAGAGCTAAATGGCTGTTGTTTGTATGGAGCTATAATAGTATATTAACCTAAATCTCTATGTAGTCTCAGTAACATCTATGGAGGTGGGATAGATATGGCGAGTACTTATCCAATGCATGATAGCTAAATGGCTGTCGTTTGTATGGAGCTATAATAGTATATTAACCTAAATCTCTATGTAGTCTCAGTAATATCTATGGAGGTGGGATAGATATGGCGACTACTTATCCACCGCATGATAACTAAATGGCTGTCATTTGAATGGAGATATAATAGTATATTAACATAAATCTCTATGTAGTCCCAGTAATATCTATGGAGGTGGGATAGATATGGCGAGTACTTATCCAATGCATGATAGCTAAATAGCTGTAGTTTGTATGGAGATATAATTGTATATTAACCTAAATTTCTATGAAGTCCCAGTAATATCTATGGAGGTGGGATAGATATGGCGACTGCTTATCCACTGCATGATAGCTAAATGGCTGTCGTTTGTATGGAGATATAATTGTATATTAACCTAAATTTCTATGAAGTTCCAGTAATATCTATGGAGGTGGGATAGATATGGCGACTACTTATCCACTGCATGAGTGCTAAATGGCTGTAGTTTGTATGGAGATATAATTGTATATTAACTTAAATTTCTATGTAGTCCCAGTAATATCTATGGAGGTGGGATAGATATGGTGACTACTTATTCACTGCATGATAGCTAAATAGCTGTAGTTTGTATGGAGATATAATTGTATATTAACCTAAATTTCTATGAACAAAAGGGTTACGGTAAATTGTTAAAAAGGATGGATTTGCTTACTGGAAAACTTGAGTGATACCGATGTTGAAACTAATGGTAATGATGATCTAGAAACTGTTTTGGAACGTGTGACAGTCAGAACATGAAGTTGTGCGTAAACCATTTATAGAGAACAATAGAAGGAAGAACAATCAAGAATTCTCATTGGGGGGGGGGATTTGTTGAAACATTTGGGGGGGGGGGGTATTTGTTGAACAATTGGGGTGGGGAGTATTTTGTTGAACAATTTGGGGGGGGGGGGTATTTTGTTGAAAACAACTCATTTTTATCCTACCTTCATGTGAAATAACGTACAAAAACGGCCTGCCTAATAATTTTTGCTTTATTAGTCGGTGCCTAATAAAGCTTTTATGACCCAGATTACGGTTTGTAAATAAACAAAGCGTCTGTGGTCACATTGTGTTGTCTGCTGAGTTTGGAAAATGTCCCAAGAAGAAAGTCGTGTACAGGCAAACTTTCTGGTTGTTTGGGATGAATTAACAGCACTCGATGAGACCCCTCTGGAAACTACTGTTGTCAGAGAAATATCATTTATCATTTATCTATAAATAGAAATATCAATGCGCAACCTATTACCAAGTGCGTAGCGAGTTTGTAAGCTGTCATGGCTAGTTTGTTTGTTTTTGTGTCGGGTGCACACTCAGAATGTAGGATAAATAGAATATTAGGTTACTGTCTTATAAATTTTAATTTATTAGGCTCGTCTCCGAAAAAATTAAAATTTATAAGACAGTAACCTAATATTCTCTATTAAATAAATTTAGACTCTTGGGTGGCAGTGCAGTACGCCCCCCCTGAAGGAAAGTGCTTCATGAATATGGCAGCACCTAACGAGTTCCAGACAGACGTTTATTTTGACAAACAATGCATTAGAATAAAACTTATCTTTTATTGTATTATGCTGGGAGTGTCATTACCTATAATTGTGTTACTGTTTCCTCTGTGGACTTAGTGTAAGATGCATTATGCCAGAATTTTCTGCTGAAGCTCAGTATTGCGTTTATAGAAATATTTCACAGCTTATTTTACTAGGGTTTATGAGAAAGTCCATTACTCCTGCCAGTTATATGACCGGATTGTTACTGCAAGGTATGTAACCTATGTAGTTTGCAATATGGCATGAGAAATACTCTCATTCGCTTTCTATTGCCGATGTTATGCTTGTTTCGGAACGCTTCAATGAAGCTAGTTGTAACCTACCGGTATGCTATGTGTAACCTATGCTATGTGTAACTGAGGCAATGTGTAACTGAGGCTAGTTGTACCCAAGGCTATGGGTAACCTATGCTATATGTAACCTATGCTATGTGTAACCGAGGCTATGTGTAACGAAGGCTATGTGTAACCGAGGCTATGTGTAACCAAGGCTATGTGTAACTGAGGCTATGTGTAACTGAGGCTATGTGTAACTGAGGCTATGTGTAACCAAGGCTATGTGTAACCGAGGCTAGTTGTAACCAAGGCTATGTGTAACCTATGCTATGTGTAACCGAGGCTATGTGTAACTGAGGCTATGTGTAACCGAGGCTAGTTGTACCCAAGGCTCTGTGTAACCGAGGCTATGTGTAACCGAGGCTAGTTGTACCCAAGGCTATGTGTAGCCTAGGCTTTGTGTAACCGAGGCTATGTGTAACCAAGGCTATGTGTAACTGAGACTATGTGTAACTGAGGCTATGTGTAACCGAGGCTAGTTGTACCCAAGGCTCTGTGTAACCGAGGCTATGTGTAACCGAGGCTAGTTGTACCCAAGGCTATGTGTAGCCTAGGCTTTGTGTAACCGAGGCTATGTGTAACCAAGGCTATGTGTAACTGAGACTATGTGTAACTGAGGCTATGTGTAACCAAGGCTATGTGTAACTGAGGCTATGTGTAACCGAGGCTAGTTGTAACCAAGGCTATGTGTAACCTATGCTATGTGTAACCGAGGCTATGTGTAACCGAGGCTATGTGTAACCGAGGCTAGTTGTACCCAAGGCTCTGTGTAACTGAGGCTATGTGTAACCGAGGCTAGTTGTACCCAAGGCTATGTGTAGCCTAGGCTTTGTGTAACCGAGGCTATGTGTAACTAAGGCTAGTTGTACCCAAGGCTATGTGTAGCCTAGGCTTTGTGTAACCGAGGCTATGTGTAACCAAGGCTATGTGTAACCAAGGCTATGTATAACCGAGGCTAGTTGTAACCAAGGTTAGTTGTAACCAAGGCTATGTGTAACCTAAGCTATGTGTAACCGAGGCTATGTGTAACCGAGGATAGTTGTAACCAAGGTTATGTGTAACCTAAGCTATGTGTAACCGAGGCTATTTGTTAATGAGGCTAGTTGTAACCAAGGTTATGTGTAACCTAAGCTATGTGTAAATGAGGCTATGTGTAACCGAGGATAGTTGTAACCAAGGTTATGTGTAACCTAAGCTATGTGTAACTGGGGCTATTTGTTACCGAGGCTAGTTGTAGCCAAGGCTAGTTGTAACCAAGGCTTGTTATCAAGCCAAGGTGGGCTCACATACAGTTTGTGTGCACTAGGTGTATTTAATTTTATACTATTGTCTGCAATAAAGATAGCCGTTATTACAATCCTGCTTGGCTATCAAATAGTATTGTTGTATTGTTGACTTCGCCCTGATAAAAAGACAGAATTGGTCAATTAGGTGGATATAGGAATTTTATTAATATACATCATATAGAGAACTGACCCGCAAAGCTCCGATTAGTAGCAATATTGGATTATTTATGACGACCCTATATTTATGTCTTTGATCACATGAACCACAGAGAAGAGACCTACTTGTATGGTAGATATCTCGCCAATCTTGCAGGCAATAATGGAGGATTATAGTGTTTTAATAGTTTTATGCACATTACAAATAATCTCGAAAATCCAACAAGCTACAAACAAAATATAATTAAATTTGAATTCACAAAAGAAGAGGTTAAGGTGCGTGGTAGCACTCTGTGTGTTATTAACCTAGACTGCAGACTGGATTTCAATGTCATTGCAACGGAGGTTGGCAGGGTCTAGTGTAGTATTCAGGAGACACGTTTATGTTGCCATAAATATGTCTTGGTCCCAGGTGTGAGTTTTTAATGAATGTTTGTTTTGCGTTTATTTATCTTCACTACCGGTTGGCGGTTGCCCATATGAGCGACACCTCCTGAAGAGATTAGTCATTTTAGATTTTTGGAGGATAGTGCAATGATACAGATAGAGTCCCATTCCAGAGTCTTCTCTGGTTCGTTTATGTGCACGGTGTAAAGCACCGACACGAGACATCTGTTTAAAGTCCTAACTGAAAGACTGTTAATTTTATTAGGGTCAGACGGGGGGGATCGAACTTGCGATCCCTGGATTATCACTGGACTGCAGATCTGTCTGTAGCACCATCATAGTCGGCATGACATACACCCTGTGTGGTCAGAGAGCACCCTTACTGACTTGACTTACTAAATAGACTTTAATAGAATGAATGTGGTATAAACTGGGTAGATGTATGTCTGATTTGTGCATGTATAATAGAAATACAGTCAAACCTGTGTTAAGCAGCCAGCCAGCCAAGGGAAACACAGAAAGTGGCTGCATATCATATAGGTGGCTGCTTAATAGAGGGCAACTTTATATATAAAACAACATATTGGTAATCTGAAAACTGGTTGCTTAATACATGTTGGCTGCTTAATAGAGGAGACCACTAACACAGGTTTAGGTTGGCTGCTTTTTTTTTAACTTTATTTATTTTACAATGATTGCAAAGCAAGTTGTAACAACTTATATTAATCACTCTCATTGGCGCGGATGAAAGCGTAAATGTGGTCATTCGTGTGGGAGGAAACCGGAGTACCCGGAGAAAACCCACCTGTCCGATCTGGTGACCACCGTACCATCTCGCATACTTCCCGGTTCGAGGATTGAACCCGGGTTGCATTGGTGAGACGCGAGCGCGCTAACCACTGCGCAAATTGAACAGCCTTAATAATAAAGATGACCACTAACACAGGTTTGACTGTATATAATGGATAATCCGCATTTGCATGGGGTCTAGTTATGTGGAAAAACCTAATCAAGTGATTTTCAGCGGGAAATTTACAAACCACACGAGAATGATAAACATAGTATATTATTTAAATTTTTATGTTGTTTTTATATCTTTCTTAAGTCAACCAAGATGATAAAACCCCAGGCAATATACTAGGATTACTGGATCTACTACCTAAATACTGATTCCAGTATCACATAGTAAAACATTTAAATAAATAGACAGCATTTTAGTTTGGGTACAGTCAAACCTGTGCTAAGCAGTCAGTCAAGTGAAGCAGGAATAGTGGCTGCTTAACATGGGTGGCATGATAATAGAGATGTAATATGTAATAAAATGCCAGTTAGGGAATCAGGGGTTTGGCTGCTTATTAAAACAGGATGGTTGTTTAATAGAGGTGATCGCCAATACAGGTTCGACTGGTATTTACGGTTTGTCACTTCTTGTCAATCATTATGTTAGCTGATTTACTCACACGAGAACTACTTTCACATATAGATGCACACCGCTCAGTTTTGTTCTGCTTCATTGTATCACAGGAGAACTACTTTCACATACAGATGCACACTGCTCAGTTTTGTTCTGCTTCATTGTATCACACGAGAACTACTTTCACATACAGATGCACACTGCTCAATTTTGTTCTGCTTCATTCTATCACAGGAGAACTACTTTCACATACAGATGCACACTGCTCAATTTTGTTCTGCTTCATTCTATCACAGAACTACTTTCACATACAGATGCAAACTGCTCAGTTTTGTTCTGCTTCATTGTATCACAGGAGAACTACTTTCACATACAGATGTAAACCGCTCAGGTTTGTTCTGCTTCATTGTATCACAGGAGAACTACTTTCACATACAGATGCAAACCGCTCAGGTTTTTTCTGCTTCATTCTATCACACGAGAACTACTTTCACATGCAGATGTAAACCGCTCAGGTTTTTCTGCTTCATTCTATCACAGGAGAACTACTTTCACATACAGATGCACACTGCTCAGTTTTGTTCTGCTTCATTCTATTGTAAATCGAGCATCTTTCACAGTCAGATTCTGTTAAAAACCAGATTCAACTTATAATTAACGCATGCAGTTCTGTAAACTACAGGACTTCTGTTTGAAGTTAAACATGATTAAGTAATGGCATCAGAATGAAACATCACCATATGGCAATGTTTACAAACACTGGTTCATAATTGGAATGAGCAGGCATCATTGATACCATGCATATAGGACTGTTTACTCATCCGTGCATCGGAGCAAGTAGTCCTCAAATAAATTGACAAAATGTCTCCTTAAATTGAACACAATTGCCACAGAAGCACCGCAGTCACTTTCGGCCTCCACACACTTTAACCACACCCAATATAGTTCATACCCCGATGGAAACTATTAACCCGCGATTCATTACTTATATTTACATTAATTATTCTTTTTTAATGACAATAACGAAAATATAGCACATTTTGTATTGAAAATGTTTTTAGTCCAGATTTGTTACTCACCTTGTCACTGAACAGGTAAATAGATCATCCTTGGAACAGCATACACTATAAGACACGTCTTTTCTCGCGATGAACATTGCCTAATAATGCGAATGTGTATGCCCGTAGCTTCGAGTGCGCGTGTAAGCTGCATATCATTAGTTGGAAACCCTAATTTGCAATTGTATGCAATCAGGGCACATTCGTTCATCGAAGGAAATGCAATAGCGATGTAAATATAATAAGAAATGCAAACAATAAAACATCATCAAGTAGGATCCGCTTGTTTCCACTTAAAAACTACTTTCTAGAGTACAATGACCCGGAACCAATTCCTTCAGTGGGGTCACACGATACTCAAGCACAGTTGTTTTACCTGCTAATACTGCTTCGTATATCTTTGAAGTTCATCATTGTATTAATGGTATTGATTGCCAAAAATGATCTTGTCAAATCCAAGATGGCTGACTTGTTACTATAAATAGTTTGTGTTTGACATTTTGTTTATGGCTAAGCTGCTTCACTTATCTCCCTTTATTACCATCGTCGCTGGCGAACCATTTTGGCGAGCATCGTATCTTCTTGATGCTTCCTGATGCTTCCTGATTCTTCGTACTAGACTGTATTGGTAAAAGTTCCATCCTATCCAAGATGGCTGATTTGTTACTATAAATAATTTTTGTTGGTCATGTCATAGAGTATGGTTTTTGGGTTCCTTGTCTATGGAAGGTGCTTGTACTCATGCCATAGTTTATGGTTTTTTGTTTATGGAAGGTCCCATGTTGTTGGTCATGCCATAGTGTATTGTGGTTAGGTTCCTTCGTTAAGGAAGGTTCCTTGTTGTTGGTCATGCCATAGTGTATTGTGGTTAGGTTCCTTCATTAAGGAAGGTTCCTTGTTGTTGGTCATGCCATAGTGTATTGTGGTTAGGTTCCTTCGTTAAGGAAGGTTCCTTGTTGTTGGTCATGCCATAGTGTATTGTGGTTAGGTTCCTTCGTATAGGAAGGTCCCATCTTGTTGGTCATGCCATAGTGTATTGTGGTTAGGTTCCTTCGTTAAGGAAGGTCCCATGTTGTTGGTCATGCCATAGTGTATTGTGGTTAGGTTTCTTCGTTAAGGAAGGTCCCATGTTGTTGGTCATGCCATAGTGTATTGTGGTTAGGTTCCTTCGTTAAGGAAGGTTCCTTGTTGTTGGTCATGCCATAGTGTATTGTGGTTAGGTTCCTTCGTTAAGGAAGGTCCCATGTTGTTGATCATGCCATAGTGTATTGTGGTTAGGTTCCTTCGTTAAGGAAGGTTCCTTGTTGTTGGTCATGCCATAGTGTATTGTGGTTAGGTTCCTTCGTTAAGGAAGGTCCCATGTTGTTGATCATGCCATAGTGTATTGTGGTTAGGTTCCTTCGTTAAGGAAGGTTCCTTGTTGTTGGTCATGCCATAGTGTATTGTGGTTAGGTTCCTTCGTTAAGGAAGGTCCCATGTTGTTGATCATGCCATAGTGTATTGTGGTTAGGTTCCTTCGTTAAGGAAGGTTCCTTGTTGTTGGTCATGCCATAGTGTATTGTGGTTAGGTTCCTTCGTTAAGGAAGGTCCCTTGTTGTTAGTCATGCTGTAGTACCATAGTGTATGCTGTTAAATCGCTTGCCCCTTACCACTGACGGTTCGTATCCCACTTGGGGTGTCATATTCTTTCATGTAAAGAAGCTATTCAGCTTATGGAAGGGTGGTGGTTCTACCCAGATGCCTGACGTACTTGAAATAGTGGCCGAATCTTCCTCCACCAATAATAGCTTGAGATTCACCATATGACCTAAGCTGCCGGTGCACTGTTAAACCCCAAAAACAAGCAGACAAACAAACAACTTTGATTGGGTATTGAAGGTAAATGTTGTAGATTTATAATGTTGAGATGTTGATCTTCTCATTAGATATAAATAGCAGCCTGTGGCCGAGGTTATAACACTTTTCTCAGATCTCAATCTCAAGCTCAAATGATTTGATTGGTTGATTCCAGGTTTTACTGCCAGCTGAACCAATCAGAAGCTTGAGACTGAGTTTGAGATAGGAACTTTTGTTTTATAACCTCGAGGCCATGTCTGATAATAGATTGGGATATATCAGAACATATTTGACATGATTAAATAATGATAAAGGATCTCTAATTTGACTAGACAGATCTTTCTACTTCAGGATGTGTTGAGGGAGAGGACAGCTGTTGGCGAACAACAACAATGTGTATACAGTGGATATAGACTTGGTTGATATAGATGTGGGTAGGTTCTATTGGTTATTCTATGCAAGGGGTCAGTCCCAAGCTTTAAGGTTTGTACCATATGAGGCAATAATTCATTATGATAATACAGTGGTTTGTATCATATGAGGCAATAATTCATTATGATAATACAGTGGTTTGTACCATATGAGGCAATAATTCATTATGATAATACAGTGGTTTGTACCATATGAGGCAATAATTCATTGTGATAATACAGTGGTTTGTACCATATGAGGCAATAATTCATTATGATAATACAGTGGTTTGTACCATATGAGGCAATAATTCATTGTGATAATACAGTGGTTTGTACCATATGAGGCAATAATTCATTGTGATAATACAGTGGTTTGTACCATATGAGGCAATAATTCATTATGATAATACAGTGGTTTGTACCATATGAGGCAATAATTCATTGTGATAATACAGTGATTTTTTTATTAAACACTTCGACTTATCGTGGTCAGCTCACGCCACGAAAAGTTGAAAACTGTTTTGCGCGATAATTATTTCCTAAGTATGCAGAAAAGTCGATATGTGGTCTCCTTGCTTCAACATTGTGCTCTAATGGCGACAAGTAGAATATGACGCAATAATTATCAGACAAATGGTCGAAAAGTTGATAGCAGAAACTGGATTCCGTAGAAAGTAACTGAAAGTAGCTGGTCAACACAGGTGGTTGTTTAGTAGTGGTCAAAACATAATGAAATTCCAGATTGGTAATCTAGAAGCTAGCTGTTTGAAATTGGTTTTACTGCTTATCAGAGGTGACTGCTAACACAAGTTTGACTGTATTGTCAATTATATTGACTGTATTGAATTGTTCGTCTTGATTCCCGACTGAAATTTGTCAAAAAGATGTACTAGTATTTCGTCATTCGGATGAGATTATAAATAAGCGTAAGTAGTTAGTGTTACTTTCAGTTGCCAGGCAACATTGCGTAGCTGGAAGTGTGATTGCCATGCATTTAAGATGCATACTCGTTGGAATTATGCAAATGATTTGGCAGAGATTTAGGTTGCAATTCTACTTACTAGTAATTCTCAGGAGGATTTGGCTAGATTGAGGCACAAGTTTAGGTTCATCCTTCAGCTAAATTGGACAAAGGTTTACAAATGTTTGTTGATCTATAGTTTTAGATAATAGTTTTTAAGGGTGCAATCCTTTCAATAGTTCATTATTCAGAAATGCCTGGCCCTTTCAATAGGGGTGATGCTATAATAAAAAAAACACTATCTTACCTTGCTTCTAGTGCAAATTGTTTCTTTTTAGTGAGTGGAAATGGAATCTAGCTTGAACTATGCCCACACATTGGACCTTAGGGAGCTAACTCAAACCGCTATTTTGGCTTCATGTTCCCTTGAATCTTAAATACGACCACTGGTTTTGACTAATTGACACATTGTATTGAAACCATTCCCCATAGTTCACTGCACTTTCACTCATCGGAATTGCTTTTCAAAATTGAACTGCGCTTCCTAGAATTGGCTCGCTATAATTATAGAGAAGATCCTGTTTGTTATGTGCTTTCCAGGCTGCTTTATAAAAGGAAAGTGAGATTTATATCCAGGAAAACTAAAGTACCGTGTGGGGCTTTGCAAATTGTGCTCCGGGAGATATTCACAGAGCAATAGTTGCCGGTTTATCCATCAGAGAATTTCGCAAAAAGTTCACACGAGTTTATCGTACAAGGAGATGGTATCATGTGTAGAACAACAGTCAATGTCACACGTTGGAAATGTGTGTGTGTTGAGAGTTGGCCATCAAATTAGTTTGATTAATACAAATCTTAGCTCGATTGCGAAGTAAGTTCTTACAACATTAGTTTAATCGTTCTCGAGACTTATCCTAATGGAATCCATCACCTGGCCCCGAGGTTATATAACTGTTCTCAGATCTCAAACGCAAGCTCAAATGATCTGATTGGTTGATTCTGAGTGTTACTGTCAGCTGAAGCAATCAGACGCTTGAGACTGAGTTTTGCGATTGGAGAAAAGTTTTATAACCTTGGGGCCATGAGGACTCAAAATCACAACCTCTCGAGTTACGAGGCGGACACCGTATCCATGACACCATGGTTGCTCCAGCAAGAGAATTCTGATTGAGTGTGAACATTTGCAATTTGGAAATCTATCCAAATTACAGTTTTTAATATTGGCTAAGAAGTGTTTTGCTGTAGTGACGATTTTAATTTAGAGTGGAAACGTGCAGTGGAAATCCAGTTGCCCGAGTATAGTACTGTTACGGTACATTCATATCGGTAAGCTGGATGTACTGAGAGACATCGGTCAGTTACCATCTCTGATTACTCCTTAGGACAGTCTACACCCGCTATGTCAAAGTCGGTTATGTCGAATTCTCCCGTTATCTCGATGTCTGATCAAAGTCGCGTTTCAGACACTTATCATGTTACATATAACTGGCTCCGTTTATATAGAATTTCGTTAAGTCAAATTTCGGTTATGTCGAAGTATTTTGTTCGGTCCGGCGGAATTCGACATAGCGAATGTAGACTGTATGGAGGTCCTCTGAAGTGGTTTCCTCTGTTTTCATGTTTTTATCAAATCTGGTTACGGACAACTGTAAAAACAAAGGATTCCAACTGAAACGACCGCTATACATTTCGGGATAAATCTAAGTTTATCTGCCAAGGGAGGTAATAGAAAAAGCCTGCGATGTCTCTCATAGAATGGGATATATGTTGCTTGGAACATGGTTGCCAAAAAAAGATTACATAGAACATCTGCTATGAACATTGTAGAGCTTTGATTAGTCTGGATCTGACAGGCAGTTACATAGGAAAACAGCTACATTTATCCTATCAATTTATTGTTGTGACATAGGGTATTATTGATGTGGCACGAAAAAGGAAGGAATATGCCAAGCAGGCATGCTGAAACATATCCAGATGTTCCATTCAAGCTTCCTTTTAGCTCATCTGTGGTATGATCAGGGTGAGGTAATTGTAATTCCTCTGGCATCTCTAGGATCTCAGTTTGTCTGTCCACAATTGCTTTATGCGGAACCTCTGTGGCAGATTGCTTACGGTCATTGACTTCAAATCACTTGCTGTAGGTTTAAATCCCGCTGGGGGTGTCGAATTCTTCAAATGCAGAAGTTATCCCGCTGGCTTGCATGAATTCGGCAGTTGGACCAAGGTGCCTGTCCATGTTCATAGTGACACCCAGTGTATTCCTCCCACCAATAATAGCTTGACAGTCACTATATGGCCTAAAATATGTATCAATTTTACCGCCTCCGCTCGCGGTTCCTATCACACGCGACTGCATCTTTCCAACCCAAACAAATTGCAACTGGAATCGCCAGCGTGTGACCTAGGCATTAAGGGTTGTATCCCCTATATAATTATGGGTTTTTCTGTTTCTTTTATGACTATTGTGTCAACATGTGTGGTATTGATAATGGCATCAAGAAGTACTTCTATATTAGAGTGGTTATAGCGCGGAGAAGTGCTTCTATAGGAGAATGGATAATAGCGTGGAGAAGTGCTTCTATAGGAGAATGGATAATAGCGTGGAGAAGTGCTTCTATAGGAGAATGGATAATAGCCTGGAGAAGTGCTTCTATATGAGAATGGTTATAGCGCGGAGAAGTGCTTCTATATGAGAATGGATAATAGCCTGGAGAAGTGCTTCTATAGGAGAATGGATAATAGCATGGAGAAGTGCTTCTATAGGAGAATGGATAATAGCCTGGAGAAGTGCTTCTATAGGAGAATGGATAATAGCGTGGAGAAGTGCTTCTATAGGAGAATGGATAATAGCATGGAGAAGTGCTTCTATATTAGAATGGATAATAGCGTGGAGAAGTGCTTCTATATTAGAATGGATAATAGCATGGAGAAGTGCTTCTATAGGAGAATGGATAATAGCGTGGAGAAGTGCTTCTATAGGAGAATGGATAATAGCATGGAGAAGTGCTTCTATATTAGAATGGATAATAGCGTGGAGAAGTGCTTCTATATTAGAATGGATAATAGCATGGAGAAGTGCTTCTATAGGAGAATGGATAATAGCGTGGAGAAGTGCTTCTATATTAGAATGGATAATAGCATGGAGAAGTGCTTCTATAGGAGAATGGATAATAGCATGGAGAAGTGCTTCTATAGGAGAATGGATAATAGCGTGGAGAAGTGTTTCTATAGGAGAATGGATAATAGCCTGGAGAAGTGCTTCTATATTAGAATGGATAATAGCGTGGAGAAGTGCTTCTATAGGAGAATGGATAATAGCCTGGAGAAGTGCTTCCATAGGAGAATGGATAATAGCTTTGGGAATGCTTCTATATGAGAATGGATAATAGCCTGGAGAAGTGCTTCTATAGGAGAATGATAATAGCGCGGAGAAGTCCTTCCATAGGAGAATGGATAATAGCATGGAGAAGTGCTTCTATAGGAGAATTGATAATAGCATGGAGAAGTGCTTCTATAGGAGAATGGATAATAGCGTGGAGAAGTGCTTCTATAGGAGAATGGAGCGTGGAGAAGTGCTTCTATAGGAGAATGGATAATAGCGTGGAGAAGTGCTTCTATAGGAGAATGGATAATAGCCTGGAGAAGTGCTTCTATAGGAGAATGGATAATAGCCTGGAGAAGTGCTTCTATAGGAGAATGGATAATAGCCTGGAGAAGTGCTTCTATAGGAGAATGGATAATAGCCTGGAGAAGTGCTTCTATAGGAGAATGGATAATAGCGTGGAGAAGTGCTTCTATAGGAGAATGGATAATAGCGTGGAGAAGTGCTTCTATAGGAGAATGGAGCGTGGAGAAGTGCTTCTATATGAGAATGGATAATAGCCTGGAGAAGTGCTTCTATAGGAGAATGGATAATAGCGCGGAGAAGTCCTTCCATAGGAGAATGGATAATAGCCTGGAGAAGTGCTTCTATAGGAGAATGGATAATAGCCTGGAGAAGTGCTTCTATAGGAGAATGGATAATAGCCTGGAGAAGTGCTTCTATATTAGAATGGATAATAGCGTGGAGAAGTGCTTCTATAGGAGAATGGATAATAGCGTGGAGAAGTGCTTCTATAGGAGAATGGAGCGTGGAGAAGTGCTTCTATAGGAGAATGGATAATAGCATGGAGAAGTGCTTCTATAGGAGAATGGATAATAGCCTGGAGAAGTGCTTCTATAGGAGAATGGATAATAGCATGGAGAAGTGCTTCTATAGGAGAATGGAGCGTGGAGAAGTGCTTCTATAGGAGAATGGATAATAGCATGGAGAAGTGCTTCTATAGGAGAATGGATAATAGCCTGGAGAAGTGCTTCTATAGGAGAATGGATAATAGCCTGGAGAAGTGCTTCTATAGGAGAATGGATAATAGCGTGGAGAAGTGCTTCTATAGGAGAATGGAGCGTGGAGAAGTGCTTCTATAGGAGAATGGATAATAGCCTGGAGAAGTGCTTCTATAGGAGAATGGATAATAGCCTGGAGAAGTGCTTCTATAGGAGAATGGATAATAGCCTGGAGAAGTGCTTCTATAGGAGAATGGATAATAGCCTGGAGAAGTGCTTCTATAGGAGAATGGATAATAGCGTGGAGAAGTGCTTCTATAGGAGAATGGATAATAGCCTGGAGAAGTGCTTCTATAGGAGAATGGATAATAGCCTGGAGAAGTGCTTCTATAGGAGAATGGAGCGTGGAGAAGTGCTTCTATAGGAGAATGGATAATAGCCTGGAGAAGTGCTTCTATAGGAGAATGGATAATAGCCTGGAGAAGTGCTTCTATAGGAGAATGGATAATAGCGTGGAGAAGTGCTTCTATAGGAGAATGGATAATAGCGTGGAGAAGTGCTTCTATAGGAGAATGGAGCGCGGAGAAGTCCTTCCATAGGAGAATGGAGCGTGGAGAAGTGCTTCTATAGGAGAATGGATAATAGCCTGGAGAAGTGCTTCTATAGGAGAATGGAGCATGGAGAAGTGCTTCTATATGAGAATGGTTATAGCACGGAGAAGTGCTTCTATATGAGAATGGTTATAGCGCGGAGAAGTACTTCTATAGGAGAATGGATAATAGTGCGGAGAAGTGCTTCCATAGGAGAATGGATAATAGCCTGGAGAAGTGCTTCTATAGGAGAATGGATAATAGCCTGGAGAAGTGCTTCTATAGGAGAATGGATAATAGCCTGGAGAAGTGCTTCTATAGGAGAATGGATAATAGCCTGGAGAAGTGCTTCTATAGGAGAATGGAGCGTGGAGAAGTGCTTCTATAGGAGAATGGATAATAGCATGGAGAAGTGCTTCTATATTAGAATGGATAATAGCGTGGAGAAGTGCTTCTATAGGAGAATGGATAATAGCCTGGAGAAGTGCTTCTATAGGAGAATGGATAATAGCCTGGAGAAGTGCTTCTATAGGAGAATGGAGCGTGGAGAAGTGCTTCTATAGGAGAATGGATAATAGCATGGAGAAGTGCTTCTATAGGAGAATGGATAATAGCCTGGAGAAGTGCTTCTATAGGAGAATGGATAATAGCATGGAGAAGTGCTTCTATAGGAGAATGGAGCGTGGAGAAGTGCTTCTATAGGAGAATGGATAATAGCATGGAGAAGTGCTTCTATAGGAGAATGGATAATAGCCTGGAGAAGTGCTTCTATAGGAGAATGGATAATAGCATGGAGAAGTGCTTCTATAGGAGAATGGAGCGTGGAGAAGTGCTTCTATAGGAGAATGGATAATAGCATGGAGAAGTGCTTCTATAGGAGAATGGATAATAGCCTGGAGAAGTGCTTCTATAGGAGAATGGATAATAGCATGGAGAAGTGCTTCTATAGGAGAATGGAGCGTGGAGAAGTGCTTCTATAGGAGAATGGATAATAGCATGGAGAAGTGCTTCTATAGGAGAATGGATAATAGCCTGGAGAAGTGCTTCTATAGGAGAATGGATAATAGCGTGGAGAAGTGCTTCCATAGGAGAATGGATAATAGCGTGGAGAAGTGCTTCTATAGGAGAATGGATAATAGCGTGGAGAAGTGCTTCTATAGGAGAATGGATAATAGCGTGGAGAAGTGCTTCTATAGGAGAATGGATAATAGCCTGGAGAAGTGCTTCTATAGGAGAATGGAGCATGGAGAAGTGCTTCTATATGAGAATGGTTATAGCACGGAGAAGTGCTTCTATATGAGAATGGTTATAGCGCGGAGAAGTACTTCTATAGGAGAATGGATAATAGTGCGGAGAAGTGCTTCCATAGGAGAATGGATAATAGCCTGGAGAAGTGCTTCTATAGGAGAATGGATAATAGCCTGGAGAAGTGCTTCTATAGGAGAATGGATAATAGCCTGGAGAAGTGCTTCTATAGGAGAATGGATAATAGCCTGGAGAAGTGCTTCTATAGGAGAATGGAGCGTGGAGAAGTGCTTCTATAGGAGAATGGATAATAGCATGGAGAAGTGCTTCTATATTAGAATGGATAATAGCGTGGAGAAGTGCTTCTATAGGAGAATGGATAATAGCCTGGAGAAGTGCTTCTATAGGAGAATGGATAATAGCCTGGAGAAGTGCTTCTATAGGAGAATGGAGCGTGGAGAAGTGCTTCTATAGGAGAATGGATAATAGCCTGGAGAAGTGCTTCTATAGGAGAATGGATAATAGCCTGGAGAAGTGCTTCTATAGGAGAATGGATAATAGCCTGGAGAAGTGCTTCTATAGGAGAATGGATAATAGCCTGGAGAAGTGCTTCTATAGGAGAATGGATAATAGCCTGGAGAAGTGCTTCTATAGGAGAATGGATAATAGCCTGGAGAAGTGCTTCTATAGGAGAATGGATAATAGCCTGGAGAAGTGCTTCTATAGGAGAATGGAGCGTGGAGAAGTGCTTCTATAGGAGAATGGATAATAGTGCGGAGAAGTGCTTCCATAGGAGAATGGATAATAGCCTGGAGAAGTGCTTCTATAGGAGAATGGAGCGTGGAGAAGTGCTTCTATAGGAGAATGGATAATAGCCTGGAGAAGTGCTTCTATAGGAGAATGGAGCGTGGAGAAGTGCTTCTATAGGAGAATGGATAATAGTGCGGAGAAGTGCTTCCATAGGAGAATGGATAATAGCGTGGAGAAGTGCTTCTATAGGAGAATGGATAATAGCATGGAGAAGTGCTTCTATAGGAGAATGGATAATAGCCTGGAGAAGTGCTTCTATAGGAGAATGGATAATAGTGCGGAGAAGTGCTTCCATAGGAGAATGGATAATAGTGCGGAGAAGTGCTTCTATAGGAGAATGGATAATAGCCTGGAGAAGTGCTTCTATAGGAGAATGGATAATAGCATGGAGAAGTGCTTCTATAGGAGAATGGATAATAGCGTGGAGAAGTGCTTCTATAGGAGAATGGAGCGTGGAGAAGTGCTTCTATAGGAGAATGGATAATAGCCTGGAGAAGTGCTTCTATAGGAGAATGGAGCGTGGAGAAGTGCTTCTATATGAGAATGGATAATAGCGTGGAGAAGTGCTTCTATAGGAGAATGGATAATAGCATGGAGAAGTACTTCTATAGGAGAATGGAGCGTGGAGAAGTGCTTCTATAGGAGAATGGATAATAGCATGGAGAAGTGCTTCTATAGGAGAATGGATAATAGCATGGAGAAGTGCTTCTGTAGGAGAATGGAGCGTGGAGAAGTGCTTCTATATGAGAATGGATAATAGCATGGAGAAGTACTTCTATAGGAGAATGGAGCGTGGAGAAGTACTTCTATAGGAGAATGGATAATAGCGTGGAGAAGTGCTTCTATAGGAGAATGGAGCGTGGAGAAGTGCTTCTATAGGAGAATGGATAATAGCGTGGAGAAGTGCTTCTATAGGAGAATGGAGCGTGGAGAAGTGCTTCTATAGGAGAATGAGGGGAGAAGTGCTTCTATAGGAGAATGGATAATAGCGTGGAGAAGTGCTTCTATAGGAGAATGGATAATAGCGTGGAGAAGTGCTTCTATAGGAGAATGGATAATAGCGTGGAGAAGTGCTTCTATAGGAGAATGGAGCGTGGAGAAGTGCTTCTATATGAGAATGGATAATAGCCTGGAGAAGTGCTTCTATAGGAGAATGGATAATAGCCTGGAGAAGTGCTTCTATAGGAGAATGGATAATAGCATCAAGAAGTACTTCTATAGGAGAATGGAGCATGGAGAAGTGCTTCTATAGGAGAATTGATAATAGCCTGGAGAAGTGCTTCTATAGGAGAATGGATAATAGCCAGGAGAAGTGCTTCTATAGGAGAATGGATAATAGCGTGGAGAAGTGCTTCTATAGGAGAAGGGATAATAGCCTGGAGAAGTGCTTCTATAGGAGAATGGATAATAGCCTGGAGAAGTGCTTCTATAGGAGAATGGATAATAGCCTGGAGAAGTGCTTCTATAGGAGAATGGATAATAGCCTGGAGAAGTGCTTCTATAGGAGAATGGATAATAGCCTGGAGAAGTGCTTCTATAGGAGAATGGATAATAGCCTGGAGAAGTGCTTCTATAGGAGAATGGAGCGTGGAGAAGTGCTTCTATAGGAGAATGGATAATAGCCTGGAGAAGTGCTTCTATATGAGAATGGATAATAGCCTGGAGAAGTGCTTCCACTGTGGGAAAGGGTTAATTAGAGGCAAAAAAAGTCCTAAGAATTAGTACACCAGACTTTCTGTTTTATTAGATATTTCAAAACCATCTACACCAGATATGAAATTAAATTGTGTTTGTGGAAACTAAAAAATGTTTTGAGATCAATGAAAGTATTCAATGTTGAGATGATGTTGAAGTTGGACAGCTGTTTTAAAACTGTGATGTTATTGTGAAATTGTAGGGCATTATCAATCAGGAAAGACATTTAATGATCAGACCAGATGTATTTCTTAGAAAAATAATGTATTTTCATTGAAGATTACAGATACGTACAGCACTGTATCCAGATACTGAAAATAATTAGAAACACACATTTTCCTGACTTTACAGTAAGTTGAAGGTTGTTTTATATCCCAAAGTGTGTACATCTGTAGATGTTGTAGCTCTTAAAATATAATTATTTGATTCCAGTTGGCAGTATTGTACATCGAAAACTGCACCATTCAGCTTCTCATTTTCTGCATCGGCGGCGATAATAGGCGGGAATTAAGAGTTTCGTGCAATAATGATGCAATTTTCTTATCAGATTTTAATGGGAGATGGTTTTTTCCTGGCTTGAACTGAATGAGTAATAATTTCTGTTTCAAACAAAATGAGATGTACGGATAAATGCAGAATTATTTTCAGTAGTTGCAGAAGTTGAAGATTTATTAGCAATAGATGTAGAGCATGAAGAATTGTTTGCAATGTAGAAAATGCAGAATAATTTGCAGTAGTTGTAGAAGTTGAAGATTTATTAGCAATAGATGTAGAGAATGAAGAATTGTTTGCAGTAGTTGTAGAAGTTGAAGATTTATTGGCAATAGATGTAGAGAATGAAGAATTGTTTGCAATGTAGAAAATGCAGAATAGTTTGCAGTAGTTGTAGAAGTTGAAGATTTATTAGCAATAGATGTAGAGCATGAAGAATTGTTTGCAATGTAGAAAATGCAGAATAATTTGCAGTAACTGCAGAAGTTGAAGATTTATTAGCAATAGATGTAGAGCATGAAGAATTGTTTGCAATGTAGAAAATGCAGAATAATTTGCAGTAGTTGTAGAAGTTGAAGATTTATTAGCAATAGATGTAGAGAATGAAGAATTGTTTGCAGTAGTTGTAGAAGTTGAAGATTTATTGGCAATAGATGTAGAGAATGAAGAATTGTTTGCAATGTAGAAAATGCAGAATAGTTTGCAGTAGTTGTAGAAGTTGAAGATTTATTAGCAATAGATGTAGAGCATGAAGAATTGTTTGCAATGTAGAAAATGCAGAATAATTTGCAGTAGTTGTAGAAGTTGAAGAAGATTTATTAGCAATAGATGTAGAGAATGAAGAATTGTTTGCAATGTAGAAAATGCAGAATAATTTGCAGTAGTTGTAGACGTTGAAGAAGATTTATTAGCAATAGATGTAGAGCATGAAGAATTGTTTGCAATGTAGACAATGCAGAATAATTTGCAGTAACTGCAGAAGTTGAAGATTTATTAGCAATAGATGTAGAGCATGAAGAATTGTTTGCAATGTAGACAATGCAGAATAATTTGCAGTAGTTGTAGAAGTTGAAGAAGATTTATTAGCAATAGATGTAGAGCATGAATAATTGTTTGCAATGTAGACAATGCAGAATAATTTGCAGTAGCTGTAGAAGTTGAGGATTTATTAGCAATAGATGTAGAGCATAAAGAATTGTTTGCAATGTAGACAATGCAGAATAATTTGCAGTAGTTGTAGAAGTTGAAGATTTATTAGCAATAGATGTAGAGCATAAAGAATTGTTTGCAATGTAGACAATGCAGAATAATTTGCAGTAGCTGTAGAAGTTGAGGATTTATTAGCAATAGATGTAGAGCATGAAGAATTGTTTGCAATATGTAGACAATGCAGACTAATTTGCAGTAGTTGTAGAAGTTGAAGATTTATTAGCAATAGATGTAGAGCATGAAGAATTGTTTGCAATGTAGACAATGCAGAATAATTTGCAGTAGCTGTAGAAGTTGAGGATTTATTAGCAATAGATGTAGAGCATGAAGAATTGTTTGCAATGTAGACAATGCAGAATAATTTGTAATATAATGATATATGGGGGTGGGGTAGATATGTCTGTATTGAGTAAAGTGTTACAATATATTACATAGTATAGTATTGAATTCTCTATGGAGGTGGGGGGGGGGGGGCGGTATCTGCTGACTGCTTATGCATTGAGAAAGTTGAGTGTTTGGAGTTACAGCTGTATATAAGCCTATTTCTGTATGGAGTAAAGTGTTAGTTACAATGTATTATATAGTATAGTATTGAATTCTCTATGGAGGGGGGGGGGGGGGAGGGGTATCTGCCGACTGCTTATGCATTGAGAAAGTTGAGTGTTTGGAGTTACAGCTGTATATAAGCCTATGTCTGTATGGAGTAAAGTGTAAGTTACAATGTATTATATAGAATAATATTGAACTCTCTATGGGGGTGGGGTACCTGCTGACTGCTTATGCATTGAGAAAGTTGAGTGTTTGGAGTTACAGCTGCATATAAGCCTATGTCTGTATGGAGTGAAGTGTTACTATATATTATGTAGTATAGTATTGAACTTTCTATGGGGGTGGGGTATCTGCGGACTGCTTATGCATTGAGAAAGTTGAGTGTTTGGAGTTACAGCTGTATATACGTCTATGTCTGTATGGAGTAAAGTGTTACAATGTATTATATAGAATAATATTGAACTCTCTATGGGGGTGGGGTACCTGCTGACTGCTTATGCATTGAGAAAGTTGAGTGAAGTGTTACTGTATATTATGTAGTATAGTATTGAACTTTCTATGGGGGTGGGGTATCTGCGGACTGCTTATGCATTGAGAAAGTTGAGTGAAGTGTTACTATATATTATGTAGTATAGTATTGAACTTTTTATGGGGGTGGGGTATCTGCGGACTGCTTATGCATTGAGAAAGTTTGTTGAGTGTTTGTAGATACAGCTGTATATAAGCTGTCTCTATGGTGTAAAGATTTAAATTATTAAAAACATGGAAAATAATACGTTTTTGGTAAGAATAAATGTCTACTCTATGTTGTGTTTTATTTTCCAAGTACTAGCAGTTCAGGAAGCAGATATAGCTGTTTTAAAATTGGTCGAAACCTTTTAACTGCATTTGATTCTGGATACCGTTCAAACAGTATTTGCAAAGAACATAGAGCCAGATCAGCCGCCATGGAACATACCGTCTGATCAGGCTCTATGCTGTTTGCTATTCAGATAATCTTGCTAAGACACTTGGCTATGTAGCAAACAACATAGATCCTGATCAGCATGCAGCGTCACACAACATAGATCTTGATCAGCATGCAGCTTCACACTGCAGCTGATCTGGATCTATGTTGTTTGCAAAAGCCTTTAAATGTATCCAGAATGAAATGGGTTAACTTCATTTTCAAATCTAATTTATTTTCCTGTCTGGAATACTTTGGCATTCTGCATTTATATAGAACAATGTGCTAGGTGTTTGCAGTACCGTAGTTAGTTGGTACCGTTACATTTGTATTGAAGTGTTCCTTATTGATTGACTAATCGTGTCTGCATTGTGATGCTGAATTAGAGAAATGCCATAAAGATGTCGTCCCAGTAAGTGCGTCTTGCCTCTTAAGAATACAGATGGTTTAACGTATTGATCAGCCCTAATATTTGTCAAAATAGCCCAACGGTCATTATTTGCAATACGATATGTTGCGTGCTTTAAGCTGTTTCTGAAATGTCCGGAAACGTGTCTTATTTATGTATTTTTTTCTTTTGTTGGTAAAGTCAGTAAAAATACAATTAAAATATCTAATAATTTCTGATTGCAATAGCACTTGCCCCTCTCCGCTGTAGGTTTGAATCCCACTGGAGGTGTTAAATGTGGAAGGTCGGTGGTTCTACCCGGGTGCCCAACCGTGTCTGCAATATTGCATGGAGGGGCACCCGGGGTCTTCCTCCACCAATAATACCTGGAGAGCCGCGGTATGACCTAAGCTGTTGGTTGTGACTTTATAAACCCCAAAAACAAACACATTTCTAATGGTAGAAATATGGAGAAAGCATTCGTAATGTTTAGTGGGCGAAACAATCTTTGATATCTCTGTTTAACAAATCAGAATTTTACACAAGAACATGCATTTTGTTTAACAAATCCCCTTTTTAAGCAAAAACATGTATTTTGTTTAACAAATCCCCTTTTTAAGCAAAAAACATGTATTTTGTTTAACAAATCCCCTTTTTACACAAAAACATGTATTTTGTTTAACAAATCCCGTTTTTACACATAAACATACACTTTCTCTAGCATGGAAGTTGTAATAGCGTAGTTGTAGCGCGTTCTTCAAGTCCACATTGCCTCTTCTTTCTCCCTCATGGCGATGGTTCATAAAGAATGAGATCTTGACGACGGTTTATCTAATGTTGGAAAAATTCCTTCGCAATCGAGCTAAAATAAATTTGTACAAACTGCTTTCAACCAGTGGAATAACACATTTTATTTCACTGAATTTGTTTCTATATTTTATTGGAAAGCATGAAATAAAATTTGATCATACACTGAAACCAACATATGCCGTTATCATACACTGAAACTAACATATACCGGTATCATATAGACTGAAACCAACATATACCGGTATCATACACTGAAACCAACATATGCCGCCGTTATCATACACTGAAACCAACATATACCGGTATCATCTATGTTGTTTGCAAAAGCCTTTAAATGTATCCAGAATGAAATGGATTAACTGCATTTTCAAATCTAATTTTTGTTCCTGTCTGGAATACTTTGGCATTCTGCATTTATATAGAACAATGTGCTAGGTGTTTGGAGTACGGTAGTTAGTTGGCACTGTTACATTTGTATTGAAGTGTTCCTTATTGATTGACTAATCGTGTCTGCATTGTGATGCTGAATTAGACAAATGCCATAAAGATGTCGTCCCAGTAAGTGCGTCTTGCCTCTTAAGAATACAGATGGTTTAACGTATTGATCAGCCCTAATATTTGTCAAAATAGCCCAACGGTCATTATTTGCAATACGATATGTTGCGTGCTTTAAGCTGTTTCTGAAATGTCCGGAAACGTGTCTTATTTATGTATTATTTTTTGTTGGTAAAGTCAGTAAAAATACAATTAAAATATCTAATAATTTCTGATTGCAATAGCACTTGCCCCTCTCCGCTGTAGGTTTGAATCCCACTGGAGGTGTTAAATGTGGAAGGTCGGTGGTTCGACCCAGGTGGCCATCTGTGCCTGCAATATTGCATGGAGAGGCACCCTGGGTCTTCCTCCACCAATAATAGCTGGAGAGCCGCGGTATGACCTAAGCTGTTGGTGTGACTTTATAAACCCCAAAAACAAACACATTTCTAATGGTAGAAATATGGAGAGAGCATTCGTAATGTTTAGTGGGCGAAACAATCTTTCATATCTCTGTTTAACAAATCGGAATTTTACACAAGAACATGCATTTTGTTTAACAAATCCCCTTTTTAAGCAAAAACATGTATTTTGTTAGCAAATCCCCTTTTTAAGCAAAAAACATGTATTTTGTTTGCAAATCCCCTTTTTACATAAAAACATGTATTTTGTTTAGCAAATCCCCTTTTTACACAAAAAACATGTATTTTGTTTAACAAATTTCCTTTTTACACATAAACATACACTTTCTCTAGCATGGAAGTTGTAATAGCGTAGTTGTAGCACGTTCTTCAAGTCCGCATTGCCTCTTCTTTCTCCCTCATGGCGATGGTTCATAAAGAATGAGATCTTGACGACGGTTTATCTAATGTTGGAAAAATTCCTGTGCAATCGAGCTAAAATAAATTTGTACAAACTGCTCTCAACCAGTGGAATAACACATTTTATTTCACTGAAATATTTTTTTCTATATTTTATTGGAAAGCATGAAATAAAATTTGATCATACACTGAAACCAACATATACCGGTATCCAACATATACTGGTATCCAACATATACCGGTATCCAACATATACCGGTATCCAACATATACTGGTATCCAACATATACCAGTATCCAACATATACCAGTATCCAACATATACCAGTATCCAACATATACCGGTATCCAACATATACTGGTAACCAACATAAGTCATATACCGGTATCCAACATATACCAGTATCCAACATATACCGGTATCCAACATATACCAGTAACCAACATATACCAGTATCCAACATATATCAGTATCCAACATATACCGGTATCCAACATATACCAGTATCCAACATATACTGGTAACCAACATATACCGGTATCCAACATATATCAGTATCCAACATATACCAGTAACCAACATATACCAGTATCCAACATATACCGGTATCCAACATATACTGGTAACCAACATATACTGGTATCCAACATATACCAGTAACCAACATATACCAGTATCATACACTGAAACCAACATATACCAGTATCATACACTGAAACCAACATATACCAGTAACCAACATATACCGGTAACCAACATATACCGGTAACCAACATATACTGGTATCATACACTGAAACCAACATATACTGGTATCATACACTGAAACCAACATATGCCAATATCATACACTGAAACCAACATATACCGGTAACCAACATATACCGGTATCATACACTGAAACCAACATATACCGGTAGCATAGATTGAAACCAACATATACCGGTATCATCTGTATTAATATTGTTGTTTGCTGAGAACATATTTGTTTTCATTATCTAACATTTTTGCTAAGAAATTAGCCCAATTTATGTTTAAAATTGCTTGTGTTAGATTTGATGAAAGTTTGAAATGTGTACTGCATGCAGTTTATATCATCTGTTATTAAACTATTCTGCAAGCAAAGAGATAATGCCCGATTAACCAATATACTGGGGAAATCACCCCGGTTAACCAATATACTGGGGAAATCACGCCGGTTAACCAATATACTGGGGAAATCACCCTGGTTAACCAATATACTGGGGAAATCACCCTGGTTAACCAATATACTGGGGAAATCACCCATATTAACCAATATACTGGGGAAATCACCCCGGTTAACCAATATACTGGAGAAATCACCCCGATTAACCAATATACTTGAGAAATCACCCCGATTAACCAATATACTGGAGAAATCACCCCGGTTAACCAACATACTGGAGAAATCACCCCGATTAACCAATATACTTGAGAAATCACCCCGATTAACCAATATACTGGAGAAATCACCCTGATTAACCAATATACTGGAGAAATCACCCCGGTTAACCAACATACTGGAGAAATCACCCCGGTTAACCAACATACTGGAGAAATCACCCCGATTAACCAATATACTGGAGAAATCACCCTGATTAACCAATATACTGGGGAAATCACCCTGATTAACCAATATACTGGAGAAATCACCCCGATTAACCAATATACTTGAGAAATCACCCCGATTAACCAATATACTGGAGAAATCATCCTGATTAACCAATATACTGGGGAAATCACCCCAATTAACCAATATACTGGAGAAATCACCCTGATTAACCAGTATACTGGAGAAATCACCCCGATTAACCAATATACTGGGGGAAATCACCCCGATTAACCAATATACTGGATAAATCACCCCGATTAACCAATATACTGGATAAATCACCCCGATTAACCAATATACTGGGGAAATCACCCTGATTAACCAATATACTGGGGAAATCACCCTGATTAACCAATATACTGGAGAAATCACCCTGATTAACCAATATACTGGGGAAATCACCCTGATTAACCAATATACTGGAGAAATCACCCCAATTAACCAATATACTGGGGAAATCACCCTGATTAACCAGTATACTGCAGAAATCACCCCAATTAACCAATATACTGGAGAAATCACCCCAATTAACCAGTATGCTGTAGAAATAACTCTGATTAACCAATATACTGGGGAAATCACCCCGATTAACCAATATACTTGAGAAATCACCCCGGTTAACCAGTATACTTGAGAAATCACCCCGGTTAACCAGTAACCAGGAGGCGACAATAAAAAAACCTATCCAAACAATTTGAAATTTAGCTTATGCTTCTCATTGGAACGAATCACAATTCATAAATTATTATACATATATACCGTTATTCCGTTTATATTCCAATATGTAAATTGATATGTCATGCTCTTCAGAAATGGAGGCAATAAAATATGTATCTACATGTAACAACGGTATATAATTATGTACTGTACTTATATAATTTAGTGGAATATATTCAGTACTTTGATGTAGGAAACATTTTATATGCAACAACTCTGATTGGCAGAAATATTGACAGGAAATGAGTAAATAACGTCATTGTTTATATACTGTGACATTTACTCATCCCTTTATTCTGCGCGTCCATAATTTTGATAATGGAAATATCTTTGAGAACGCCAATTTTTGGTAATTTTCATAACATTGTAGTGTTATTTAATGGCTTCTGCGACTGTAGGTAGGTAGTTAATCATTGATTGGTTTATATTCTCTGCTAGAAGATTGATGGCTTGCTAGAGCATTGACTCCTCAAGAGATCTCAAGGCAACATTCACTTGTTGTTGTTTTTTACCCTTTGCATGCTGGGTAATATAAATACTATAAATAGTTCAAAATAATTGTAATAGACCACAGACAGATCTGTAGTCCAGTGGTAACACGCTGGGCTGGTAATCCAGGGATAGCAGGTTCGATCCGCCGTCTGACCCTAATAAAATTAAGAGTTTTTCAGTTGGGACTTTAAACCGGGGTCTCGTGTCAGTGCTTTACACCGTGCACGTAAAAGAACCAGAGGAGACTCTGGAATGGGTCTCTGTCTGTATCATGCACTATCCTCCAAAATCTAAAATGACTAATATCTTCAGGAGGCATCGCTCATATGGGAAACCGGTAGCGACAATAAATAAACGCAAAACACACACTAATAGACCACAATTCATTAATGTGTTTTTCATACTTGTAACTTGAAATTCATGACGTAACTTAATTGACTGTTATTTTCACCACAAGCGTGCAGAGTTAACCCTTTCAACACCACAGACCTCTAAATAGTCTTACAAAAACTGTACATCAAGATGAGCCGGCTCTTCATCACGATCTGCACTTTTTGCCAGTAATATTGCTATTGTTAGATAAAATTACCCACTTTGATAAATGAACCGGTCCAAATGTAATTTTCTGATTAATTTATTAGTCTAAAAATATCATGGACCAGTCCATGTCAGTTACTTGGTGTTGAATGGGTTAGGCTTATCCTACTATTCTTTGTGTTAGCATTGTGTTGTTGTAGGTGACAATGTAGTGTCCTGCATCCTCTGTCTCTCGAAGACGTTGATGATATGTATAACCAGGCTTACAGTTTATGTATGTGTAACCAGGCTTACAGTTTATCTATGAGTAACCAGGCTTACAGTTTATCTATGTGTAACCAGGCTTACAGTTTATCTATATGTAACCAGGCTTACAGTTTATGTATGTGTAACCAGGCTTACAGTTTATGTATGTGTAACCAGGCTTACAGTTTATCTATGTGTAACCAGGCTTACAGTTTATCTATGTGTAACCAGGCTTACAGTTTATCTATGTGTAACCAGGCTTACAGTTTATCTATGTGTAACCAGGCTTACAGTTTATCTATGTGTAACCAGGCTTACAGTTTATCTATGTGTAACCAGGCTTACAGTTTATGTATGTGTAACCAGGCTTACAGTTTATCTATGTGTAACCAGGCTTACAGTTTATGTATGTGTAACCAGGCTTACGGTTCATCTATGTGTAACCAGGCTTACAGTTTATCTATATGTAACCAGGCTTACAGTTTATGTATGTGTAACCAGGCTTACAGTTTATCTATGTGTAACCAGGCTTACAGTTTATGTATGTGTAACCAGGCTTACAGTTTATCTATGTGTAACCAGGCTTACAGTTTATCTATGTGTAACCAGGCTTACAGTTTATCTATGTGTAACCAGGCTTACAGTTTATGTATGTGTAACCAGGCTTACAGTTTATGTATGTGTAACCAGGCTTACAGTTTATCTATATGTAACCAGGCTTACAGTTTATGTATGTGTAACCAGGCTTACAGTTTATCTATGTGTAACCAGGCTTACAGTTTATGTATGTGTAACCAGGCTTACAGTTTATGTATGTGTAACCAGGCTTACAGTTTATGTATGTGTAACCAGGCTTACAGTTTATGTATGTGTAACCAGGCTTACAGTTTATGTATGTGTAACCAGGCTTACAGTTTATGTATGTGTAACCAGGCTTACAGTTTATATATGTGTAACCAGGCTTACAGTTTATCTATGTGTAACCAGGCTTACAGTCTATGTGTAACCAGGCTTACAGTTTATCTATGTGTAACCAGGCTTACAGTTTATCTATGTGTAACCAGGCTTACATTGTATCTATGTGTAACCAGGCTTACAGTTTATCTATGTGTAACCAGGCTTACAGTTTATCTATGTGTAACCAGGTGTACAGTTTATCTATGTGTAACCAGGCTTACAGTTTATCTATGTGTAACCAGGCTTACAGTTTATGTATGTGTAACCAGGCTTACAGTTTATGTATGTGTAACCAGGCTTACAGTTTATCTATGTGTAACCAGGCTTACAGTTTATCTATGTGTAACCAGGCTTACAGTTTATCTATGTGTAACCAGGCTTACAGTTTATGTATGTGTAACCAGGCTTACAGTTTATGTATGTGTAACCAGGTGTACAGTTTATCTATGTGTAACCAGGCTTACAGTTTATCTATGTGTAACCAGGCTTACAGTTTATCTATGTGTAACCAGGCTTACAGTTTATCTATGTGTAACCAGGCTTACAGTTTATGTATGTGTAACCAGGCTTACAGTTTATGTATGTGTAACCAGGCTTACAGTTTATCTATGTGTAACCAGGCTTACAGTTTATGCATGTGTAACCAGGCTTACAGTTTATGTATGTGTAACCAGGTGTACAGTTTATGTATGTGTAACCAGGCTTACAGTTTATGTATGTGTAGCCAGGCTTACAGTTTATCTATGTGTAACCAGGCTTACAGTTTATCTATGTGTAACCAGGCTTACAGTTTATGTATGTGTAACCAGGCTTACAGTTTATCTATGTGTAACCAGGCTTACAGTTTATCTATGTGTAACCAGGCTTACAGTTTATGTATGTGTAACCAGGCTTACAGTTTATCTATGTGTAACCAGGCTTACATTTTATGTATGTGTAACCAGGCTTACAGTTTATATATGTGTAACCAGGCTTACAGTTTATCTATATGTAACCAGGCTTACAGTTTATGTATGTGTAACCAGGCTTACAGTTTATCTATGTGTAACCAGGCTTACAGTTTATGTATGTGTAACCAGGCTTACAGTTTATCTATGTGTAACCAGGCTTACAGTTTATCTATGTGTAACCAGGCTTACAGTTTATGTATGTGTAACCAGGCTTACAGTTTATGTATGTGTAACCAGGCTTACAGTTTATCTATATGTAACCAGGCTTACAGTTTATGTATGTGTAACCAGGCTTACAGTTTATCTATGTGTAACCAGGCTTACAGTTTATCTATGTGTAACCAGGCTTACAGTTTATCTATGTGTAACCAGGCTTACAGTTTATGTATGTGTAACCAGGCTTACAGTTTATGTATGTGTAACCAGGCTTACAGTTTATGTATGTGTAACCAGGCTTACAGTTTATGTATGTGTAACCAGGCTTACAGTTTATCTATGTGTAACCAGGCTTACAGTTTATCTATGTGTAACCAGGCTTACAGTTTATCTATGTGTAACCAGGCTTACAGTTTATCTATGTGTAACCAGGCTTACAGTTTATCTATGTGTAACCAGGCTTACAGTTTATCTATGTGTAACCAGGCTTACAGTTTATCTATGTGTAACCAGGCTTACAGTTTATCTATGTGTAACCAGGCTTACAGTTTATCTATGTGTAACCAGGCTTACAGTTTATCTATGTGTAACCAGGCTTACAGTTTATCTATGTGTAACCAGGCTTACAGTTTATCTATGTGTAACCAGGCTTACAGTTTATCTATGTGTAACCAGGCTTACAGTTTATCTATGTGTAACCAGGTGTACAGTTTATCTATGTGTAACCAGGCTTACAGTTTATCTATGTGTAACCAGGCTTACAGTTTATGTATGTGTAACCAGGCTTACAGTTTATGTATGTGTAACCAGGCTTACAGTTTATCTATGTGTAACCAGGCTTACAGTTTATCTATGTGTAACCAGGCTTACAGTTTATCTATGTGTAACCAGGTGTACAGTTTATCTATGTGTAACCAGGCTTACAGTTTATCTATGTGTAACCAGGCTTACAGTTTATGTATGTGTAACCAGGCTTACAGTTTATCTATGTGTAACCAGGCTTACAGTTTATCTATGTGTAACCAGGCTTACAGTTTATCTATGTGTAACCAGGCTTACAGTTTATGTATGTGTAACCAGGCTTACAGTTTATGTATGTGTAACCAGGTGTACAGTTTATGTATGTGTAACCAGGCTTACGGTTTATCTATGTGTAACCAGGCTTACAGTTTATGTATGTGTAACCAGGCTTACAGTTTATGTATATGTAACCAGAGTTAAATGCGACAAATACAGTTACTGGTTTTGAAGAAATTTATTGAAGAAGGGCACCAGATGGCAATTAGTAAATCTTCCCGGTGCATCAGTGCACATCCCTCCGGTGCACATCCCTCCTTCCTCTCGGTGCACCAGTGCACATCCGTCCTGGTGCACATCCTTCCTCCCGGTGCACATACCTCCCTCCTCCCGGTGCACATCCCTCCTTCCTCCTGGTGCACCTCCCTCCCTCCTCCCAGTGCACATCCCTCCTTCCTCCCGGTGCACATCCCTCCCTCCTCCCAGTGCACATCCCTCCCTCCTCCCGGTGCACATCCCTCCTTCCTCTTGGTGCACTGGTTGTACATCCCTTCCTCATCCTGGTGCAAATCTCTCCTTCCTCTCGGTGCACATCCTCCCTCCTCCTGGTGCACATCCCTCCTTCCTCCTCTTGGTGCACATCCCTCCCTCCTCCTGGTGCACATCCCTCCCTCCTCCCTCCTGGTGCACATCCCTCCCGCCTCCTGGTGCATATCCCTCCCTACTTTTGGTACACATCCCTCCCTCCTCTTGGTGCACATCCTTCCCTCCTCCTGGTGCACATCCCTCCCTCCTCCCTCCTCCTGGTGCACATCCCTCCCTCCTGGTGCATATCCCTCCCTCCTTTTGATGCATATCCCTCCCTCCTGGTGCACATCCCTCCCTCCTCTTGGTGCACATCCCTCCCTCCTCCTGGTGCACATCCCTCCCTCCTCTTGGTGCACATCTCTCCCTCCTCCCGGTGCACATACCTCCCTCATCTTGGTGCATATCCCTCCCTCTTGGTGCACATCCCTCCCTCCTCCCGGTGCACATCCCTCCCTCATCTTGGTGCACATCCCTCCCTCCTCTTGGTGCACATCACACCCTCCTCTTGGTGCACATCCCTCCCTCCTCTTGGTGCACATCCCTCCCTCCTCCCGGTGCACATCTCTCCTTCCTCCCGGTGCACAGCTCTCCTTCCTATCGTGCACTAATGCCCTAAGGTGCGCATCCCTCCCTCATCCTTGTGCGCATCCCTCCCTCTCAGTGTACATCCCTCCCTCATCTTGGTGCATATCCCTCCCTCCTGTTGGTGCACATCTCTCCCTCCTCCTGGTGCACATTCCTCCCTCCTCTTGGTTCATATCCCTCCCTCCTCCCGGTGCACATCCCTCCTTCCTCCCCCCCTCCTTCCTCCCGGTGCACATCCCTCCCTCTTGGTGCACATCTCTCCTTCCTCCTGGTGCACATCCCACCTTCCTAATTCTTGTGCACATCTCTCCCTCTCGGTGCACATCCCTCCCTCCTCCCAGTGCACATTCCTCCCTCCTCTTCATGCATATCCCTCCCTCCTCTTGGTGCACATCCCTCCTTCCTCCCGGTGCACATCCCTCCTTCCTAATCCTTGTGCACATCCCTCCCTCTCGGTGCACATCCCTCCCTCCTCCCAGTGCACACCCCTCCCTCATCCCGGTGCACATCTCTCCTTCCTCCCGGTGCACACCCCTCCTTCCTAATTCTTGTGCACATCCCTCCCTCTCAGTGCATATCTCTCCCTCCTCCTGGTGCACATCCCTCCTTCCTCCCAGTGCACATTCCTCCTTCCTCCCAGTGCATATCCCTCCTTCCTCCCAGTGCATATCCCTCCCTCCTCCCAGTGCACATCCCTCCCTCCTACCGGTGCACATCCCTCCCTCCTCCCAGTACACCAGTGCACATCCCTCCCTCCTACCGGTGCACATCCCTCCCTCCTCCCAGTACACCAGTGCACATCCCTCCCTCCTACCGGTGCACATCCCTCCCTCCCTCCTATCCCTCCCTCCTTGGAGTCGGGGAATATGGTTCTTTATAACTATTTGTTCGCCACTGTGATACAACCACACAGCCACATTTCTGGAATTCACACTCGGTTCTCTCTAAAAGTATGTGTTGTCATGGAATAAATTTATGGCTTATTTAGGCAATTTTGTCCCTACTTCCAGGGAAAGTTGTTCTAGCCATACTTTCAGAGAAAGTCGTTTTAGCCGCTTGCGATTTCTTAGAGTTGTTAATGGAGAATTCAATTGGGAATATTTCTATTGAATGTTTTAAAACTGTTTTCTCAATAATTCTACTGTAGCAGAAGATGAGGCGACGTAAATCATCGTTAACAGCTTCATATCCATTTGCAACTTATTATAATATATATAGTGGATGCCGTTTGGGACAATTAAGCTGACTCGACTCTTCCACTGCGCGTTTGCATATAATCTCATATCTCTCAAACTACTTGATGGAATTTAATGAAATTTCACCATATACAGTGAAACCACTGAAACACGAACAGACTGCGGACCGAACGACGTCGGTTTGGAGCAAATTTGCAACTAAATTTCTTTCGGATGACACGTGTATTTCTGTGATGCTTAACTCTCAATATTCTGTATACAGTCAAACCTGTCTTAGTGGTCACCTCTATTAGGCAGCCAACCTGTATTAACCCATCGTCACGAGCCGGCTCATCTGGATCTACACTTTTTGTAAGCCTATTTAGAGGTCTGTGGTGTTGAAAGGGTTAATAAAGCAGCCAGTTTTCAGATCCCCAATATGCTGTTTAATTATACAGTTGACCTCTATTAAGCAACCACCTGTGCTAAGCAGCCACTTTCTGTGACTCCCTGGGATGGCTGCTTAAGACAGGTTTAACTGTATACATTGGACGGATGAGAAATAACAACAATCTGCACCTAATCATATTTATCCTTAATTGTCAAAATTGTTAAAGTTACATTAGGAATGTTCATTATTATAAAATGCATTAAATAAATTATATGCCAATTGCGAGATCTGATTCATATGCAATTAGAATAGTATTAAAAGCCATCATTCAAGCATTATCATGCTGTTATGTTTATCATGTTGTTATGTTTATCATGATGTTATGTTTATCATGTTGTTATGTTTATCATGCTGTTGTGTTTATCATGCTGTTATGTTATCATGATGTTATGTTTATCATGATGTTATGTTTATCATGTTGTTATGTTTATCATGATGTTATGTTTATCATGTGTTATGTTTATCATGTTGTTATGTTTATCATGCTGTTATGTTTATCATGTTGTTGTGTTTATCATGTTGTTATGTTTATCATGTTGTTATGTGTATCATGATGTTATGTTTATCATACTGTTATGTTTATCATACGGTTATGTTTATCATACTGTTATGTTTATCATACTGTTATGTTTATCATGCTGTTGTGTTTATCATGTTGTTATGTTTATCATGCTGTTGTGTTTATCATGCTGTATATGTTTATCATGCTGTTATGTTTGTCATGCTGTGTTTATCATGCTGTTATGTTTATCATGCTGTTATGTTTATCATGTTGTTATGTTTTCACAGCACTGTAATACAAATCATGCACAACTAATTATTTTCATTCGGGCAGACAAACATTACACGAGACAAGTCATTTGGAGCACTATTTTCACCGCTGGCTATTTGTTTTTCACCGGTAATTTGCAATGGTAAAGTGCACAGATTGTTCTGAACTTGTCTGGTATTCGGAAAATATGGGTTTCGGTTTTACAATGAACAGAAAAGATAAAATATCGGGGCTAAGAAATTAAAATCTTGTGATTTGGAGGAATATTCGATGTCTTAAGGAATGTTTGACCCTTAACCAGTGGAAGTCGTGATAGCGCATTGGATGCGCGTTTGCTTCAGGTGCGAAAGGTCCAGAGTTTGAGCCTCGCTGGTGCCGTTACGATTGTGCTCTTAGGCAAGCAAGGCATTTAAATTCCACATTGCCTCTTCTCTTTCCCGTGGCGATGGATTCCATCAGGAATGAGGTCTCGAGAGTAATTAATATAAGTTGAAAGAACTTGTTTCACAATCGAGCTAAAATAAATTTGTATAAACTAAATCCTTAACCTGCTAACGACTACGGTTGCTTTTGCAAACAGCATAGACCAAGATCAGACGGCACAGAGTGTGCCGTCCTGTCTCATCAGACTCTATGCTGCTTGCTATTTGGATAGTGGAGATAAAACACTTAGCTCAATAACAAACAACATAGAGCCTGATCAGATACGCAGCAGCTGATCTGGATCTATATTGTTTGCACATTCCTTCTAATATATTCAGCATTTTAAGGGTTAAAGGGGGGTTCATCTGTATATAAGAAATGACCTGGATGATTTATGTTCTATTGTTCCTCTTGTCATTTATGTATAATTATCCCCCTGTCCATGCCCCCCTCACAGTCCTTGAAGAGGCAAGAGGCGTGTCATTCATGTCCGGCAGTCTAGACATCACACTTTCGTCTCTGTAATAACTTGGCAACCCATGAGGTAATAAATATCGTGTTGATGCTTCGCACAAGTTTTCTTTATAAGTCGCAGGTCTATGGTCCGTAGCTTAAAATTCAAGGTTATACTTATAGGTTAACGGTCAGCATTTCCGTTAAAGGTCAGCATTTCCGTTAACGGTCAGCGTTTCCAATCTTATTCTCTTTGCAGTAACTTTCCAACCCATAAAGAGATTGGGTTGATATGTCATACAAGTAGATGTTACCTACAACATTCATGTTCCTACCAGTAAGGTCAAGGTCACACTTAGAGGTTAAATGTCATATTTCTTGCAGGGTTCCCTCTGTTCCCACTTTTGTCGCCAATTGAAAAACACTGGAGCCGATTTAAAAAACTTGGAGCCAATAAGAGCCATTTTGTTCACAAATAAATATTTGAATTTGACAAAACATGTGCCCATAAAAAAAAATGGTTCACTTGAGTATTCAAAGTTTTGGAAAATAAAGATAGTTGTGAAATGAAGCTTCTAGAGTTCTCGAAGATGTGAAGCTTCTAGAGTTCTCGAAAGATGTGATGCTTCTAGAGTTCTCGAAAGATGTGAAGCTTCTAGAGTTCTCAAAAGAGGTGAAGCTTCTAGAGTTCTCAAAGATGAAGTAAAGCAATAATAAAGCTTGTGGAGTAAGTGGTGAGTGACATTGAGGAGAGTACTATGTCCCATAAGTAACATACAATGGAGACAGGTTGACATTTTAATTAAGTAAATTACTATCGGTCAGACAGCTACACTAAGCTTAGCTGTCATTTTGAAAAACACTTTTAACCAAAATTAATTGCATCTACGGTAAGTGTTCATTTTCTAAAATAATTGAGCGCTATCGGACATAAAATGCAATCAATGGTTTCTTTCTCCACATCTATCCAAAGGTGTATAATTGTTATATTTAGCAGATAATGGGTCATTAAGCTTTAACACCCATAAGAGCAATGTGTAATTATTCATTGTAAAATGGTCCCGTTGTGTAACAGTCACCCTAGGGTTAAATTACTGCAAATAACTGCTTATTCACAAATTCTAATACAGAAATAGCACATTGTCGCATTTTCTAATGGTTTTCAGGTCATATTAAGCTAAAAGTACATCAATTTTGATTTCAAACCCACTGTTTAATGACAAATTGTTGGAAAATGATTGGCCAAAAATATAATTAGAGAAAGCAAACATAGAATCTAAATCTAATTGAATACATTACAGGCCTCATAATTATGATGTAGAATTGGGTCAGTTTTCCCTGTTGGTGTTGAATCCAGGTCAGCTTTCTCTGTATGTGTTGAATCCAGGTCAGCTTTCTGTGGAGGTGTTGAAGTCAGAACAGCTTTCTGTGGAGGTGTTGAATCCAGGTCAGCTTTCTCTGTATGTGCTGATTCCAGGTCAGCCTTCTATGTATGTGTTGCATCCAGGTCAGCTTTCTCTGTATGTGTTGATTCCAGGTCAGCTTTCTATGGAGGTGTTGAAGGTCAGCTTTCTGTGGAGGTGTTGAAGTCAGAACAGCTTTCTGTGGAGGTGTTGAATCCAGGTCAGCTTTCTCTGTTTGGTGTTGAATCCAGGTCAGCTTTCTCTGTTGGTGTTGAATCCAGGTCACCTTTCTCTGTTGGTGTTGAATCCAGGTCAGCTTTCTGTGTATGTGTTGAATCCAGGTCAGCTTTCTCTGTATGTGTTGAATCCAGGTCAGCTTTCTGTGTATGTGTTGGATCCAGGTCAGCTTTCTGTGTATGTGTTGGATCCAGGTCAGCTTTCTGTGTATGTGTTGATTCCAGGTCAGCTTTCTGTGTATGTGTTGATTCCAGGTCAGCTTTTTGTGGAGGTGTTTGATTCCAGGTCAGCTTTCTGTGTATGTGTTGATTCCAGGTCAGCTTTCTGTGTATGTGTTGATTCCAGGTCAGCTTTCTGTGTATATGTTTGATTCCAGGTCAGCTTTCTGTGGAGGTGTTGAAGTCAGAACAGCTTTCTGTGTATGTGTTGATTCCAGGTCAGCTTTTTGTGGAGGTGTTGCATCCAGGTCAGCTTTTTGTGGAGGTGTTGCATCCAGGTCAGCTTTCTCTGTTGGTGTTGAATCCAGGTCACCTTTCTTTGTATGTGTTGATTCCAGGTCAGCTTTCTGTGTATGTGTTGGATCCAGGTCAGCTTTCTGTGTATGTGTTGGATCCAGGTCAACTTTCTGTGTATGTGTTGGATCCAGGTCAGCTGTCTGTGTATGTGTTGATTCCAGGTCAGCTTTCTGTGTATGTGTTGATTCCAGGTCAGCTTTCTGTGTATGTGTTTGATTCCAGGTCAGCTTTCTGTGTATGTGTTGGATCCAGGTCAGCTTTCTGTGTATGTGGTTGGATCCAGGTCAGCTTTCTGTGTATGTGTTGATTCCAGGTCAGCTTTCTGTGTATGTGTTGATTCCAGGTCAGCTTTCTGTGTATGTGTTTGAATCCAGGTCAGCTTTCTGTGTATGTGTTGATTCCAGGTCAGCTTTCTGTGGAGGTGTTGATTCCAGGTCAGCTTTCTGTTGAGGTGTTGAAGTAGAACGCATTGCAAAAGAGACATAAAATAACAAATTATAACTAAAATCACTTCTTAAAATGGTCAACGACATGACATGACTGCATAAACAATATATATAAGATGCTTTCATTGCATCTTATCGAGTCATTTGATCTTCTATTAACTAGGGGGTGTCGCTTGTCACATTTGCATAATATCATGAAGGATTGAAGAAGAGATAAGATCAACTAGGTTTAGAAGATTGACATCTGTATTTTTGAGTTAATTTAATTGTCTGTACAATATGATCAGTATGATGGACACTGTCTGAATCCTGTGCCGTTATCCAGCATTATTTTCTACTTGTATTGTCAACAGGGATTGTGTTCACTGTGTCCTGGTATAAAATGAATATTGTAATAGCTGTATTGACAGATTCTGACAGAAACTAAATTTCCCTTGATACATGAATACGTGGCCATGCTACTACTCAACGTTTCATTTACTTGAGATGGGTAATAAAATCTGAAGTACAATCAGGCACAAATTGTTAGGTAGTAAAGATGCAAAACATTTTATGCACACATACTTTTTTGGGGGCTAAGGATATGGATTTGGGCGGAATCTGTCTGTGCGAATGTCCGCGCGGCGCCAGTTCTCAATAACCAATTTGGTAGAATTTTATGAAATCTTAAAATAAATATTTATCACCATACTGTGGTGGTTCATATGCACTTTTCGTGGGGATATGCCCCAAAAAAAACCACCAAAAAAAACCCGGAGTTATTGCCCTTTCATTGACTAAAAATCCACAAATTTGTCCGTTTGGAGCCTGTTTTCAGTATTCAATTGATGGAGTTTCATTGAACTTAATATCACCATAGTGCGGTGATGCACTCCTGGTTTTCGTTTTGGGATTATGTCAGTAACACCAGAATTATTGCCCCTTTAATTGACAAAAAATCCACACAACTTTCCATCCAGAGCCACTTCTCAGTGACCAATGGGTGGAATTTTTAGAAACTTAAAATTAATATGTAGCACCATAGTATGGTGATTCATGTACACATTTTTGGAGGAAGGCCCAGTAACACCATAGTTATTGCCCTTGAATTGACTAAAGCTCCACAATGTATCTATCCAGAAACAGTTTGGCAAGGGATATCAATTCATCAAATTTGCTTGTTGAATTTGGGGTTGTCGGGGTTGTAAGACGGATGTTGTGGGATTGGAGGGTTGTGGGGTAGATGTTGTGGAGGTAAAGGATTGTGGAGGGGCATATTATGGGATGGAAGGTTGTGAGGTAGATATTGTGAGGTGGAAGGTCGTGCTGTGGAGAGCTATAGGGGTGAATGATTGTGGGGTAGATGTTGTGGTGTGGGGGGTTGTGGGGTGGAGGGTTGTGGGGTGGAGGGCTATAGGGGTGAATGATTGTGGGGTAGATGTTGTGGTGTGGGGGGTTGTGGGGTGGAGGCTTGTACTGTGGCAGGCTATTGGGATGGATGATTGTGGGATGGAGGGTTGTCGGATATATGTTGTGGTGTGGAGTGTTGTCAGGAGGAGGACTGTATTGTAGATGTTGCGGGGGTGTAGGATTGTGGAGTACAGTCAAACCTGTGTTAGTGGTCACCTCTATTAAACAACCAACCTGTATTAAGCAGCCAGTTAACATATTCCCAATTTGTTGTTTTATTATACGTTTGACCTTTATTAAGCAGCCACCTGTGCTAAGCAGCCACTTTATGTGATTCCCTTGGCTGGCTGCTTAAGACAGGTTTGACTGTAGATGATTATGGGATGGAGGGTTGTGATGCAGATGTGGAGTGGAGTGGAAGAAAATGGTGTGGGTGGTTGTGAGGTCGTTGGTTGTGGGGTGGAAGGTTGTGATGTGGCTTGTTATGGGCTGGAAGGTTGTGATGTGGAGGATTGTGACGTGGCTTGTTGTTGTGTGGAGGGTTGTGATGTGGCTTGTCATGTGGATGGTTGTGATGTGGCTTGTTGTTGTGTGGAGGGTTGTGATGTGGCTTGTTGTTGTGTGGAGGGTTGTGATGTGGCTTGTTGTCGTGTGGAGGGTTGTGATGTGGCTTGTTGTCATGTGGAAGGTTGTGATGTGGGTTGTTGTTGTGTGGAGGGTTGTGATGTGGCTTGTTGTGGTGTGGAGGGTTGTGATGTGGCTTGTTGTCATGTGGAAGGTTGTGATGTGGCTTGTTGTTGTGTGGAGGGTTGTGATGTGGCTTGTTGTGTGGAGGGTTGTGATGTGGCTTGTTGTTGTGTGGAGGGTTGTGATGTGGCTTGTTGTTGTGTGGAGGGTTGTGATGTGGCTTGTTGTTGTGTGGAGGGTTGTGTGTGGCTTGTTGTTGTGTGGATGGTTGTGGTGTGGCTTGTTGTTGTGTGGAAGGTTGTGATGTGGCTTGTTGTTGTGTGGAAGGTTGTGATGTTGCTTGTTGTTGTGTGGAGGGTTGTGATGTGGCTTGTTGTTGTGTGGAGGGTTGTGATGTGGCTTGTCATGTGGATGGTTGTGATGTGGCTTGTTGTTGTGTGGAAGGTTGTGATGTTGCTTGTTGTTGTGTGGAAGGTTGTGATGTGGCTTGTTGTTGTGTGAAAGGTTGTGATGTGGCTTGTTGTCGTGTGGAGGGTTGTGATGTGGCTTGTTGTCATGTGGAAGGTTGTGATGTGGGTTGTTGTTGTGTGGAGGGTTGTGATGTGGCTTGTTGTGGTGTGGAGGATTGTGATGTGGTTTGTTGTGGTGTGGAGGGTTGTGATGTGGCTTGTTGTCATGTGGAGGGTTGTGATGTGGCTTGTCGTGGTGTGGAGGGTTGTGATGTGGCTTGTTGTTGTGTGGAGGTTTGTGATGTGGCTTGTTGTGAGGTGGAAGGTTGTGGGTGGAAGGTTGTTGTGTGAAAGGTTGTGGGGTGGAATGTTGTGGGGTGGAATGTTGTGGTGTGGTGTGGAAGGTTGTGGGGTGGATGGTTGTGGTGTGGAGGATTGTGACGTGGCTTGTTGTTGTGTGGAGGGTTGTGATGTGGCTTGTCATGTGGATGGTTGTGATGTGGCTTGTTGTTGTGTGGAGGGTTGTGATGTGGCTTGTTGTTGTGTGGAGGGTTGTGATGTGGCTTGTTGTCGTGTGGAGGGTTGTGATGTTGCTTGTTATGGGCTGGAAGGTTGTGATGTGGAGGATTGTGACGTGGCTTGTTGTTGTGTGGAGGGTTGTGATGTGGCTTGTCATGTGGATGGTTGTGATGTGGCTTGTTGTTGTGTGGAGGGTTGTGATGTGGCTTGTTGTTGTGTGGAGGGTTGTGATGTGGCTTGTTGTCGTGTGGAGGGTTGTGATGTGGCTTGTTGTCATGTGGAAGGTTGTGATGTGGGTTGTTGTTGTGTGGAGGGTTGTGATGTGGCTTGTTGTGGTGTGGAGGGTTGTGATGTGGCTTGTTGTCATGTGGAAGGTTGTGATGTGGCTTGTTGTTGTGTGGAGGGTTGTGATGTGGCTTGTTGTGTGGAGGGTTGTGATGTGGCTTGTTGTTGTGTGGAGGGTTGTGATGTGGCTTGTTGTTGTGTGGAGGGTTGTGAGTGGCTTGTTGTTGTGTGGAGGGTTGTGATGTGGCTTGTTGTTGTGTGGATGGTTTGTGGTGTGGCTTGTTGTTGTGTGAAAGGTTGTGATGTGGCTTGTTGTTGTGTGGAAGGTTGTGATGTGGCTTGTTGTTGTGTGGAAGGTTGTGATGTTGCTTGTTGTTGTGTGGAGGGTTGTGATGTGGCTTGTTGTTGTGTGGAGGGTTGTGATGTGGCTTGTCGTGTGGATGGTTGTGATGTGGCTTGTTGTTGTGTGGAAGGTTGTGATGTTGCTTGTTGTTGTGTGGAAGGTTGTGATGTGGCTTGTTGTTGTGTGAAAGGTTGTGATGTGGCTTGTTGTCGTGTGGAGGGTTGTGATGTGGCTTGTTGTCATGTGGAAGGTTGTGATGTGGGTTGTTGTTGTGTGGAGGGTTGTGATGTGGCTTGTTGTGGTGTGGAGGATTGTGATGTGGTTTGTTGTGGTGTGGAGGGTTGTGATGTGGCTTGTTGTCATGTGGAGGGTTGTGATGTGGCTTGTCGTGGTGTGGAGGGTTGTGATGTGGCTTGTTGTTGTGTGGAGGTTTGTGATGTGGCTTGTTGTGAGGTGGAAGGTTGTGGGTGGAAGGTTGTTGTGTGAAAGGTTGTGGGGTGGAATGTTGTGGGGTGGAATGTTGTGGTGTGGTGTGGAAGGTTGTGGGGTGGATGGTTGTGGTGTGGAAGGTTGTTGGTTGAAGGTTGTGGTGTGAAAGGTTGTGGGGTGGAACGTTGTGGTGTTGAAGGTTGTTGGTGGAAGGTTGTGGTGTGGAAGGTTGTGGGGTGGAATGTTGTGGTGTGGGGTGGATGGTTGTGGTGTGGAAGGTTGTTGGTTGAAGGTTGTGGTGTGAAAGGTTGTGGGGTGGAACGTTGTGGTGTTGAAGGTTGTTGGTGGAAGGTTGTGGTGTGGAAGGTTGTGGGGTGGAAGGTTGTGATGTGGAGGGTTGTGGTGGGGTGGAAGCTTGTGGTGTGGAATGTTGTGGTGTGGAGGGTTGTTGGGTTAGTGATTGATACAATATGTCACCCTCAGAAGTTTAGAGCAGATGTTCATATACTTAAATGTCAGTAGGTGTGTGGCAGTCAGAATAGAAGTGGACATTTAGATTTATGGTTGTTATTGTAACATTGTAATGTGTGTATTAAGTTTCTGTTATGTATTTCAGTAAAGCGTGAATTCACATGTATGTACATTAAAGGAAATTTTAACAATGATTACACTTGCATTGAATTCCTAAATACTGATTGTATTATGTTCATGCTATATGATATGTAATTGTGGTTTTATATTTTCAATTTGTGTTCTTTGATTAATTGTAATGGTGATTTGATACAGGTGTGATTGGATTTATTAAATTGAATTTTTTCTTTGACATTGATGCATTCCGATAATTATTGAGATATTGATTGGAGCAATTTGTTCACTCACCATGGTAGATTTATGGTAGACTAGGAAGTGTAGTTTACTTAAGGTTTTGTGCGGCTTTTGAGAAGTTGTGAAAAGTCATGGAAAATGAAAAATTTAGTTTTTACGATTTTGTGACGATGGGGAACAGAAAACAGTGTATCATTATATTAAAAATGTATTTGTGAATATCGTGTATTAATGTTACATTTCAATCAAGAGTATTCTTTTACAGACCCTTTCTCTATGTGTTTTACATATCCTTTCTCTATGTGTTTTACATACCCTTTCTCTATGTGTTTTACATATCCTTTCTCTATGTGTTTTACATATCCTTTCTCTATGTGTTTTACATATCCTTTCTCTATGTGTTTTACAGACCCTTTCTCTATGTGTTTTACATATCCTTTCTCTATGTGTTTTACATACCCTTTCTCTATGTGTTTTACATATCCTTTCTCTATGTGTTTTACATATCCTTTCTCTGTGTGTTTTACAGACCCTTTCTCTATGTGTTTTACAGACCCTTTCTCTATATGTTTTACATACCCTTTCTCTATGTGTTTTACATACCCTGTCTCTATGTGTTTTACAGACCCTTTCTCTATGTGTTTTACAGACCCTTTCTCTATATGTTTTACATACCCTTTCTCTATGTGTTTTAGACCCTTTCTCTATATGTTTTACATACCCTTTCTCTCTGTGTTTTACAGACCCTTTCTCTATGTGTTTTACAGACCCTTTCTCTATATGTTTTACAGACCCTTTCTCTATGTGTTTATATACCCTTTCTCTATGTGTTTTACAGACCCTTTCTCTATTTGTTTTACAGACCCTTTCTCTATATGTTTTATAGACCCTTTCTCTATATGTTTTACAGACCCTTTCTCTATGTGTTCTACAGACCCTTTCTCTATGTGTTTTACAGACCCTTTCTCTATGTGTTTTACAGACCCTTTCTCTATGTGTTTTACAGACCCTTTCTCTATGTGTTTTACAGACCCTTTCTCTATATGTTTTACAGACCCTTTCTCTATGTGTTTTACATACCCTTTCTCTATGTGTTTTACAGACCCTTTCTCTATGTGTTTTACATACCCTATCTCTATGTGTTTTACAGACCCTTTCTCTATATGTTTTACATACCCTTTCTCTATATGTTTTACATACCCTTTCTCTATGTGTTTTACAGACCCTTTCTCTATATGTTTTACAGACCCTTTCTCTATATGTTTTACAGACCCTTTCTCTATATGTTTTACATACCCTTTCTCTATGTGTTTTACAGACCCTTTCTCTATATGTTTTACATAACCCTTTCTCTATATGTTTTACAGACCCTTTCTCTATGTGTTTTACAGACCCTTTCTCTATATGTTTTACAGACCCTTTCTCTATATGTTTTACATACCGTTTCTCTATGTATTTTACAGACCCTTTCTCTAGGTGTTTTACATACCCTTTCTCTATGTATTTTACAGACCCTTTCTCTATGTGTTTTACAAACCCTTTCTCTATGTGTTTTATATACCCTTTCTCTATGTGTTTTATATACCCTTTCTCTATGTGTTTTACAAACCCTTTCTCTATGTGTTTTATATACCCTTTCTCTATGTGTTTTATATACCCTTTCTCTATGTGTTTTATATACCCTTTCTCTATGTGTTTTATATACCCTTTCTCTATGTGTTTTATATACCCTTTCTCTATGTGTTTTATATACCCTTTCTCTATGTGTTTTATATACCCTTTCTCTATGTGTTTTATATACCCTTTCTCTATGTGTTTTATATACCCTTTCTCTATGTGTTTTATATACCCTTTCTCTTGTGTTTATATACCCTTTCTCTATGTGTTTTATATACCCTTTCTCTATGTGTTTTATATACCCTTTCTCTATGTGTTTTATATACCCTTTCTCTATGTGTTTTATATACCCTTTCTCTATGTGTTTTATATACCCTTTCTCTATGTGTTTTATATACCCTTTCTCTATATGTTTTACAGACCCTTTCTCTATGTGTTTTACAAACCCTTTCTCTATGTGTTTTATATACCCTTTCTCTATATGTTTTACAGACCCTTTCTCTATGTGTTTTACAAACCCTTTCTCTATGTGTTTTATATACCCTTTCTCTATGTGTTTTATATACCCTTTCTCTGTGTGTTTTACATCAAGCTGTTACTTGCAGCCCATTTTCATCTTTGTGGGAAAAAAGCCCATACTATTCATTAAAATGATCTGCTTCTGGTGGGATGATCCGTTTTTACCTGAAATAATTATTGGTTTATCAGTTTTCGCTGTTGAATAGCAGGCTGGCTGGATGATCTTGAATGTTCCCCCTGTGAGTTTGATGAATTTTATTGTGATGAAATGTTTTTTCCTTTGTTTCCATGTCAGCCAATATTATATAGCAACTTATTTTCTCATCCTGTGATACTTGGTACACTGAATTAATTGTCTCTACTGTGAAAAGTTGATACAACTGGACATGAAAATGTATTGAATCACAGTGAAAACCCACACAGTGAAAGCTCCCACACAGTGAAAGCCCACACAGTGAAAGCCCACACACAGTGAAAGCTCCCACACAGTGAAAGCCCCCACACAGTGAAAGCCCCCCCCACACACAGTGAAAGCCCACACACAGTGAAAGCCCACACACACAGTGAAAGCCCACACACACAGTGAAAGCCCACATACACAGTGTAAGCCCACACACACAGTGAAAGCCCACACACACAGTGAAAGCCCACACAATGAAAGCCCACACACACAGTGAAAGCCCACACACACAGTGAAAGCCCACAAACAGTGAAAGCCCACACAGTGAAAGCCCACACACAGTGAAAGCCCACACAGTGAAAGCCCACAAACAGTGAAAGCCCACACAGTGGAAGCCCACACAGTGAAAGCCCACACAGTGAAAGCCCACACACAGTGAAAGCCCACACACAATGGAAGCCCACACAGTGGAAGCCCACACACAGTGAAAGCCCACACAGTGAAAGCCCCACACAGTGAAAGCCCACACACAGTGAAAGCCCACACAGTGAAAGCCCACACACAATGGAAGCCCCACAGTGAAAGCCCACACACAGTGAAAGCCCACACAGTGAAAGCCCACACACAGTGAAAGCCCACACACAGTGAAAGCCCACACAGTGAAAGCCCACACAGTGAAAGCCCACACACAGTGGAAGCCCACACAGTGAAAGCCCACACAATGAAACCCCACACACAGTGAAAGCCCACACACACAGTGAAAGCCCACACACAGTGGAAGCCCACACAGTGAAAGCCCACACACAGTGAAAGCCCACACACAGTGAAAGCCCACACAATGAAAGCCCACACACAGTGAAAGCCCACACAGTGAAAGCCCACACAGTGAAAGCTCACACACAGTGAAAGCCCCCATACAGTGAAAGCCCAGACAGTGAAAGCCCGCACACAGTGAAAGCCCACACACAGTGAAAGCCCACACACAGTGAAAGCCCACACAATGAAAGCCCACACACAGTGAAAGCCCACACAGTGAAAGCCCATTATGCTATGACAGCCCCACCTCCCCAAACGTCACCTCGCATGAGCGACACCCTCTGTATAACATCACCTTTATTCCCATCCGGTGCGTTTTAATACAATTTCACCTCTCATGATTGACACCTTCCAACAACACACAATGACAGTCAATTTCTCACCCAGCGATAAAGAAAACCTCCCAAGAACAGACAAAATTTGGCTGAAAATAGAAACAGTCTGTACATGTATGTGTCACAAGACCAATTGTTCCTTTCAATTTTCAATAAACAGTAAATATCTTAATCTGGGACCATATCTCCGGGGGGGGGGGGGGAATAATCTACAGGCTGGAACATAAGTGTGAAAATAATCATTGTTTATGGGTATTCTTTCAATAAACAGCTTGACATGATTGGCAGGTTGTCTTATCACATGTATCTTTTGATCGCTTAAAGATGAAGAAAAACGGAATTTTGCAGGTGCATATACCATATATACGGATGCCTCGGCTGTCAATAGAGGAGACTGTTTATAAACTTTATATGTTTAATAATTATCTCATTAAAACGAGAAAAGTATTTTCCCGAGTTTAGCTTTATTACAATGCAATGTTTTTATCACATACCGTAATAAGATAATTTAGCATCAGTTTTTGCACACGCCTTATCTGAAATACTTACCAAATATGTGAAATTAAATCAAACGTATGATCCACAAAATCAAATGATCGTTTCTGAGCACTCTTGTACTAATCGTTCGGAACTGTGTCCGAGTACTCGAGTATCAAAATTGCTACTCGTTGCCATCCTTAATTTTTATATAATTGAACTGCGTCAATCAGATTTTTTGACTTTGATGTATTGAAAACAGTAATGGTGTTGTCACACTATAACGGTTTAGAGAAACTTATACATAGCGTATGAAAACTCATAAAATAATGTCAACACTTCCAAAAAAGCATCGACAATTCTACCGTATGAATACATTGGGCGTATGCATAACGTATTGAACATTTTGTATCGTATGTGTAACCTATTAGTAACCTATCACTAACTTATATATAACTTATGACAGCGTATCACAGCGTATAGCCAGCGTAAGTCCAGCGTTCTCGACTTATGCCCAACGTATGAGTAACTTATGAGAAACCTATTCGCAGCGCGCTCGGTGTGTTGCCAACGATCACGTGACGTTCTGCATAAATACGTCGCCGATCTGTACAGTCCTGGGTATCGGGTCCTCATCAGGTTGTGCAGTACCATGCATGCTTTGACGATGACCTTGACGGTGGAGGGGTGATGCTGCATAGTACTGAGCAGAACCTGGAATCGGTTTGCCAGGATGCCGCACTGAATTTTCTACTACCCTCCTGGATCATGAAAGCCTGTAGTTGAAGACGCGTTCATCATTCGTCAGACCCCTATGGCTGTATGGCTTCATCATGGTCAGTCGTAGGGCGAAGGCATTGTCGCCGATGAAGTAGTAGGGCACATCCTGGTAGTCGTTGGGAATAGGTTCGGTGTCAGGGAAACCTAGGGTACCATCTTCAGCGCATTCCCTCAGCTCAGAGTCATTGTAAATCTGAGCGTCGGATGCTGATCCTGTACCACCGACATCTGCCCAGATGAATTTATAGTTGGCATCTACAAGCGCAATCAGAACAGAGGAATAAAATCCTTTATAGTTGTAGTACATGGACCCAGTCTTTGGAGGACACCGATAGGCAACATGTTTTCCATCAAGTGCCCTGGGGGAAGTTCCACTTTTCATAGAACCTGTCCGCAATGGCACGCCATTCATCAGGAGTGGTAGGGCATATCATCACCTCATCCATGTATTCATCAATGATGGCCTGACAGACTTCTCGGACGAGGAGTGACTGGGTGTTGTGAGGGACCCTCCAACCGAACTTCATCGCGGCATACTTGCTCCCAGATGCAAGGTGACGCAGTCAGGGCAAGCTTCATGCCAGGCTCCAGGTGCTCCCTGTACCAGGTTTGTTGCTTGGTGATCCTGGGGCCCACTCGGGGGACATCCGCATGAAGTTCTTGAAAGATGCTTGGTCCTCGTTACGGAGTTCCACCAGAACCTGGTCGTACAGGCCAAACTGCCGTCGCCTCCCAATCCATGGTCTGACCCAGACCCTCCCCTGTTGTTAACCCCTTCTCTTCCGCATCCTGATGGCACGGATCTGGTGAAGTGCCAATTTGATGATGTCATACTGATGTTGGAGAACGACTAGTTGGTATTCTTGTCAAAGCCTCTCAGGATCGTCCATCTTCTCTGATGATCGGTGGAGAAGTGATGGTGAGCTACACACATGCCCCTTATATACAGGGACTGCACAACGCCAACAATACGCTAGTTGTATGGTAGAATCACGTTCAATAAGTTACTCCATCGTCAGGCATACGTCTAATACGTCGGAATACGTCGATATACGTTGCATGTACGTCAGATATAGGTTATATGTAGGTTAGAAGTAAGTTACTCATAGGTTAGCAATACGTTAGCTGTACGGTACACCTTCATGCCAACATATCTCGACGTATCTCGACATATGAGTAACCTACATCTAACGTACTTAGCGCATGTCTAGCGTATGCCTAACTTATGCCTAACCTATGAAGAGGACGTCGGCATACGCCCACAATTTTTGAGCATGCACACAAAATTATTTCGGCCTCAGCGTACAACAACGTATGTCAGCTTATACCAGCGTGCTTTTAACGTATACAACTTATACCAAACCTACCCCTAACTTATGTCAACGTACACCAGCGTGTTGGTGACAATTCACATACGTCGGCATACGTTACTGCTATACGTTATACACAGCACCATTATGTACACACACAATAAATTTGCATAATCTTGCGATTTTAACACATTGCGTCCTCAGATATTCAATCTTAGTTCAATCTATTGTATACTGAAAGTAGCACCCCCATTCTGTATGCTCTATATTCAAATCAGTATGAGCAATCATAACTGACAAAACTGACTGTTCCCGCATTTCCAAACTTCAAAAAGTTGAACCTCCCTAGAACAACAACCTCTCTACAACAACCAATCCTGGATGTATCCGGATGGTGTTTGCTCTTGATAGGTTTAACTGTACAGTAAAACCCCTATAATAAGACCACCTATGGGACTTCCAAAAAGTGGTCTTATTAGCGGGGTGGTCTCTTTATTGAGTTTGGTCCAGAAGACCAAATTATGATAATTTTACTACATGTACAATGTACTTTCTTCACATATGACAATTTCTTGGTGTTTCTGTTTTAATTACATAAGAGTTGGTTGTTTCTATGGTTTAGGATTGTACTTCTGAAATCCATTCATAGACAACTGTATATCACAATTAATTAATTAATAATAAATAAAGAACAATGTAAATGAGTTAATCCATTTATTTTCAACATTTATTTTCTTGTTTTCATTAATTATATTGTGTATACCAATCATTCATTATTTAAAAAAAAACATTCACAGGTTGACTGCTTATATAAACACTTCAACACTTCACTTTCACCAATTGTTTCTCATCTCATCTTGGATGTTTTAGCTAAGTCCTGTGACAGAGTGCCCAAGTCTTGACACATGCAGTACAACTTTAGCTACAGATACTCCACTCCAGACAATATACAAAAGATTAAAAGCAATCAAAACCAATCATTTACAATCAACACTTCCGTGTTTATCTCACTTAACCTTGACCGATACCATAAAGTGGTCGCTTAATTGTAGTTTCAATGCCCAGTCATATTAGGGGTTCAATTAGCATAGGATTAATGGCATTTGTCTGAATTAACTGGTTGTATTACGGAATAACAGGGTGGTCTGGTTATCGTGATCAACATTGACATGTATAGTGAAATATTCCGTTCTGAAAAAAATCATTCGCAATAGCAGGGTGGTCTCGAAATTGGGGTGGTCGCATAGAGGGTTTTTACTGTACTTAGAATGTGCTGCACAGGAGCGTATGGTTAGATATTGTGATTATTATTTTATATATTTTTCAATAATTAATGATTACGGTAAAAAGTAAAATTTGGAAAATATGGCAACAAACGAACCTGCTTTTGTGAAATTACCATTTGTAAATTACCTCCCTTTATTGGAATTTATTAACAAAATCACCCATAACTCTGTAAATGGTGGTTTACTAAAGATAACATTAGCATAAATTTTCATATGAATTATAGTGATTGTCCGACTGAAAAACTGCATAAAGAGAGACTTCAAGCTGACTGGCTGTTGTTTTAATTGATATTTGTGTTTTGTTGTAAATGATCACTGTCTCTCATTATCAATTTCAAACACAGTTATCTCCCCTGCTATCTCAAGTGAATAATTCAGTCTAAGAGAACTATGTCTTATATTTCCATATTTTTATTTTCCATAAAATAATAGTCACAAGACAAATGACGCGTACTGTACCTTATGACGTCATATTGTGAATGACGACGTCATATAAGCGTTCTCGTCTTGTTTAGGGCGTGTAGTTCATGTTTGATGTTACTATGTCGAACTGTAACCTATCATCACTGATGGTCATGATGGTTCGAGCCCTGCTCAGGCCGTGTCTATTTATCTGAAAAAGTCGGCAGCTTCTTACGGAGGTTGGGGCATTAGGTATTGGTTAACCACAGGAGCCTGCCCAGGAAAGGTGGTGTCATGTAGACTGCACGCCAGCAATATAGCCCAAAATGGTGCTGATGCAGGCGTAAAACCCGAACAAACAAACAATACTATATTGTATGCATAATATGATGTATATATTCCTTTCCGAGAGTTTACATGTCGAGGATATGGCATTGTGCTAAATAACGTTGAATAAAATTGATTCAGATACAGATGTTTATCTATGTGACGTATATTTGAAAAAATAAACAATCACTAGCCTCGTGCATTTTGAAAGACTATATTCTTACTAATTTTTGCTAGCCTCGTGAATTTTGAAAGACTATATTCTTACTAATTTTTGCTAGCCTCGTGAATTTTGAAACACTATATTCTTACTAATTTTTGCTAGCCTCATGATTTTGAAAGACTATATTCTTACTAATTTTTGCTAGCCTCGTGAATTTTGAAACACTATATTCTTACTAATTTTTGCTAGCCTCGTGAATTTTGAAAGACTATATTCTTACTAATTTTTGCTAGCCTCGTGCATTTTGAAAGACTATATTCTTACTAATTTTTGCTAGCCTCATGATTTTGAAAGACTATATTCTTACTAATTTTTGCTAGCCTCGTGCATTTTGAAAGACTATATTCTTACTAATTTTTGCTAGCCTCGTGAATTTTGAAAGACTATATATATTCTTACTAATTTTTGCTAGCCTCGTGAATTTTGAAACACTATATTCTTACTAATTTTTGCTAGCCTCGTGAATTTTGAAACACTATTCTTACTAATTTTTGCTAGCCTCATAATTTTGAAACACTATATTCTTACTAATTTTTGCTAGCCTCATGAATTTTGAAAGACTATATTCTTACTAATTTTTGCTAGCCTCGTGAATTTTGAAACACTATATTCTTACTAATTTTTGCTGACTGAGTGTGTTTTACGTTTATTTATCGTCGCTACCGGTTTCCCATATGAGCGACGCCTCCTGAAGATATTAGTCATTTAAATTTTTGGTGGATAGTGCAATGATACAGACAGAGACCCATTCCAGAATCTCCTCTGGTTCTTTTACGTGCACAGTGTACAGCACCGACACGAGACCTCAGTTTAAAGTCCCACCCAAAAGACTGTTAATTTTATTAGGGTCAGACGGGAGGATCGAACCTTCGATCCCCGGATTACCAGTCCAGCGTGTTAACCACTGGACCACAGATCCGTCTGTGTTTAGACTGAACATTACCAACAAGACTTATATCGCTTGTTGCTGCTTGTTTGTCATTGATGTGCAAGTTGCAGTTTATCATTATTTCTCTGATTGGGCTATAAATTTGTAGTTGCATGGTGAGGGAAAGTACTATCTGTTAATTAATACAGCTATTGCTCTGGGAATTCTTTATGTGTGAAAATACTTGAAACTGCTCAGCAAGGTTTTATGGGAGCCAATGAGGAGAGTTTTAGGGGTCATCTGATCTGGCAGTGATGGAGTTGGGTTACAAACACATGAGATAGTTTAGTATCATCATTATTGGTTTCAGGTTGGGATGAAAGGAAGGTATGAGATCATGGAGGCAATGAATTGGGAGCTACTGTGACATTTGTGAGGTATTAAACTGCACTATACTACCTTTAACTCTTTGCATGTGGGGAAGGGGTGGGGGTAAAATAAAATCTATAAATAGTTCAAATAATTGTAGCAGACGACACTTTATTAAATTCGTTTTTTCTTTATTGTAACATTACGACACAAATCTGATGCAATTGTATGACATATATTTGATTGTTATTTTCATTGTTAACTTGCAAAAGAGTTAAACCATCTTTACGATCCTATCAACTCTTTACACGCTGGCGGTCAAAATAACAGTCACATATGTTCTGAAACTTCATAAGAATTCTGTCGTAAGGAATCAATTCTTAAGAAATTCCATGACATATTTTCCAGAGTTTTCAGTTACAAATAAGAAAAACACATTAATTAATTGTCATCTGCTACAATTATTTGAACTATATATAACCCTTTTTTACCCAGCATGCAAAGTGCTAAGCCATCTCTATGATCCTATTAAGTGGGATATATATCATGTACTGTTAACCTGGATGTTATTATATTAAGATGCTGAGTACAGGCAGTCCAGGTAGATTAGATCAAGATTAATATTCAGCAGGAAAGAAAAGTCGGGGCTGAATGTGTTGTAGAGTTAACGGATTGGATATATTATAGATGCAACACACGATAAAGGTAGAACATATCTGGACCTACTACAATTGACTGTACGGTATACACATCGAAGGTATCAACAACAGTTTATATCACATTGACCTAATTATACTGTATAAACTGAACTTTGCAGTCCCGAAAACTAGTTATGGATTTTATAATAAAAATGGAATTTAGAAATTAACTGGAAGAATGCGGAATCATCTAGCAGCTAATAAAATAAATATGTGCGTGTAAACGAGTTAAATGAGGCGGATAAATCTGGATATTTAGAACTTGAAAGTAAGCCGTTTCCTATGCGGGAAAATTGATTGTTACTGACAATGGGACAAAATTAATTCGGAATTACATAATACCTAAAACGTTGTGAGTACAAAAAAACACTATTTCTAAGAATAACATTGTTAATGGTTTCCGGTGGTATAGATTGCGCGGATCCATCAGTTCTATGGATTTGAATTCCCAAACAGCATTATATATCTGTGAGCTGATCTATATATAAGTGTTTATCTAAGACATCTGCCAATATAAATTCCCATCTGCAAGTGTATGGAATTCTGTAGACAACATAAAGAGGTATGAAAGCATTAGTCTTACAGAACAACAATATTTCTCTCTTACACTTTTTCTGCTAGTTCTAGGAAGTATTTGGAGTGTTTCTGAGAACTAGATAACATACGTTCAGAATTCACTTTGTTTTGCATGCGTATTGAAGTTTATTTGCGGCTTTGTTGTGGTGCAAACTTGAAAGGATTTATAAAACTCTACCGGGATTCTTTATTTCTTTTTTTATTTCGCTGTATAGAATGCAGGTGAGATTTTGATGTCAGTAAATTTGTTAAGTAGAAGGATCCTTTAATCCATGGTTGAAATTGTGATGGATAAATATGATCCTTTAATCCATGGTTGAAATTGTGATGGATAAATATGATCCTTTAATCCATGGTTGAAATTGTGATGGATAAATATGATCCTTTAATCCATGGTTGAAATTGTGATGGATAAATATGATCCTTTAATCCAAGGTTGAAATTGTGATGGATAAATATGATCCTTTAATCCAAGGTTGAAATTGTGATGGATAAATATGATCCTTTAATCCATGGATGAAATTGTGATGGATAAATATGATCCTTTAATCCATGGTTGAAATTGTGACTGATAAATATGATCCTTTAATCCATGGTTGAAATTGTGACAGATAAATATGATCCTTTAATCCATGGTTGAAATTGTGATGGATAAATATGATCCTTTAATCCATGGTTGAAATTGTGATGGATAAATATGATCCTTTAATCCATGGTTGAAATTGTAATGGATAAATATGATCCTTTAATCCATGGATGAAATTGTGATGGATAAATATGATCCTTTAATCCATGGTTGAAATTGTGACAGATAAATATGATCCTTTAATCCATGGTTGAAATTGTGATGGATAAATATGATCCTTTAATCCATGGTTGAAATTGTGAAGGATAAATATGATCCTTTAATTCATGGTTGAAATTGTGAAGGATAAATATGATCCTTTAATCCATGGTTGAAATTGTGATGGATAAATATGATCCTTTAATCCATGGTTGAAATTGTGAAGGATAAATATGATCCTTTAATCCATGGTTGAAATTGTGATGGATAAATATGATCCTTTAATCCATGGTTGAAATTGTAATGGATAAATATGATCCTTTAATCCATGGATGAAATTGTGATGGATAAATATGATCCTTTAATCCATGGTTGAAATTGTAATGGATAAATATGATCCTTTAATCCATGGATGAAATTGTGATGGATAAATATGATCCTTTAATCCATGGTTGAAATTGTGATGGATAAATATGATCCTTTAATCCATGGTTGAAATTGTGATGGATAAATATGATCCCTTAATCCATGGTTGAAATTGTGATGGATAAATATGATCCTTTAATCCATGGATGAAATTGTGAAGGATAAATATGAAGGATTCTTTAATCCATGGTTGAAAGTTATAGTTTTGTATTTTGCTGTTAAACCGATCTTGTTTGTTCAAGAAATCAGTAATCATGATAAACATTGATAAATTGTAGTTAATCTACACCACATAACCTATATTATTTTGGCAAAGAAATTAGGAGTACCAGAGGACTTGGTGTAATAATAATGTAGATGTAAATAGTTGGAGATTAAGAAATGAGCTGCCATAAATATGTTGATGAATTCCAAAGTTATATTTAGCAGTGTGATACCTTGGAATTTCAGTAAGTTTCTATTAATTTTGTTGACTTTAAATTTGGCAATGTGATGTCATGGTAAAATTAGTTTTTATTGGTGTGATGCCGAGGATTCAAAGTAAATGTATTTAGTGGTGTTATGCCGAGGAATCTAAGTAAATGTATTTGGTGGTGTGATGCCAAAATATCTCAGTAAATGTAATTGGTGGTGTGATGCTGAGAGATCTCAGTAAATGTATTTGGTGGTGTGATGCCGAGGAATCTCAATAAATGTAATTGGTGGTGTGATGCCGAGGAATCTCAGTAAATGTAATTGGTGGTGTGATGCTGAGAGATCTCAGTAAATGTAATGGGTGGTGTGATACCGAGGAATCTCAGTAAATGTAATTGGTGGTGTGATGCTGAGAGATCTCAGTAAATGTAATTGGTGGTGTGATGCCGAGGAATCTCAGTAAATGTAATTGGTGGTGTGATGCCGAGGAATCTCAGTAAATGTAATTGGTGGTGTGATGCCGAGGAATCTCAATAAATGTAATTGTTGTGTGATGCCGAGGAATCTCAGTAAATGTAATTGGTGGTGTGATGCCGAGGAATCTCAGTAAATGTATTTGGTGGTGTGATGCTGAGAGATCTCAGTAAATGTATTTGGTGGTGTGATGCCGAGGAATCTCAGTAAATGTAATTGGTGGTGTGATGCTGAGAGATCTCAGTAAATGTATTTGGTGGTGTGATGCCGAGGAATCTCAGTAAATGTAATTGGTGGTGTGATGCCGAGAGATCTCAGTAAATGTATTTGGTGGTGTGATGCCGAGAGATCTCAGTAAATGTATTTGGTGGTGTGATGCTGAGAGTTCTCAGTAAATGTATTTGGTGGTGTGATATCGAGATATCTCAGTAAGTGTCTTTGGTGGTGTGATGCCGAGGAATCTCAGTAAATGTATTTGGTGGTGTGATGCCGAAGAATCTCAGTAAATGTAATTGGTGGTGTGATGCCGAGGAATCTCAGTAAATGTATTTGATGGTGTGATGCCTAGGAATCTCAGTAAATGTCTTTGGTGGTGTGATGCCGAGAGATCTCAGTAAATGTATTTGGTGGTGTGATGCCGAGGAATCTCAGTATATGTATTTGGTGGTGTGATGCCGAGAGATCTCAGTAAATGTAATTGGTGGTGTGATGCCGAGGAATCTCAGTAAATGTATTTGGTGGTGTGATGCCGAGAGATCTCAGTAAATGTATTTGGTGGTGTGATGCCGAGGAATCTCAGTAAATGTCTTTGGTGGTGTGATGCCGAGAGATCTCAGTAAATGTAATTGGTGGTGTGATGCCGAGGAATCTCAGTAAATGTATTTGGTAGTGTGATGCCGAGAGATCTCAGTAAATGTATTTGGTGGTGTGATGCTGAGAGATCTCAGTAAATGTAATTGTTGTGTGATGCTGAGGAATCTCAGTAAATGTAATTGGTGGTGTGATGCTGAGTAATCTCAGTAAATGTAATTGGTGGTGTGATGCCGAGGAATCTCAGTAAATGTAATTGTTGTGTGATGCCGAGGAATCTCAGTAAATGTAATTGGTGGTGTGATGCCGAGGAATCTCAGTAAATGTATTTGGTGGTGTGATGCCGAGAGATCTCAGTAAATGTATTTGGTGGTGTGATGCTGAGAGATCTCAGTAAATGTAATTGTTGTGTGATGCTGAGGAATCTCAGTAAATGTAATTGGTGGTGTGATGCTGAGTAATCTCAGTAAATGTAATTGGTGGTGTGATGCCGAGGAATCTCAGTAAATGTAATTGTTGTGTGATGCCGAGGAATCTCAGTAAATGTAATTGGTGGTGTGATGCCGAGGAATCTCAGTAAATGTATTTGGTGGTGTGATGCCGAGAGATCTCAGTAAATGTATTTGGTGGTGTGATGCTGAGAGATCTCAGTAAATGTAATTGTTGTGTGATGCTGAGGAATCTCAGTAAATGTAATTGGTGGTGTGATGCTGAGTAATCTCAGTAAATGTAATTGGTGGTGTGATGCCGAGGAATCTCAGTAAATGTAATTGGTGGTGTGATGCCGAGGAATCTCAGTAAATGTATTTGGTGGTGTGATGCCTAGGAATCTCAGTAAATGTCTTTGGTGGTGTGATGCCGAGGAATCTCCGTAAATGTAATTGGTGGTGTGATGCCGAGGAATCTCAGTAAATGTATTTGGTGGTGTGATGCTGAGAGATCTCAGTAAATGTATTTGGTGGTGTGATATCGAGATATCTCAGTAAGTGTCTTTGGTGGTGTGATGCCGAGGAATCTCAGTAAATGTATTTGGTGGTGTGATGCCAAGGAATCTCAGTAAATGTATTTGGTGGTGTGATACCGAGGAATCTCAGTAAATGTATTTGGTGGTGTGATACCGAGGAATCTCAGTAAATGTAATTGGTGGTGTGATACCGAGGAATCTCAGTAAATGTATTTGGTGGTGTGATACCGAGGAATCTCAGTAAATGTAATTGGTGGTGTGATGCCGAGGAATCTCAGTAAATGTAATTGGTGGTGTGATACCTAGGAATCTCAGTAAATGTATTTGGTGGTGTGATACCGAGGAATCTCAGTAAATGTAATTGGTGGTGTGATACCGAGGAATCTCAGTAAATGTATTTGGTGGTGTGATACCGAGGAATCTCAGTAAATGTAATTGGTGGTGTGATGCCGAGGAATCTCAGTAAATGTAATTGGTGGTGTGATACCTAGGAATCTCAGTAAATGTATTTGGTGGTGTGATACCGAGGAATCTCAGTAAATGTAATTGGTGGTGTGATACCGAGGAATCTCAGTAAATGTATTTGGTGGTGTGATACCGAGGAATCTCAGTAAATGTAATTGGTGGTGTGATGCCGAGGAATCTCAGTAAATGTATTTGGTGGTGTGATGCCGAGGAATCTCAGTAAATGTATTTGGTGGTGTGATGCCGAGGAATCTCAGTAAATGTATTTGGTGGTGTGATACCGAGGAATCTCAGTAAATGTAATTGGTGGTGTGATGCCGAGGAATCTCAGTAAATGTAATTGGTGGTGTGATGCTGAGAGATCTCAGTAAATGTAATTGGTGGTGTGATGCCGAGGAATCTCAGTAAATGTAATTGGTGGTGTGATGCCAAGGAATCTCAGTAAATGTAATTGGTGGTGTGATGCCAAGGAATCTCAGTAAATGTAATTGGTGGTGTGATACCTAGTTTGAGCTAATTGTTCATCAATAAATGGTACCATTAGGAATGCAGTTTCAAGTCCACCCACTATAAGCCTTTGGCAGCAATCATTATTTGATTCATAATGTCAGCATTATATAGATTGATGTGTAATAACAGCCGATTACCAGAAACATTATATAGAGTTTATAGATTCTGGCTAGGACATGTTTTTCTGAAGTTGTATATAATAAAGCCATTAGTTTGATACAGTAAACACTGGGCTGCCTGTACATTTCCTGTACTTTGTTATTTTTTTATGTTTGTTTGTTTCAGTTGCAGCCTTTGTTTTGTCATAAAATTGGTGTTTGTTATATCTCGGTTTTATCATGAAATTGGGTGTTTGCTATATCTCGGTTTTATCATGAAATTGGTGTTTGCTATATCTCGGTTTTATCATAAAATTGGGTGTTTGCTATATCTCGGTTTTGTCATGAAATTGGGTGTTTGCTATATCTCGGTTTTATCATGAAATTGGTGTTTGCTATATCTCGGTTTTGTCATGAAATTGGGTGTTTGCTATATCTCGGTTTTGTCATGAAATTGGGTGTTTGCTATATCTCGGTTTTGTCATGAAATTGAAGTTTGCTATATCTCGGTTTTGTCATGAAATTGGTGTTTGCTATATCTCGGTTTTGTCATGAAATTGGTGTTTGCTATATCTCGGTTTTATCATGAAATTGGTGTTTGCTATATCTCGGTTTTGTCATGAAATTGGTGTTTGCTATATCTCGGTTTTATCATGAAATTGGGTGTTTGCTATATCTCGGTTTTGTCATGAAATTGAAGTTTGTAATAACTCGGTTTTGTCATGTTGGTGTTTGCTATAACTCGGTTTTGTCATGTTGGTGTTTGTTATAACTCGGTTTTATCATGTTGGTGTTTGTTATAACTCGGTTTTGTGTGTTGTTCTATCGGAAACTGCACTGTCACTTTTATCATCTTTGCCATTTTAATTATCATTCACTTTCAGGTCATTAACCGACCAAAAGCATGCTACTTACAACACTTAATGTCATTTCCTCTTCTGGTGTTTTGAGTAACATTTCAATTAAAGGAAGTACTTATCCATCACATGGTTGTTCAAGCCATGTTACCTCTTCATGGTCTCCTTCAATAGTTCCTCTGTCACCAAGCACATGTTTTGTGGTTTTGTATTCAGAAAAACAAGAAAACATGCCATATTTAGTAGAGCTTTTTACATTAGTTTATCCATTATTATAGTTCATTTCTACATTCGAAAATAGAAACTGCTTTATTGTTGTTGCTGGGGGAAGAAATACATTATTTCTGTGAATGTTGTGCACTCACCGTTGGATAATAAAATGTTTCATTTAATTGACATGACCCCATATTTTTAACTGTCAGTTGGATAGACACACCTGTGAAATGAATATCTCGCTGCTGTTTACTTGTACCTGGCAGGAAGAGGTTCAATTAGGTCGGGGAAGAGAAACATTTATGGTGGCTACAGGCATCATGACAGTTCAGCAAATTAAACGAATGCTCTGCATATATATATGACTGCTTAACCGTATAATTTGTTTTCGTAGTTATTTTATCCGAACGATGACAGTCATTAATTAGTAGTGTTTGACTGGCAGCCGTAAGCCAGTCTTCTCTCCAATACCTACCTCTTATGCACCTTCCTCTTCAGGTCTCAAATCACTTACCCTCTTCTCTTCTGCACTCACCTCTTCAGGTCATTGACCTCTAAAACAGTGGTAAAATCTGCAAATCCAGGTCCATAAGTTTGATCCCCCGGCCGACCATATAAATATGGAACATTGGAACAATAAACTGAGATCCTGTGTATCGGTGCTACATTGGAACAATAAACCGAGATCCTGTGTGTCGGTGCTACATTGGAACAATAAACCGAGATCCTGTGTATCGGTGCTACATTGGAACAATAAACCGAGATCTGGTGTGTCGGTGCTACATTGGAACAATAAACCGAGATCCTGTGTGTCGGTGCTACATTGGAACAATAAACCGAGATCTTGTGTATCGGTGCTACACTGGAACAATAAACCGAGATCCTGTGTGTCGGTGCTACACTGGAACAATAAACCAAGATCCTGTGTGTCGGTGCTACACTGGAACAATAAACCAAGATCCTGTGTGTCGGTGCTACACTGGAACAATAAACCGAGATCCTGTGTGTTGGTGCTACACTGGAACAATAAACCAAGATCCTGTGTGTCGGTGCTACACTGGAACAATAAACCGAGATCCGGTGTGTCGGTGCTACACTGGAACAATAAACTGAGATACTGTGTGTCGGTGCTACACTGGAACAATAAACCGAGATCCTGTGTATCGGTGCTACACTGGAACAATAAACCGAGATACTGTGTGTCGGTGCTACACTGGAACAATAAACCGAGATCCTGTGTGTCGGTGCTACACTGGAACAATAAACCAAGATCCTGTGTGTCGGTGCTACACTGGAACAATAAACCAAGATCCTGTGTGTCGGTGCTACACTGGAACAATAAACCGAGATCCGGTGTGTCGGTGCTACACTGGAACAATAAACCAAGATCCGGTGTGTCGGTGCTACATTGGAACAATAAACCGAGATCCTGTGTGTCAGTACTACACTGGAACAATAAACCGAGATCCGGTGTGTCGGTGCTACACTGGAACAATAAACTGAGATACTGTGTGTCGGTGCTACACTGGAACAATAAACCGAGATCCTGTGTATCGGTGCTACACTGGAACAATAAACCGAGATACTGTGTGTCGGTGCTACACTGGAACAATAAACCGAGATCCTGTGTGTCGGTGCTACACTGGAACAATAAACCAAGATCCTGTGTGTCGGTGCTACACTGGAACAATAAACCAAGATCCTGTGTGTCGGTGCTACACTGGAACAATAAACCAAGATCCGGTGTGTCGGTGCTACATTGGAACAATAAACCGAGATCCTGTGTGTCAGTACTACACTGGAACAATAAACCGAGATCCGGTGTGTCGGTGCTACACTGGAACAATAAACTGAGATCCTGTGTGTCAGTGCTACACTGGAACAATAAACTGAGATCCTGTGTGTCGGTGCTACATTGGAACAATAAACCGAGATCCTGTGTGTCAGTACTACACTGGAACAATAAACTGAGATCCGGTGTATCGATGCTACACTGGAACAATAAACCGAGATCCGGTGTATCGGTGCTACACTGGAACAATAAACTGAGATCCTGTGTGTCGGTGCTACACTGGAACAATAAACCGAGATCCTGTGTTTCGGTGCTACACTGGAACAATAAACAGAGATCCGGTGTGTCGGTACTACACTGGAACAATAAACCAAGATCCGGTGTGTCGGTGCTACACTGGAACAATAAACCGAGATCCGGTGTGTCGGTGCTACATTGGAACAATAAACCGAGATCCTGTGTGTCAGTACTACACTGGAACAATAAACCGAGATCCGGTGTGTCGGTGCTACACTGGAACAATAAACTGAGATCCTGTGTGTCGGTGCTACATTGGAACAATAATCCGAGATTCGGTGTGTCGGTGCTACACTGGAACAATAAACTGAGATCCTGTGTGTCGGTGCTACACTGGAACAATAAACTGAGATCCTGTGTGTCGGTGCTACACTGGAACAATAACCGAGATCCTGTGTATCGGTGCTACATTGGAACAATAAACCGAGATCTTGTGTATCGGTGCTACATTGGAACAATAAACCGAGATCTTGTGTATCGGTGCTACACTGGAACAATAAACCGAGATCCGGTGTATCGGTGCTACACTGGAACAATAAACCGAGATCCAGTGTGTCGGTGCTACACTGGAACAATAAACCGAGATCCTGTGTGTCGGTGCTACACTGGAACAATAAACCGAGATCCGGTGTGTCGATGCTACATTGGAACAATAAACCGAGATCTTGTGTATCGGTGCTACACTGGAACAATAAACCGAGATCCGGTGTATCGATGCTACACTGGAACAATAAACCGAGATCTGGGTCCGAGGTTATAAACTTCTTCAAGCTCAAGCGCAGTCTCGAGCATCTGATTGGTTGAGCTCAGTGTAAATCTTTCACCAATCAAATAACTAGAGCATGAGTTTAAGATGTGAGAAAAGTTTATAACCACGTACACAATGTATTTCGTTGCTATGCATTGGGATATGTAAATCATGAATGCCACTGAAATTGTGGGCATCTTCTGTATGTAGCACAAATAATCCGCCAAAAATAAGAAAGGCTAAAAGTCAACCGCCGGCACCGCCAATACAGTCAAACTTGTGTATATGGTCACCTCTATTAGTTTAAACTTTATTTATTGTTCTTTTGTACAAAGAGCATAATATTATTATATGCATGGAAATTGTAAACGCACAGGTTGCAGGAAGATAACAAAGGATTGGAAAACAAGATAAATACAATCTTATATAAATTCCTCTCCTAGCTCTCCTCTCATTCCCACCTCTATTAGGCAGCCAACCTGCATTAAGCAGCCAGTTTTCAGATTACAAATATGTTACTTTGTTATACATTTGACCTCTATTAAGCAGCCACCTGTGCTAAGCAGCCACTTTCTGTGATTCCCTTGGCTGGCTGCTTAACACAGGTTTGACTGTAAATGCAATGAATAATAGAAGCTTCTTATTTTTTTAAACACACTTCAATAGACAATTCATATTAACTTTACACCTCACATAGAAATGAGGACTTCCCGACATTAATTTGTTGTCTTACTGGCTTAAATAATTCATGGATTTAGACTATTTCTGTCAAATTTATCTGATTGGATGTAATTTGGAGTCTAGATACCTGGGAGTCTATAAAACATTAGTAGTTGAGTGCAGCAGGTGTGCTCTGTCAGAGTGCCTCAATGTAGTTCTAATCATATGTTTCAGCTTATCTGTACCTCTCCTCCTGCAAGTCTTGCTTTTTTGCCTCCACCAAGGTTTTGTCGCTATTTATTACCACCCATATTCGCCTATAAGACAAGTTTTTTACCACCAGATTATGGCCTCAACATGGCTTCCCCGTCTTATAAGAGAGTGTTACAATTAAAAAAAAAACTTTTCTCAGAACTCAAGCTCGAGCTCAAGTGATTTCATTGGTTGAGTCTGAGATATACACTAAGCTCAACCAATCAGAAGCTTGAGACAGAGTTTGAGATTGGAGAAAAGTGTTATAACCTCCAGACCAGAATTACGTTTGGAAAATAAAGCACTCTGACACTAAACATTTCTTGCCAAAACCCACAGATTCCAGGACCAAAGTAGGAGGAGGCATCTTATAGGCAAGCTCGCCTTATATGGGAGTATGGATGGTACCTCACTTGAAGAAAAAAAATCAGGTTGGGCAATTGGATGTTTGGTGATAATATGGTCCATTGTCGGTATATAGCTAGACTTCTATTATTAGAACTTGATTTATTAGAACTTGAATTTTAATATTATGTTTGGTAGATAGCAGTGATGTGTATTTTAGTGGTAATTCTTCATCTCTTGTAATGGTTTCAATTCGGAACTAGATCTATGCTTATGGCTAGCCCAAACTGCCAGAAATAAGTGACATTTCCTGTTTCTAAGGTTTTTACATTACCTGGTAATCAGATTTGCAAGTGTGTAACTTACTTACTGCCTGGATGTGATATATACAATTTTGTTTGTTATGGATTATTGAAGCTTGTTGCAATTGGAAAATCCATCAGGAATACTTAGTGTAGAATGATTCCATTTTACCATGAAGATGATATTTGTAACAGCCAGCCTAGCCTGTTTGTTGGTCAGCTGACAGATTATGTGTACCACCCATACTCTCCTATAAGATAAGTTTTTACGACCAGATTATGGCCTCAAAGTGGCTTCCCTTCATATAACCCTTTCCTCCATAGAGATTTAGGCTAATATACTATTATATCTATACAAACGACAGCCATTTACCTAGCATGCAGTGGATAAGTAGTGGCCATATCTATCCCACCTCCATAGATATTACTGGGACTACATGCGATTCTGGCCTTTATTTTGAACATTGGTTTGGCTACTACATTGTCAATGTATGCCGTATTGGTAATTGCATTGGTAATGGCGTCAAGAGGTGCTTCTATGAGGGAAAGGGCTAAGTGAGCTTAATTTTTAAATGTGTTAAATGGACACTCAACTTGCACTAGTCAAACATACAACTTATCCATTGTCATTTTATCAACCCGTCTTATATGCGAGTGCATGCCAAAACACAGATTTCAGAACCAATGTAGTGGTGTCATCTTATAGGCGAGATCGCCTTATAGACGAGTATGAATAGTACTGATCAAGCCATATGTTATTATGGCAACAGTACCGTTGAGTCACTAAATGTTTCTGCACAAAATGTCTTGAAAGCTGAGAGCGTAACCACAATCTCAAACTGAAGCACAAGTGATTGGATTGGTTGATTGGGAGACAAGTGATTGGATTGGTTGATTGGGACACAAGTGATTGGATTGGTTGATTGGGAGACAAGTGATTGGATTGGTTGATTGGGAGACAAGTGATTGGATTGGTTGATTGGGACACAAGTGATTGGATTGGTTGATTGGGAGACAAGTGATTGGATTGGTTGATTGGGAGACAAGTGATTGGATTGGTTGGGAGACAGTGATTGGTTGGTTGGGAGACAAGTGATTGGATTGGTTGGGAGACAAGTGATTGGATTGGTTGGGAGACAAGTGATTGGATTGGTTGGGAAACAAGTGATTGGATTGGTTGGGAGACAAGTGATTGGATTGGTTGGGAGACAAGTGATTGGATTGGTTGGGAGACAAGTGATTGGATTGGTTGATTGGGAGACAAGTGATTGGATTGGTTGATTGGTAGATAAGTGATTGGATTGCTTGATTGGGAGACAAGTGATTGGATTGGTTGGGAGACAAGTGATTGGATTGGTTGGGAGACAAGTGATTGGATTGGTTGGGAGACAAGTGATTGGATTGGTTGGGAGACAAGTGATTGGATTGGTTGATTTGGAGACAAGTGATTGGATTGCTTGATTGGGAGATAAGTGATTGGATTGCTTGATTGGGAGACAAGTGATTGGATTGGTTGATTGGTAGACAAGTGATTGGACTGGTTGATTGGGAGACAAGTGCACTCAGTTCATCAGTTCAACTAATCTAAAGCTTGATATTTGAGTTCTGTGTGTGTTTTACGTTTATTTATCGTCGCTACCGGTTGCCCATATGAGTGACGCCTCCTGAAGAGATTAGTCATTTTAGCTTTATGGAGGATAGTGCAATGATATAGACAGATACCCATTCCAGAGTCTCCTCTGGTTCTTTTACATGCACAGTGTAAAGCACCAACACGAGACCTCGGTTTAAAGTCCCATCTGAAAGACTGTTAATTTTATTAGGGTCAGACAGGGGGATCGAACCTGCGGTCCCTGGATTACCAGTCCAGCGTGTTACCACTGGCCTACAGATCCGCCTTTGAGTTTGAGACTTTAGAAAGGTTTTATGACCTTCAGGTTAATTCAAATAGCCAAAGGGAGGTAGCCACATATTTATAAATGATCAGAAAATGTTGGTAAAAATATAAAGTTCGCCTCAGTGGTTAAGGTTACTGACTTGTATACCACTGTAACCTATCATCATTGATGGGTCACAGGTTCAAATCCCGCTCAGGCCCTGTCTCATTTATGTTTCTTACAAAGGTTGGTGCACCAAGTACTCGGTAACTGCTGGAGCCAATCGGCAATAAAAACATATATATAAAGGGAGGTACTTAAAATATGTAAATAGTTTGCTGTATATAACAGTGATTTTTTTGTTATTTGATGATGCTGTAATTAAAAATAACTATGGCCATTAATGGAAGTTTCTTAAAATATCCATGCTTTTTATATTTCAAAATCAATGTGTTAGTGTAATTTATTCTGTGATCAAATTAGGGCAATGGCCTCCAACAATGGTGTTCAAGTATGGTTTGTGTGTTTTACGTTTATTTATCGTCGCTACAGGTTGCCCATTTGAGTGACGCCTCCTGAAGATATTAGTCATTTTAGATTTTTGGAGGATAGTGCAATGATACAGACAGAGACCCATTCCAGATTCTCCTCTGGTTCTTTTACATGCACGGTGTAAAGCACCGACACGAGACCTCGGTTTAACGTCCCATCTGAAAGGTCTCTGTCTGTATCATTGCACTATCCTCCAAAATCTAAAATGACTAATCTCTTCAGGAGGCGTTGCTCATATGGGCAACCGGTAGCTACGATAAATAAACTAAAACACACACTTGTGATCTTGCAAACTAGATGAGTGTAGCATATAATTGGCAGCAGCTACTGGATAAGCTAAAATTACAACATACAAGTTACCATTATAGCATGGAATAGCGTGTCAGATAGTGAAACGAGGCAAGCAATGATGCAGAATGACAGGCATAAATAATGAGTGAACTCCCAACCAGCCAGAGTTAATATCCTGAGTGACAGTGTAACATGACCCAGGCCTTGTAATTGCGTTCATTAAATTACACTGGTTGTTTTTATTGTACCTACTAAAGCATGTTGAACAAACTGTTGGTTAGACCATTAAAAATGCACTTGGACTGATGTTTATGGCCCACCAGAAGCTCTATGCCTCTTTGTCAGCAGTCGGCATCTGGGGTCTTGGTCCCCACTCACTGTCAAGTCCAAAAGTCAAAGTGTTGCAAAATTAATCCGAATACCACTTTTGTCCGGCCAAATATTGACATTTGCCACTCTTAATATGAGGTAGTGATATGGTTGTTGATAGTTTTACAAAAATGTACTCCGTTGTCAGTGTGAAGTTAGCCCCAGGTATACAAGGGAGAAGTTGGTTGGCTGAGGTTAATGTCCCCTATATAATTATTCTCTATGGTGTGAGAGGAATATATAGAATCCGAGTAATCTACAAGCTTGGCAGAGATGTCACCCACGGCGGTCTGTCCTGTTTTAAGAATTAAGAATACCTATCTCTTACAAAAGCCTATAACTGCCAAAAGAAATATTAAAAAAAGCTATTGATCGGGTAACTATGTTCCAAGAAACATTTTTGTGTTTACTTTGGGTACTGTCTGATGTCATACCAAAATACCAACAGAATGCATGCATTTGTTGAAATTTCGGAAAAATAACAATATAAATAAATTGATTATTTTCCGATTTTCTCACAGTTACCATGCAAATGTCGTTAATCATTGTAAGGTAAGTAATTCAGTAACTATACTTATTGTAATTTATTGCTTTCGTGTTAATCACACCCAGTGACAGACCAAGTTTGACATATATTTCAAGTGGACCTTCTGAAGCTGCGAATTTAGGTCCCAGAATGCGCAGGAAATTGAATCTAGTTTCCGACCAGTGCACCTTGTGATATATGTGTTTAGTATATGTCGGTGTTAGAAAATGGTCACTTGAAAAAACTTAGCTCTAATTTTAATTTGTTTTCCTGTAAAGTGTTTCTGACACACGCACACGCACACACGACATCACACACACGCACACACGACATCACACACACACACACGCACACACGCACACACACACACACACACACACACCATTACCAATATGACATACATTAACCCTTTCCCTCATAGAAACACCTCTTGACACCATTACCAATACGACATACATTAACCCTTTCCCTCATAGAAGCACCTCTTGACACCATTACCAATATGACATACATTAACCCTTTCCCTCATAGAAGCACCTCTTGATGCCATTACCAATACGACATACATTAACCCTTTCCCTCATAGAAGCACCTATTGATGCCATTACCAATACGACATACATTAACCCTTTCCCTCATAGAAGCACCTCTTGATGCCATTACCAATACGACATACATTAACCCTTTCCCTCATAGAAGCACCTCTTGACGTCATTACCAATACGACATACATTGACAATGTAGTAGCCAAACCAATGTTCATAATAAAGGCCAGAATCTCATGTAGTCTCAGTAATATATATGGAGGTGGGATAGCTATGGCGACTACTTATCCACTGTATGATAGCTAAATGACTGTCGTTTGTATGGAAATATAATAGTATATTAACCTAAATCTCTTTGAAGGAAAAGGTTAAGCATGTATAGCCAAGGGCTAAGGAAATAGTGGTTGTATTATGGATTCATAGATGTCAATTCACTTCACATTAAAAATTCCTGATTTTCTTGCTCGGTGCTTGCATTTGCATTTTTTCTTTTTAGCATCGTACTGGATCGTTAAATTTAAGGTTTCAGATTGAAGAAATGTCTTATACCACAGTGTTAAATACACCAAACCTCTTAATTAACTACAGAAATAAGTCGGAATTAATTATCAGGGTTTGAAGTGCCCATCATCATTATTATAAATAACTGTTGTTCTCTGATGTTGGATATGGCCACTAATTTGCTAACACCAGGAAATTAACTGAAAAAGGCCGATTGACATTTACAGCAGGAAATGAACTGTATGAATCGTTCTCTCGTTTGTATCATCTATGGTATCTTGACCGGGGTAAAATTAGATCACTTGTGATTGCTCAAACTTGCTTGTATCTCGTATAAACATTTATTGCAACTATTGAACCGTAAGGTAAGTCACTAGGGGGTAGGGGGAGTGGGGCTGAGAATTCCAGATTATTACAGTATTCCTTGAAGATCCAATAAATAAAGCAGTCAAAATCCAGCCATATGCTGTCTTTTGTTTTTGAAAATAATAAGAATGCCACGTTTTATCTAAAAAGCGTTTTACGGGTTATGAATCTGAAAAATTTACTATTGTATAAATCGTACGATCGAACGTTCTAACTTGGAATCCTGGAAACGCCCCCGGTAAATGGCCCCTGCTGATGTGCACATGCACAGAAAATGTAAAGTAAAATAGCATGGGATTTTCAGTAAATTAGCTGCTTACCATTGGATTGTTGTCACATCTGGAACAAATGCCAACGCTTTGAAGGATTCCAGGAATAAGCCGGTATAAACAATGTAATATTTGTCTCTAAATTTATTTATAGATGCAAGTTTATTATATATCGTGCTTTATCAACTGGGTGTTGTTTTATTACCACTCTAATAAACTATAAAAACAAGAATCCCTGTGGATTTATTCGTAAAACAAGAATCCCTGTGGATTTATTCATAAAACAAGAATCCCTGTGGATTTATTTGTAAAACAAGAATCCCTGTGGATTTATTCGTAAAACAAGAATCCATACTTGTTTTTAAAATTAGTTAACCCAAACTTATTTTGTGTATAAACAGAAATAACAAATTAAGTAAAATGGACCCACACCCCCTCCCCCTCCACAATATTATCTTTTGTTCAGAAATTGAATTGATACAAGATCAATGATAGCCCCCAAGAGCAATCAAAGACAATTCTATCGGTCCAAGGACAGTTGATAATCCTATAAGGAGATATAGTCTTCCAGTCGGCAATGAAATAATGATGCCAATCAGATGGCTGGTGAGGGTTGGGCGTGAGTTGGCTGGTGAGGGGTTGGGCGTGAGTTGGCTGGTGAGGGGTTGGGCGGGAGTTGGCTGGTGAGGGGTTGGGCGTGAGTTGGCTGGTGAGGGGTTGGGCGGGAGTTGGCTGGTGAGGGGTTGGGCGGGAGTTGGCTGGTGAGGGGTTGGGCTGGGTTGGTGGGGTGATCTCATGATTGCACAGATTTTCCTTTGTATTGGAGTTATTAAGAATACAATATCATAATACTAGTGTAGAACTGAGTCGGATCTATAGCTCAAGCCATCTGATTGGTTGAGACTGAGATTTGCTCTTGCCTCAACCAACCAGAGTTCAAGATTCGAGAAAAAGTTTTATAACCTCCAGGTCTAAACTAGTTTCATCAACAATGGACCAATGAGATGATATTTGCTGTTTTAACCTCCAGGTCTAAACTAGTTTCATCAACAATGGACCAATGAGATGATATTTGCTGTTTTAACCTCCAGGTCTAAACTAGTTTCATCAACAATGGACCAATGAGATCATATTTGGTGTTTTAACCTCCAGGTCTAAACTAGTTTCATCAACAATGGACCAATGAGATCATATTCACTGTTTTAACCTCCAGGTCTAAACTAGTTTCATCAACAATGGACCAATGATATCATATTTGCTGTTTTAACCTCCAGGTCGGTTTATTAGATTTATTACTGTATATTATAGCATCATGGCTCTCTTGGTTTATTAGATTTATCATGGTATATTATAGCATCATGGCCCTCTTGGTTTATTAGATTTATTACGGTATATTAAAGCATCATGGCCATATCGATTTATTAGATTTATTACGGTATATTAAAGCATCATGGCCATATCGATTTATTGGATTTATTACGGTATATTATAGCATCATGGCCCTCTTGGTTTATTAGATTTATTACGGTATATTATAGCATCATGGCCATCTCGATTTATTGGATTTATTACGGTATATTATAGCATCATGGCCCTCTTGGTTTATTAGATTTATTACGGTATATTATCGCAGCATGGCTCTCTTGGTTTATTAGATTTATTACGGTATATTATAGCAACATGGCTCTCGATCTTGATTTATTAGATTTATTACGGTATATTTTAGTAGCATGGGCCTCTTCAATTATTTTATTTATTACGGTGTATTATAGCATCATGGGCCTCTTCATTTAATAGGATTTCACCACGGAATTACCCGTTGAAAGCCATTGAAAATACGTAACCCTCGAGATGCTCAATAAATTTGAAGGAATGTGAAAACAACATAGATCGAGATCAGCCACGGCGTAATGCCGAGTCTGATCAGGATATATGTTGTTTGCTATTCAGCCATGTGTTTTAGCTCCACTATCTGAATAGCAGACAGCATAGAGCCTAATCAGCCGGCACGTTCTGTGCACGTTCTGTGCTGTCTGGTATGGCTCTATGCTGTTTGCAAAAGCAGCTTCAGTTGTGATAAGCAGGTTACAGGGTTAAGTTCAATATATTTATCAGTACCTTCCAGTCTATCCTAATCACAGAGCATCTGCAGCTCCTCTTGGAAAATGAGATTATTTTGTTCATGCACTTTATTTTATCACAATGTTTATTGCAGCATTGTGGAAGACTATCATCAAATGATTGCATAAAGTCGGTTATTGCAAATATATTTTGAAAATGATAAAATAACATTTCTATCTATCTATGTCTGAATATTGCCAACTCCTCTCGCGAGTGTTACTGGCAGGTCAGTCTGTTGTGGCGGAGAGTAGACCACCCGCATTTCCTGGGTAAGAACCAGTACTCAACTCTCCAACCTTCGTAAGCGACTGACAACTTTCTCACATATCACCATGTATCACTTGTCCCTGATAGGGAACGAACCTGTAGCCTTGATGATAGCGACGAAAGGCGAGACAGCGTGTTAGGCCACTCGGCCACGGAGGAGTTGCGTAATTATGTGTAATTGTATTAGTTTCATTGTAAAATGAAAGTCAGACGAGATGTTGTGGATGTAGAGTTGCCTATCCGAGATGCTGTGGATTTGGAGATGCCTAGCGGAGATGCTGTGGATATGTATGTAAGGCAGCTGAGATGCTGTGGATTTGGATGCAAGGCAGCTGAGATGCTGTGGATGTGGATGTAAGGCAGCTGAGATGCTGTGGATTTGGATGTAAGGCAGCTGAGATGCTGTGGATTTGGAGATGCCTAGCTGAGATGCTGTGGATTTGGATGCAAGGCAGCTGAGATGCTGTGGATTTGGAGATGCCTAGCTGAGATGCTGTGGATTTGGAGATGCCTAGCTGAGATGCTGTGGATTTGGATGTAAGGCAGCTGAGATGCTGTGTATTTGGATGTAAGGCAGCTGAGATGCTGTGGATTTGGAGATGCCTAGCTGAGATGCTGTGTATTTGGATGCAAGGCAGCTGAGATGCTGTGGATTTGGATGTAAGGCAGCTGAGATGCTGTGGATTTGGATGCAAGGCAGCTGAGATGCTGTGGATTTGGAGATGCCTAGCTGAGATGCTGTGTATTTGGATGTAAGGCAGCTGAGATGCTGTGGATGTGGATGTAAGGCAGCTGAGATGCTGTGGATTTGGATGTAAGGCAGCTGAGATGCTGTGGATTTGGATGCAAGGCAGCTGAGATGCTGTGGATTTGGAGATGCCTAGCTGAGATGCTGTGGATTTGGAGATGCCTAGCTGAGATGCTGTGGATTTGGAGATGCCTAGCTGAGATGCTGTGGATTTGGATGTAAGACAGCTGAGATGCTGTGTATTTGGATGTAAGGCAGCTGAGATGCTGTGGATTTGGAGACGCCTAGCTGAGATGCTGTGTATTTGGATGCAAGGCAGCTGAGATGCTGTGTATTTGGATGCAAGGAAGCTGAGATGCTGTGTATTTGGATGTAAGGCAGCTGAGATGCTGTGGATTTGGAGATGCCTAGCTGAGATGCTGTGGATGTAAAGTAGCTGAGATGCTGTGGATTTGGATGTAAAGTAGTTGAGATGCTGTGGATTTGGATGTAAAGTAGCTGAGATGCTGTGGATTTGGATGTAAAGCAGCTGAGATGCTGTGGATTTGGATGTAAAGTAGCTGAGATGCTGTGGATTTGGATGTAAAGCAGCTGAGATGCTGTGGATTTGGATGCAAGGCAGCGGAGATGCTGTGGATTTGGATGCAAGGAAGCTGAGATGCTGTTGATTTGGATGCAAAGCAGCTGAGATGCTGTGGATTTGGATGTAAGGCAGCTGAGATGCTGTGGATTTGGATGTAAAATAGCTGAGATGCTGTGGATTTGGATGTAAGGCAGCTGAGATGCTGTGGATTTGGATGTAAAGTAGCTGAGATGCTGTGGATTTGGATGTAGGGCAGCTGAGATGCTGTGGATTTGGATGTAGGGCAGCTGAGATGCTGTGGATTTGGATGTAAAGCAGCTGAGATGCTGTGGATTTGGATGTAGGGCAGCTGAGATGCTGTGGGTTTGGATGTAGGGCAGCTGAGATACTGTGGATTTGGATGTAAAGCAGCTGAGATGCTGTGGATTTGGATGTAGGGCAGCTGAGATGCTGTGGATTTGGATTTAAGGCAGCTGAGATGCTGTGGATTTGGATGTAAAGCAGCTGAGATGCTGTGGATTTGGATGTAAAGCAGCTGAGATGCTGTGGATTTGGATGTAATGCAGCTGAGATGCTGTGGATTTGGATGTAAAGCAGCTGAGATGCTGTGGATTTGGATGTAAGGAAGCTGAGATGCTGTGGATTTGGATGTAAGGCAGCTGAGATGCTGTGGATTTGGATGTAAGGAAGCTGAGATGCTGTGGATTTGGATGTAAAGCAGCTGAGATGCTGTGGATTTGGATGTAAAGCAGCTGAGATGCTGTGGATTTGGATGTAAAGCAGCTGAGATGCTGTGGATTTGGATGTAATGCAGCTGAGATGCTGTGGATTTGGATGTAAAGCAGCTGAGATGCTGTGGATTTGGATGTAAAGCAGCTGAGATGCTGTGGATTTGGATGTAAGGCAGCTGAGATGCTGTGGATTTGGATGTAAAGCAGCTGAGATGCTGTGGATTTGGATGTAAAGCAGCTGATATGCTGTGGATTTGGATGTAAGGAAGCTGAGATGCTGTGGATTTGGATGTAAAGCAGCTGAGATGCTGTGGATTTGGATGTAAGGAAGCTGAGATGCTGTGGATTTGGATGTAAAGCAGCTGAGATCCTGTGGATTTGGATGTAAGGAAGCTGAGATGCTGTGGATTTGGATGTAAGGAAGCTGACATGCTGTGGATTTGGATGTAAAGCAGCTGAGATGCTGTGGATTTGGATGTAAGGAAGCTGAGATGCTGTGGATGTGGATGTAAAGCAGCTGAGATGCTGTGGATTTGGATGTAAGGAAGCTGAGATGCTGTGGATTTGGATGCAAGGCAGCGGAGATGCTGTGGATTTGGATGCAAGGAAGCTGAGATGCTGTTGATTTGGATGCAAAGCAGCTGAGATGCTGTGGATTTGGATGTAGGGCAGCTGAGATGCTGTGGATTTGGATGTAGGGCAGCTGAGATGCTGTGGATTTGGATGTAAGGCAGCTGAGATGCTGTGGATTTGGATGTAAAGTAGCTGAGATGCTGTGGATTTGGATGTAGGGCAGCTGAGATGCTGTGGATTTGGATGTAGGGCAGCTGAGATGCTGTGGATTTGGATGTAAAGCAGCTGAGATGCTGTGGATTTGGATGTAGGGCAGCTGAGATGCTGTGGTTTGGATGTAGGGCAGCTGAGATACTGTGGATTTGGATGTAAAGCAGCTGAGATGCTGTGGATTTGGATGTAGGGCAGCTGAGATGCTGTGGATTTGGATTTAAGGCAGCTGAGATGCTGTGGATTTGGATGTAAAGCAGCTGAGATGCTGTGGATTTGGATGTAAAGCAGCTGAGATGCTGTGGATTTGGATGTAATGCAGCTGAGATGCTGTGGATTTGGATGTAAGCAGCTGAGATGCTGTGGATTTGGATGTAAGGAAGCTGAGATGCTGTGGATTTGGATGTAAGGCAGCTGAGATGCTGTGGATTTGGATGTAAGGACTGAGATGCTGTGGATTTGGATGTAAAGCAGCTGAGATGCTGTGGATTTGGATGTAAAGCAGCTGAGATGCTGTGGATTTGGATGTAAAGCAGCTGAGATGCTGTGGATTTGGATGTAAGGCAGCTGAGATGCTGTGGATTTGGATGTAAAGCAGCTGAGATGCTGTGGATTTGGATGTAAGGAAGCTGAGATGCTGTGGATTTGGATGTAAAGCAGCTGATATGCTGTGGATTTGGATGTAAGGAAGCTGAGATGCTGTGGATTTGGATGTAAAGCAGCTGAGATGCTGTGGATTTGGATGTAAGGAAGCTGAGATGCTGTGGATTTGGATGTAAAGCAGCTGAGATCCTGTGGATTTGGATGTAAGGAAGCTGAGATGCTGTGGATTTGGATGTAAGGAAGCTGACATGCTGTGGATTTGGATGTAAAGCAGCTGAGATGCTGTGGATTTGGATGTAAGGAAGCTGAGATGCTGTGGATTTGGATGTAAAGCAGCTGAGATGCTGTGGATTTGGATGTAAGGAAGCTGAGATGCTGTGGATTTGGATGTAAAGCAGCTGAGATGCTGTGGATTTGGATGTAAGGAAGCTGAGATGCTGTGGATTTGGATGTAAAGCAGCTGAGATGCTGTGGATTTGGATGTAAGGAAGCTGGGATGCTGTGGATTTGGATGTAAGGAAGCTGAGATGCTGTGGATTTGGATGTAAAGCAGCTGAGATGCTGTGGATTTGGATGTAAGGAAGCTGAGATGCTGTGGATTTGGATGTAAAGCAGCTGAGATGCTGTGGATTTGGATGTAAGGAATCTGAGATGCTGTGGATTTGGATGTAAGGAAGCTGAGATGCTGTGGATTTGGATGTAAAGCAGCTGAGATGCTGTGGATTTGGATGTAAGGAAGCTGAGATGCTGTGGATTTGGATGTAAGGAAGCTGACATGCTGTGGATTTGGATGTAAAGCAGCTGAGATGCTGTGGATTTGGATGTAAGGAAGCTGAGATGCTGTGGATTTGGATGTAAAGCAGCTGAGATGCTGTGGATTTGGATGTAAGGAAGCTGAGATGCTGTGGATTTGGATGTAAAGCAGCTGAGATGCTGTGGATTTGGATGTAAGGAAGCTGAGATGCTGTGGATTTGGATGTAAGGAAGCTGAGATGCTGTGGATTTGGATGTAAAGCAGCTGAGATGCTGTGGATTTGGATGTAAGGAAGCTGAGATGCTGTGGATTTGGATGTAAAGCAGCTGAGATGCTGTGGATTTGGATGTAAGGAAGCTGAGATGCTGTGGATTTGGATGTAAAGCAGCTGAGATGCTGTGGATTTGGATGTAAAGCAGCTGAGATGCTGTGGATTTGGATGTAAGGAAGCTGAGATGCTGTGGATTTGGATGTAAAGCAGCTGAGATGCTGTGGATTTGGATGTAAAGCAGCTGAGATGCTGTGGATTTGGATGTAAGGAAGCTGAGATGCTGTGGATTTGGATGTAAGGAAGCTGAGATGCTGTGGATTTGGATGTAAAGCAGCTGAGATGCTGTGGATTTGGATGTAAGGAAGCTGAGATGCTGTGGATTTGGATGTAAAGCAGCTGAGATGCTGTGGATTTGGATGTAAGGAAGCTGAGATGCTGTGGATTTGGATGTAAAGCAGCTGAGATGCTGTGGATTTGGATGTAAAGCAGCTGAGATGCTGTGGATTTGGATGTAAGGAAGCTGAGATGCTGTGAATTTGGATGTATCGACCACTCAATTTTCCGAAAACCATCTGGTGATGTTTGATATAATATTCTGTCGAACAATTGGAGAATTTCTGATTATTATAATATATTTCCCACGACCTTGAACAGCATTATAATATTTCCTAATATTGTCACTTTGTGAAGTGAAAATTACCCAAAATTCGCAACTTCCCACCGAAGATCAGTGCGACCTGCGTTATCACATAGGTGATGATTGCGAGTGTGGCGAGATGCTCATGACCGCAAACAAAATTAATGAAGTACAGTCAAACCTGTGTTAAGCAGCCAGCTAAAGGAATCACAGCAAATGGTTGCTTAGCACAGGTGGGGATCTATATAAGCTCTGCTTCCGTTTTAATCCTTTCCTATTCTTTGATTTTGTGTACATGTATTGTTTTACAAATGTATATAGTGGAATAAATATGTTTAAACAATATAGGTCAAATGTACAATAAAACAACATACTGGGAATCTGGAAACTGGCTGCTTAATACAAGTTGGCTGCTTAATGGAGGTGACTACTAATACAGTCTCAATCCGCTATGTCAAAGTTTCATACACTATCATTTTACATGTAACTGGATCTGTTTATATAACGAATTTCGTTGTGTCAAGTTTCGGTTATGTCGAAGTATTTTGTTCAGTCCGACAGTATTCGACATAACGGATGTAGACTGTACTTGTTTGACTTGTGATGGTACACATTTCTGTTAACCCTTTCCTTCATAGAGATTTAGGTTAATATACTATTATATCTCCATATAAACGACAGCCATTTAGCTATCATGCAGTGGATAAGTAGTCGCCATATCTATCCCACCTCCTCCATAGATATTACTGGGACTACATGAGATTCTGGCCTAATTATGAACATTGCTTTGGCTACTACATTGTCAATGTCTGTCATATTGGCAATGGTGTCAAGAGGTTCTTCTATGAGGGAAAGGGTTAAATAAGCGTATTTTCGCAAAACTTCCCCACTTTAGATTAGGTGACATTATTTCTTTTTTCTTCTGCCACCTCCCCCCCTGCCACCTCCCCCCCTGCCCCCTCCCCCCTGCCCCCTCCCCCCTGCCCCCTCCCCCCTGCCCCCTCCCCCCCTGCCCCTGCCCCCTCCCCCCCTGCCCCCTCCCCCCCTGCCACCTCCCCCCTGCCACCTCCCCCCTGCCCCCTCCCCCCCTTCCCCCTCCCCCCTGTCACCTCCCCCCCTGCCCCCTCCCCCCTGCCCCCTCCCCCCTCCCCCACCCCCTGGAATGAGAGTCATGTCTAGGAATGGTTCACATGGTTGTATGCAGCCTCTCTATATCTCCCTCATACAGCCTAACATTTACCAGGGCAGTGTCTGGCTTACTGCTTTGTTTATATCATCAGTAGGTGCTGCTGCCTGTAATCAGTTGATGATCTTTCTAAGATTGAAAGCTGTGTGAAATAATGGAATTCTATGATATGTTGTGTGTTGATTTTGGTTTTTTTTGGGTGATGAAAAAAGTGTTTTAACAGATATCCAGATGGTTGAAAGGTAATTGTTTTCCTGGGCTGCTTTTGAACACTATATCTGGGGTCTTGCTGATTACACTGGGGGAGGAGTATTTGAACATTTCTTGTTTGCCACATCACATTGGCAAATATTAGGTTATCTTTAAGTTATCTCAAGATTCCCAACTTTATCAATAAATTTCAAAATAGTCATGCTTACTTACAATTCCTGATGGTGATTGAGTTTATTTACATGTTCGGTCGGCAAATCATATAGACAAGCATTATTATGTTTGTCTAGATGACATTCTGTAGTTTAACTCTTTGCATGCTGGGTAAAACAAAGGCTATAAATAGCTAAAATAATTGTAAACAGATGACAGACGGATCTGTAGTCCAGTGGTAACACGCTGGACTGGTAATCCAGGGATCGCAGGTTCGATCCCCCGTCTGACCCTAATAAAATTAACAGTCTTTCAGATGGGACGTTAAACCGAGGTCTCGTGTCGGTGCTTTACACCGTGCATGTAAAAGAACCAGAGGAGATTCTGGAATGGGTCTCTGTCTGTATCATTGCACTATCCTCCAAAACTCTAAAATGACTAATCTCTTCAGGAGGCTTCGCTCATATGGGTAACCGGTAGCGACGATAAATAAATATAAAACCACCACGAACAGATGACAATTCATTAATGTGTTTTTCTTATTTGTAGCTGAAAACTTTCAAAATATTGACATTGGATTTCATTAGAATTGTGGCTTTGTGCGATGTTATGACACAATTCTAATGAAACGCCGTTGCAGTCAAACCTGTCTTAAGCAGACAGCCAAGGGAATCACAGAAAGTGGCTGCTAAGCACAGGTGGCTGCTTAATAGAGGTGAAATGTATAATAAAACAGCATATCTGGAAACTGGCTGCTTAATACAGGTGACCATTAACACAGGTTTGACTGTACATATTTGACTGTTATTTAGTTTATACAAATTTATTTTAGTACAATTGCGAAACAAGTTCTTACAACTTATATTAATCACTCTTGAGACCTCATTCCTGATGGAATCCATCGCCATGAGGGAGAGAGAAGAGACAACGTGGAAATTAAATGCTGCCTAAGGGCACAATCATAACGGCTCCAGCAGGGCTCAAACTCCGGACCTTTCGCACCTAAAGCGAATGTTCATCTACTGCGCTATCACGACTTCCACATTTTGGACTGTTCTTTAAATATCACCGCTAGTGTGCAAAGAGTCAATACAAAGTTTATATAAATTCATTTCCATAGTGATAAATATAAGCATCCCAGTAAAGACATTATAAGTTTTATGAAATAATAAAGACTTTTTTTATTGCAGTTATAAAACATTTGTTGTTAACAACAATATACCGTGTAGTCCATATATTTTGCTGTATATTATAATTACTTCGCTTCCATTTATAATTGGATATTAATTGCTTCCATTTATAATTGGATGTTAATTGCTTCCATTTATAATTGGATGCTAATTGCTTCCATTTATAATTGGATATTAATTGCTTCCATTTATAAGTGGATATTAATTGCTTCCATTTATAATTGGATATTAATGGCTTCCATTTATAATTGGATATTAATTGCTTCCATTTATAATTGGATAGTAATTGCTTCCATTTATAATTGGATAGTAATTGCTTCCATTTATAGTTGGATAGTAATTGCTTCCATTTATAATTGGATATTAATTGCTTCCATTTGTAATTGAATATTAATTGCTTCCATTTATAGTTGGATATTAATTGCTTCCATTTATAATTGGATGTTAATTGCTTCCATTTATAATTGGATATTAATTGCTTCCATTTATAATTGGATATTAATTGCTTCCATTTATAATTGGATATTAATTGCTTCCATTTATAATTGGATATTAATTGCTTCCATTTATAATTGGATATTAATTGCTTCCATTTATAATTGGATATTAATTGCTTCCATTTATAATTGGATATTAATTGCTTCCATTTATAATTGGATATTAATTGCTTCCATTTATAATTGGATGTTAATTGCTTCCATTTATAATTGGATATTGACAAAACTTGGTTGCGACATCTACATGTATATCCATATACAGATCTGTATGAAGACAAAATGATGAAAATGAGTTCCTACAAATTCCCAAATACGGAAATAAAAACAGTAAAAATGTAATAACTAATTGGACTAATAATCACTTTATTTTGTTATCTCACCCTAGTGTATTGTTACTTTTGAATGTTAACAAGAACAGGCATTTAGAACTTTTGTAATTTCCTTTAACAGATATTTATTGGGCTCTACGGGGATAAAACTCGGGGAATTTCATTGTAAAAAAATATTTCCAGAAGGAGTTAAGTTGAAACATATTACTATGACTAGGAAATTGTGTCGTTTTGATTTTTTCTATATTGTAATATTGGGAAATTCAAACTAAAAAAACATTATTTCAGAGATAGTTCATTCAGCATACAAATTCAAGTTAAACCCTTTCCCTCATAGAAGCACCTCTTGCCACCATTACCAATACGACATACATTAACAATGTAGCAGCCAAACCAATGTTCATAAACCCTTTCCCTCATAGAAGCACCTCTTGCCACCATTACCAATACGACATACATTAACAATGTAGTAGCCAAACCAATGTTCATTAATATAATATACTATTATATCTCCATACAAATGATAGTCATTTAGCTATCATGCAGTGGATAAGTAGTCGCCATATCTATTCCACCTCCATAGATATTACTGGGACTGCAAGAGATTCTGGCTTTTATTATGAACATTGGTTTGGCTACTACATTGTCAATGTATGTCGTATTGGTAATGACACATAGAAAGGTGCTTCTATGAGGGAAATGATTAATGTATGTCGTATTGGTAATGGCGTCTAGAGGTGCTTCTATGAGGGAAATGATTAATGTATGTCGTATTGGTAATGGCGTCTAGAGGTGCTTCTATGAGGGAAAGGGTTAATGCATGTCATATTGGTAATGGCGTCTAGAGATGCTTCTATGAGGGAAAGGGTTAATGTATGTCGTATTGGTAATGGCGTCTAGAGGTGCTTCTATGAGGGAAATGATTAATGTATGTCGTATTGGTAATGGCGTCTAGAGGTGCTTCTATGAGGGAAAGGGTTAATGCATGTCATATTGGTAATGGCGTCTAGAGATGCTTCTATGAGGGAAAGGGTTAATGTATGTCGTATTGGTAATGTCGTCAAGAGGTGCTTCTATGAGGGAAAGGGTTAATGTATGTCATATTGGTAATGGCATCTAGAGATGCTTCTATGAGGGAAAGGGTTAATGTATGTCGTATTGGTAATGTCGTCAAGAGGTGCTTCTATGAGGGAAAGGATTAATGTAATAGAATAAAGTCAACAAGATATCTCAAGTTGAGCCAAATTCCATTCCAAAATTAGAGAGAGAACCCACTGTCATAAGGAATGCCATAATTATATGCACAAGGTACATTCGACTTCTGGAAGGATCCAGCTTAAAATCAACTTATTTCAAGCCAAATTTTGACCCTCGACTTGTTGCCGTGATCGACTTATTTCCAGGAATATACGGTACATACTTACAGTTATAAGATAGCATTGGAGACACGGCTAGAAGAATAACCAGAAATCTGAACAAACTTGGTTATCTCCCCGATTCCAAGTAAATATACCAATACAGCGCTAAATCTAATTATCCCACTTGTGATTTTTCCTGGTAATTATTCATACCTTTATTGACGGATGGCTATTATATAACGAACAAAAACTGGCAGCTTCTATTTTGAAAGAAGAGATTTATTAAAATGAATGGTATGTGACAGCCGTAGCACACTGTGACGGCAGCGAGATTGGAATTAGGCTTCACACCAGCAGTAAAAAAATCCAGCATGCAAAATTGACTTCTTATCGAGAAAACAATTAAGCAAACAAATATGTCTAGGAAGTCTGATCAATTTACATCTAAGGCTGCTTCGGTTGTTTTACATTTAGTATTAATTCAAACAGAAAGAGTCTCAATTACATCAATACTTGGTATACTTGCTCCCCCGTGCTTTTTACTAGTCTATGTGTTGTGTCTTTAAACTGCTATCGATTAACGGTATATATGTATATCTCGGTGAGGAGAAATATCATCCTTTAGCTTCACCGATTAACAGTATATATGTATATCTCGGTGAGGAGAAATATCATCCTTTAGCTTCACCAATTAACAGTATATATATGTATATCTCGGTGAGGAGAAATATCATCCTTTAGCTTCACCAATTAACAGTATATATATGTATATCTCGGTGAGGAGAAATATCATCCTTTAGCTTCACCAATTAACAGTATATATATGTATATCTCGGTGAGGAGAAATATCATCCTTTAGCTTCACCAATTAACAGTATATATATGTATATCTCGGTGAGGAGAAATATCATCCTTTAGCTTCACCAATTAACAGTATATATATGTATATCTCGGTGAGGAGAAATATCATCCTTTAGCTTCACCAATTAACAGTATATATATGTATATCTCGGTGAGGAGAAATATCATCCTTTAGCTTCACCAATTAACAGTATATATATGTATATCTCGGTGAGGAGAAATATCATCCTTTAGCTTCACCAATTAACAGTATATATATGTATATCTCGGTGAGGAGAAATATCATCCTTTAGCTTCACCAATTAACAGTATATATATGTATATCTCGGTGAGGAGAAATATCATCCTTTAGCTTCACCAATTAACAGTATATATATGTATATCTCGGTGAGGAGAAATATCATCCTTTAGCTTCACCGGTCTCTTTATTCTCCCTTTCATTGCAGGCTGTTGGCCTGCCCAGCTATAATTGATTGGATTTAAAAACAAAAATCAGGATTTTATTGTTTTGAAATGGAGAAAATGAGTTCAATTAATCGAGGCTTCTTTTTGTGAAAACAATATATACACTTTATTGTCGGTATTTTATTATCCAAATTTCTTTCATGTTGAGCATTGGAAATCATGATGTAAAATAGGAGCATACAGAGCCTGTAATTTGTAGTGTACGGGAGTGTACAGAGCCTGTAATTTGTAGTGTACGGGAGTGTACAGAGCCTGTAATTTGTAGTGTACGGGAGTGTACAGAGCCTGTAATTTCTAGTGTACGGGAGTGTACAGAGCCTGTAATTTGTAGTGTACGGGAGTGTACAGAGCCTGTAATTTGTAGTGTACGGGAGTGTACAGAGCCTGTAATTTCTAGTGTACGGGAGTGTACAGAGCCTGTAATTTGTAGTGTACGGGAGTGTACAGAGCCTGTAATTTCTAGTGTACGGGAGTGTACAGAGCCTGTAATTTCTAGTGTATGGGAGTGTACAGAGCCTGTAATTTGTAGTGTACGGGAGTGTACAGAGCCTGTAATTTCTAGTGTATGGGAGTGTACAGAGCCTGTAATTTGTAGTGTACGGGAGTGTACAGAGCCTGTAATTTCTAGTGTACAGAGCCTGTAATTTCTAGTGTACGGGAGTGTACAGAGCCTGTAATTTCTAGTGTACGGGAGTGTACAGAGCCTGTAATTTCTAGTGTATGGGAGTGTACAGAGCCTGTAATTTCTAGTGTATGGGAGTGTACAGAGCCTGTAATTTCTAGTGTACAAGAGTGTACAGAGCCCGTATGTTTGAGTGTACAGGAGTGTACAGAGCCCATATGTCTGAGTGTACGGGAGTGTACAGAGCCCATATGTCTGAGTGTACGGGAGTGTACAGAGCCCATATGTCTGAGTGTACGGGAGTGTACAGAGTCTGTATGTCTGAGTGTACGGGAGTGTACAGAGCCCATATGTCTGAGTGTACGGGAGTGTACAGAGCCCATATGTCTGAGTGTACGGGAGTGTACAGAGTCTGTATGTCTGAGTGTACGGGAGTGTACAGAGCCCATATGTCTGAGTGTACGGGAGTGTACAGAGCCCATATGTCTGAGTGTACGGGAGTGTACAGAGCCCATATGTCTGAGTGTACGGGAGTGTACAGAGCCCGTATGTCTGAGTGTACGGGAGTGTACAGAGCCCATATGTCTGAGTGTACAGAGCCCGTATGTCTGAGTGTACGGGAGTGTACAGAGTCTGTATGTCTGAGTGTACGGGAGTGTACAGAGCCCATATGTCTGAGTGTACGGGAGTGTACAGAGCCCATATGTCTGAGTGTACGGGAGTGTACAGAGCCCGTATGTCTGAGTGTACAGAGCCCGTATGTCTGAGTGTACGGGAGTGTACAGAGTCTGTATGTCTGAGTGTATGGGAATAAACGTAAAACACACTAAATGCAACCACCACTTTAGTATTTGACACAAGAACAAAATCTCAATTTTACAGTGGTATATGAGGTTTCCTATGCATATCTCCTGTCCACACAAACACAGACAGACGGACGCAGTCAACAATGATAAGCCATATTCCTAACGGCAGAGGTTAAACATGATAACAGTTAATCTGTACACATTGAATGCATCGTATGACCTTAACTTGCATAATGTTCCTATAATATTGCTAGATAGGATTTCTTGTGATTTACATAAACATTATGTAAATGTGTAATATGGGTATTTTATGCAAAAAGTAGGTGTGGGAGACTGAAGGCTGAATGAAGCTGTTTGTTATTGTTTTATATGTTATGAGGGTTTTTTTAACCCGTAAAATTCTTAATCACAACTAAATCTGGATCTATGTTGTTTGCACTTTGAATTTCCTTTCAATTTATTCGGCATTATGTTCGTTGTTTTGGTCATCAAATCTTAACTTTTCACAAATTTGAATAATTCACTTTACAGTTAAAACCTGTGTTAGTGGTCACCTCCATTAAGCAACCAACCTGTATTAAGCAGCCAGATTCCCAGATTTTATTATACATTTGACCTCTATTAAGCAGCCACCTGTGCTAAGCAGCCACTTTCTGTGATTCCCATGGCTGGCTACTTAAGACTGTATTAATTCTTTTTTTCCACAAAAATCAGTTAAATTGTTCGGCAGATCTTCAAAAGTTTACTTGAAAAATCCGATACATTTTTATTAGCAATTACTGGGACTAGGTGACTGTAAGCACAATTTCTAATCACGTCTCCTCAGAGTGCAGCACATTCTAAGTAAATACATACTGCGTCTTTATGTCTAACGCTTGATTAAATATTTGTTTAAGCTTTCTTTTAATACACTCCATTCTAACGGAGGAAGATTGTGTGAGAGTGCTAAGACAAGTCTGCAAACAGCTATATCAAGGCATTGTCTACACCATAGTCGCATCAACACCAATAATTAAGTCTTGTACCTGGTAGATAGGCTGGCAAACAATGTAAATGAGCCGAGAAATCAGAATGTTCACTCACCGTTTGTGTGTCGTCCAATGTGCACAGTGAACCACACCTCAACAACATGATAAACCTTTTTTGTTTTTTTATTGTCTCCCCTAGTTATCCAAGGTTATTCGGTGCGACTCATCCAAGGTATATTAGCTACAGTAGAATCTCCAATTCCAGAGAGTGTGTGTTTTACGTTTATTTATCGTCGCTACCGGTTGCCCATATGAGCGACGCCTCCTGAAGATATTAGTCATTTTAGATTTTTGGAGGATAGTGCCATGATACAGACAGAGACCCATTCCAGAGTCTCCTCTGGTTCTTTTACGTGCACGGTGTAAAGCACCGACACAAGACCTCGGTTTAACGTCCCATCTGAAAGACTGTTAATTTTATTAGGGTCAGAAGGGGGATCGAACCTGCGATCCCTGGATTACCAGTCCAGCGTGTTACCACTGGACTACAGATCCGTCTGTCCAATTCCAGAGACATTTGCTTTGTTCTTTTATTGCTCAGTGTATAGCACAGATAGATACACGAGGCCTGAAAGACTGTTAAAGACGGGGGTCGAACCTTCAATCCCTAGATTCGCAGTCCAACGTGTTAGCCACTTGACCACTGACCCTTCTACAACAAGAAGTTTATAAAACCAGTTTATTTAAACATTTATTTTAAATTGTTGCTTTGGTCCGGTATTACAGAAGTCTGTCTAGCAGCAGGGCTTAACCCTTTCAACACTGCAGACCTCTAAATAGGCTTACAAAAAGTGTAGATCCAGATGAGCCGGCTCGTGACGAGCCGTCTCATCAGGATCTGCACTTTTTGCCAGTAATATTGCTATTTTTAGACAAAATTACCCATTTTGATAAATGAACTTGTCCAAATGTAATTTTCTTATTAATTTATTGGTCTAAAAATATCATGAACCAGTCCATGTCAGTTACTTGGTGTTGAATGGGTTAACTCCTTTAGTTCATCATGTCTACTGACATCATTGGAATGCTTGTGAGTGTGTATTTTCCATTATAAATTGCTGTAGGCTATGGTAGTAGAATGTGACTATTTATTGAGTGGAGATTCCTGGTTGTCAGGCATGGAATACAATAAACACTGACTGATGGTCACTGTGAACATGTTTAATCACATTTAATGTGACCTGTCACTGGGTGCAGATTGCAGCTCAATACATCATTTGAACTTAGGTTACATAGGGAACAAGTGGTCAGCATTGTTTCTCATGTTTCACAGGGAACAAGTGGTCAGCATTTAGTATTGTATTCCATGTTTCATAGGGAACAAGTGGTCAGCATTGTTTCTCATGTTTCATAGGGAACAAGGGGTCAGCATTGTTTCTCATGTTTCACAGGGAACAAGTGGTCAGCATTTAGTATTGTATCCCATGTTTCCTAGGGAACAAGTGGTCAGCATTGTATCCCATGTTGCACAGGGAACAAGTGGTCAGCATTGTTTCTCAGGTTTCATAGGGAACAAGGGGTCAGCATTGTTTCTCATGTTTCACAGGGAACAAGTGGTCAGCATTTAGTATTGTATCCCATGTTACACAGTGAACAAGTGGTCAGCATTTAGTATTGTATCCCATGTTTCACAGGGAACAAGTGGTCAGCATTTAGTATTGTATCCCATGTTACACAGTGAACAAGTGGTCAGCATTTAGTATTGTATCCCATGTTTCACAGGGAACAAGTGGTCAGCATTTAGTATTGTATCCCATGTTACACAGTGAACAAGTGGTCAGCATTTAGTATTGTATTCCATGTTACATAGGGAACAAGTGGTCAGCATTTAGTATTGTATCCCATGTTATATAGGGAACAAGTGGTCAGCATTTAGTATTGTATCCCATGTTACATAGGGAACAAGTGGTCACCATTTAGTATTGTATTCCATGTTACATAGGGAACAAGTGGTCACCATTTAGTATTGTATCCCGTGTTACATAGGGAACAAGTGGTCAGCATTTAGTATTGTATCCCGTGTTACATAGGGAACAAGTGGTCAGCATTTAGTATTGTATCCCATTGTTACATAGGGAACAAATGGTCAGCATTTAGTATTGTATCCCATGTTATATAGGGAACAAGTGGTCAGCATTTATTATTGTATCCCATGTTACATAGGGAACAAGTGGTCACCATTTAGTATTGTATCCCGTGTTACATAGGGAACAAGTGGTCAGCATTTAGTATTGTATCCCGTGTTACATAGGGAACAAGCGGTCAGCATTTAGTATTGTACATTGTTACATAGGATTAACAGCAAATGCATGTAATTAACAGTTGTGATTTGTATATGAGGGTGTTTGGTGGGGGGGGGGCAGTGTTTTTTATGAGGGTGGGGGGGGCAATGTTAAGATATTATCTTAGATTTGCAATCCTTGCTGGTGAGATGAACAATGAGCATTGTTCAAAAAGTTTGATTTATTATAGAAAAAAGAGAGAGAAAGAGGGTCCTCCCCTATTGCTGACCGATATTTTGGAAGTAGTTGTGGAAGCCTTGAAGTTTGGTGGTTAATATATCGAAATCTAGCAATTTAATGGAGCATATCATATGACAGTAACATTTGTCACAATTATATCTCTGACTTGGACAGTAATTGTGGCTTGCACTTGGCTCAAAGTGACAGCTACACCATATAATATATGATGTTGAAATCATGTTAAATGGTGTTAGTGGCATCTACACCATATAATATATGATGTTGAAATCATGTTAAATGGTGTTAGTGGCATCTACACCATATAATATATGATGTTGAAATCATGTTAAATGGTGTTAGTGGCATCTACACCATATAATATGTGATGTTGAAATCATGTTAAATGGTGTTAGTGATATATCGGTACTGGAGGTCCCCGGAGATATGGATATATCTCTAGGGACATCAGTACTGGATATCCCCGGAGATATGGATATATCTCTAGGGACATCGGTACTGGATATCCCCGGAGGTATGGATATATCCCTAGGGACATCGGTACTGGATATCCCCAGAGATATGGATATATCCCTAGGGACATCGGTACTGGATATCCCCGGAGATATGGATATATCCCTAGGGACATCGGTACTGGATATTCCCGGAGATATGGATATATCCCTAGGGACGTCGGTACTGGATATCCCCAGAGATATGGATATATCCCTAGGGACGTCGGTACTGGATATCCCCAGAGATACGGATATATCCCTAGGGACATCGGTACTGGATATCCCCAGAGATATGGATATATCCCTAGGGACATCGGTACTGGATATCCCCGGAGATATGGATATATCCCTAGGGACGTCGGTACTGGATATCCCCGGAGATATGGATATATCCCTAGGGACGTCAGTACTGGATATCCCCGGAGATATGGATATATCCCTAGGGACGTCAGTACTGGATATCCCCGGAGATATGGATATATCCCTAGGGACGTCAGTACTGGATATCCCCGGAGATATGGATATGAGTAATGGAGCATTTAGCACCCCATATATTTTCTTTCTGAGGATGTTATGTTTTAGTTTTTGTTCAATTGCTATGTTAATTGGTTAGAGGTGTATTATTCTTCAACCAAAATCCGCTATAAAATGTTCTTGGAAATATGTCAATGAGCTGCTTTACTTACATGAAACCTTCCTTGTATACTGTCAGCTAGGTCATGAATAAATCAACAACTTGTTTCTAGTTTTAATGTTTTGTCTTTGGCTTTGATATATTACAAGGAAAACAATTTCCTATGTCTGCTAGATTATTGAAATATTTGTCTAGAAAATTGAATTGCACCCATTATGGAGAATAATTCTAGGAAATATGATATTTACAGCCATGTTTATTCAATTTTAGGATCAATATTCTGTGAGTTTTTTTGGTTATTTTCGTATTCAGGTTTTGGTAATGGGATTGAGTTCAAAACAAACATTTGTTCTGTTGGTAATAATTTATATTGTTCTGGATTTTGTCACATCAGTGTTTGTATTTCAGATTGATGAGTGTTGTTGGTATGTAATTGAACTATACCATTGATGTAGGTCTGTAATTGAACTAGTATGTTGTTGTAAGTCTGTAATTGAACTATACCATTGATGTAGGTCTGTAATTGAACTAGTATGTTGTTGTAGGTCTGTAATTGAACTATTATGTTGATGTAGGTCTGTAATTGAACTATACCATTGATGTAGGTCTGTAATTGAACTATACCATTGATGTAGGTCTGTAATTGAACTATACCATTGATGTAGGTCTGTAATTGAACTATACCATTGATGTAGGTCTGTAATTGAACTAGTATGTTGTTGTAAGTCTGTAATTGAACTATACCATTGATGTAGGTCTGTAATTGAACTAGTATGTTGTTGTAAGTCTGTAATTGAACTATACCATTGATGTAGGTCTGTAATTGAACTATACAATTGATGTATGTTTGTAATTGAACTATACCATTGATGTAGGTCTGTAATTGAACTATACCATTGATGTAGGTCTGTAATTGAACTATACCATTGATGTAGGTCTGTAATTGAACTATGCCATTGATGTAGGTCTGTAATTGAACTATACCATTGATGTTGGTATGTAATTGAACTATACCATTGATGTAGGTCTGTAATTGAACTATTATGTTGTTGTAGGTCTGTAATTGAACTATTATGTTAATGTAGGTCTGTAATTGAACTATTATGTTGTTGTAGGTCTGTAATTGAACTATGCCATTGATGTAGGTCTGTAATTGAACTATACCATTGATGTAGGTCTGTAATTGAATTATTATGTTGTTGTAAGTCTGTAATTGAACTATTATCTTGTTGTAGGTCTGTACTTGAACTATAATGTTGTTGTAGGTATGTAATTGAACTATATTGTTGTATGCATGTAATTGAACTATGCTGGTGAAGGTATGTAATTGAACTATACTGATGTAGGTATGTATTTGAACTATACTGTTGTAGGTATGTAATTGAACTATATTGATGTAGGTCTGTAATTGAACTATTATGTTGTTGTAGGAGTGTAATTGAACTAGTATGTTGTTGTATGTCTGTAATTGAACTATACTATGTAGGTATGTAATTGAACTATGCTTTTTAGTTCTGTAATTGAACTATGTTGTTGTAGGTATGTAATTGAACTATGCTGTTGTAGGTATGTAATTGAGCTATATTGTTGTATGCATGTAATTGAACTATATTGTTGTAGGTATGTAATTGAGCTATATTGTTGTATGCATGTAATTGAGCTATATTGTTGTAGGTATGTAATTGAACTATATTGTTGTATGTATGTAATTGAACTATGCTGAAGAAGGTATGTAATTGAACTATACTGATGTAGGTATGTAATTGAACTATACTGTTGTAGGTATGTAATTGAACTATACTGTTGTAGGTATGTAATTGAACTATACTGTTGTAGGTATGTAATTGAACTATAATGTTGTAGGTATGTAATTGAACTATAATGATGTAGGTCTGTAATTGAACTATACTGATGTAAATATGTAATTGAACTATGCTGTTGTAGGTATGTAATTGAACTATACTGCTGTAAGTATGTAATTGAACTATACTGATGTAGGTATGTAATTGAACTATACTGATGTAGGTATGTAATTGAACTATACTGCTGTAAGTATGTAATTGAACTATACTGATGTAGGTATGTAATTGAACTATACTGATGTAGGTATGTAATTGAACTATACTGCTGTAAGTATGTAATTGAACTATACTGATGTAGGTATGTAATTGAACTATACTGCTGTAAGTATGTAATTGAACTATACTGATGTAGGTATGTAATTGAACTATACTGATGTAGGTATGTAATTGAACTATACTGATGTAGGTATGTAATTGAACTATACTGATGTAGGTATGTAATTGAAATATGCTGTTGTAGTTATGTACTTGACGTATATTGTTGCATTTCATATTGTCACAGAACAGAATAGAACATAAATGTATTCATATTATTATATACAAATAAACAAGTGACCATGCAATAAAGCTATTGCATTGCTACTGTATTCTAAATAAGAAGACAAAGCATTCAGTATGGAGTTCCTATGATTTAAAGCATTCTTAAGAAAATGAGCCAAACTTAACCCATTCAACACCAAGTAACTGACATGGACTTGTGCATGATATTTTTAGACCAATAAATTAATAAGAAAATTACATTTGGACCAGTTCATTTATCAAAATGGGTAATTTTGTCTAAAAATAGTAATATTAGTGGCAAAAAGTGCAGATCCTGATGAGACGGCTCGTGACACGATATACTGACATACTCACCTGGATATACACTTTTTGTAACCATAGTTGATGTATGTGGTGTTGAAAGGGTTAAGAACACCTTTCTATTATCACACATTTATTTCAGTAATTATTGTTTTGCTGTCATTATAATTCTATGAACACCTTTCCTGCATATTATTACCAAGCCTACGTTTGTGTATATTAACCCTTTCCCTCATAGAAGCACCTCTTGACGCCATTACCAATACGACATACATTGACAATGTAGTAGCCAAACCAATGTTCATAATAAAGTCCAGAATCTTATGTAGTCCCAGTAATATCTATGGAGGTGGGGATATGGCCATTACTTATCCACTGTGTGATTGCTAAATGGCTATCATTTGTATGGAGATATAATAGTATATTAACCTAAATCTCTATGTAGTCCTAGTAATATCTATGGAGGTGGGGATAGATATGGCAACTACTTATCCACTGCATGATAGCTAAATGGCTGTCGTTTGTATTGAGATATAATAGTATATTAACCTAAATCTCTATGTAGTCCCAGTAATATCTATGGAGGTGGGATAGATATGGCGACTACTTATCCACTGTATGATAGCTAAATGGCTGTCGTTTGTATGGAGATATAATAGTATATTAACCTAAATCTCTATGTAGTCCCAGTAATATCTATGGAGGTGGGATAGATATGGCGACTACTTATCCACTGCATGATAGCTAAATGGCTATCATTTGTATGGAGATATAATAGTATATTAACCTAAATCTCTATGAAGGAAAGGGTTAAGGTGGACAGATGATGAGACTTGGGGATGTATAGAGTGTTGGTCTATGGTAGCTTTCGCGAGAAATTGAACGGCACTGTAGTCATGGGGTCAGCAATATTAGTGTTATTGGACTACAGAAAAGTCAAAAGCAGTGAAGATCGTTGACCGCTTGACCCTTCCTCTAAATCAAGAATAATAATAATAATTAATAAAAGTTTCATCATTAAAATTATCAACAATTTTCGGTCACTAGGGGGGTGGGGGGGTGGGGGGGGGTGGGGTGGGGGGGGGGGGGGGGGGGGGGGTGGGGTGGGGGGGGGGGGGGGGTGGGGGGGGGGGGTGGGGGGGTGGGGGTGGGGGGGGGGGGGGGGGGGGGTTGGTGGGGTGGGGGGGGGGGGGGGGGGGGGGGGGGGGGTGTGGGGGGCGTGGGGCGGGGTGGAAGTGGGGCAGTTGGGGGCGGGGTGGAAGGGGCAGTGGGGGGGCGGGGTGGGAGGGGGGAGTGGGTCATCTCTAGATGTCCAAGTCTATTCACTAGTCTTAAAGCTGTAATTTAACTTCTATAAAAATGATGTACTTCAAAATTAAATGAGGTTGCACAGATACCTGTAACCGACTTTAATAGCCTCATTATATCAGCACTGTGACACATTTAATGCTCCATTTATACTGGCAACACTTGGGTGTTCAAGTGACCAGATACACCACAATGGGCCTCCCAAAGATAAAAGGAAAGAATCTGAATGAAACTGTCTGTGTCTGGCAGTGTTACAGTGCACTAGCACAGAATTGTTATCTGCCTAAATTGTCCATCTTCTTACATAACCTAAGGGTCAAATTGAACACCATAATTTTATTTATGGCCATGTTTTCCAACACAAAGTCTCTTGCTTGATGAAATATTCATGATACACAACATGTAATTTGTGCTTTATGATTAGACAAAAGATTACCTTAATAAATATACTGATAACTGGGGAAAGCTGGTTGATTACTGCTATACACACAAATATATATATGGTACACACCCTGAGGGTAAACATATAATTGCATTAAGAAGATGTGTTGTTGTAATTTTGGATTGAAGACAAAACTTGTGTTGGTTGCTTGATACAGTGTGATTATTCTTCATTAAAGGTAAAACATTTTTTTATTTCACCACTATTTCTGGGAAAACTACCAACTATTTCTCCACTGTGCTAGTAAAGTTGCATATTATTTCATCTCTGTTCTAAGAAAGATGCAGATTATTTCACCGCTGTTTCTAGTAAAACTGCAGAATATTACTTCACAGTTCTCGGAAAGCTGCATGTTATTTTCCACTGGTCTTGGAAAGCTGCATATTATTTCACAACTGTTCTTGGGAAGCTGCACATTATTTCACCACTGTTCTTGGAAAACTGCACATTATTTCACCACTGTTCTTGGAAAGCTGGCACATTATTTCACCACTGTTCTTGGAGAGCTGCACATTATTTCACCACTGTTCTTGGAGAGCTGCACATTATTTCACCACTGTTCTTGGAAAGCTGCACATTATTGCACCACTGTTCTTGGAATGCTGCACATTATTGCACCACTGTTCTTGGAAAGCTGCACATTATTTCACCACTGTTCTTGGAAAGCTGCACATTATTGCACCACTGTTCTTGGAATGCTGCACATTATTGCACCACTGTTCTTGGAAAGCTGCACATTATTTCACCACTGTTCATGATGATTAAAATTAGCTACTAAAAATACTAAAGGTATCTAAGAAATATCTTGTAATTTGTAGCAGCTGATATTATTATCAGAAATGTTAGAGAATGAGTTGTCAAGGGTGGATTTGGAAAGGAGGGTTGAATTGGTGTAGAGGATGAACAAGCAATGGTGCACCCCACAACCAAAAATGAGTTGTCAAAGGTGGATTTGAAAAGGAGGGTTGAATTGGTGTAGGGGGTGTGCAATGTGCACCCCACAACCAAAAATGAGGATGTCAGGACATATTCAAAATAAATATTTGCATCCAGATTTTCCACATTACGACTGTCCATATTCGCCTATAAGGCAATTTCGCCTATAAGACAACCCCCCTACTTTTGGTCCTGAAATCTGTGGGTTTGGCATGTACTCGTGTATAAGACAGGTTTATACAAATGAACGCCTACCGGCTCATCTGGATCTACACTTTTTGTAAGCCTATTTAGGGGTCTGTGGTGTTGAAATGGTTAATGGAAAAGTGATTTTAAAGTCAAAAATGTATTTCTTTCATCGGTTTGTAGTTTATTATTCTAGTGCTTTCATCAGTTCATAGAGACATAAACAGAAGTAAACCTATCACATTTAACGGTAAGGCATGGCAGAATCAATATATGTTACAGTATAAAGCCCAGCAGTAGATTCTAAATCGGAGAGAATTGATTGTACACACAGATTTGAAAGGCATTTATTATCAATTTACAGGCTGTTCTTGATGGAAAATAATAGTTTCCTTTGGTACTGACTGTCGAAATAATATCTCATACTCAAAATATATAACTTAGTAGCTGTGTGGACATCATTTTTTTTCTTTTTTCTTTTCTTTTAAGTTTTGGTCCGCTTCCGTGGTCGAGTGGTTAAGGTCGCTGACTTGTATACCACTGTAACATATCATCACTGATGGTCACGGGTTCGAGCCCCGCTCAGGCCCTGTCTAATTTATATGAAAAAGTTGGCAGTTTCTTACGGTGGTTGGTGCACCCAAGTACTGGTTAACCGCTGGAGCCTGCCCAGGAAAGGTGTTGTTAGGTAAACTGCCCGCCGGCGATATAGCCCAAAATGGTGCTGATGCAGGCGTAAAACCCGAAATATAACATAACATAATATACATTTGACCTCTATTAAACAGCCACCTGTGCTAAGCAGCCAATATCTGTGATTCCCGTGGCTGGCTTCTTGCGACAGGTTTGACTGTATATACCATACCATATGTAGCATTTAGGTGTGTGACTCGCCACTGAGAGGACGGACACCTTCCTGCCTTGCATGGAATTAATTTCTAACCAAATAGCAAGTGATTTATAATTGCCAAAACTGTAACAAAAATGTAGAAATTAATTTAACCCTTTCAACCCCACAGGCCTCTAAATAGGCTTATGAAAAGTGTAGATCCAGATGAGCCGGCTCGTAACGAGCCGTCTCATCAGGATCTGCACTTTTTTGCCAGTAATAATTATTACTATTTTTAGATAAAATTACCCATTTTGATAAATGAACTGGTCCAAATGTAATTTTCTTATTAATTTATTGGTCTAAAAATAGCATGCACCAGTCCATGTCAGTTACTTGGGGTTGAATGGGTTAAATAATATACAGAGATAAGAAAAATGGTGGCATATGAACATTAGGGCTGTCAATGACAGTGCAGTACAGTAAGACTGTAATACTGAGAGGCCAGGTAATTGAGATGCACATCACTATACCTGCAGGGGACAGTGTGTCAATCTGGTGGAGGGATGAGGTAATGTAAATATGAGGCAGGTATAAATGAATTACTAGATTGTCGTGCACATTTATTTCTTGAAATTGGTTAACCGTTGCAGCCTGCGCAATTATGTATAGGGTAGCCTGGGAACAGGCGTCGATATATTTTGCCTGGTCAGTCAAATATTAACACCGAGACTATTAATTGGACAGTATTGAGTTTCTGATCATATCAACTAGCCTGGGAACAGGCGTCGATATATTTTGCCTGGTCAGTCCGCCTCCGTGGTCGAGTGGTTAAGATCGCTGACTTGTATACCACTGTAACCTATCATCACTGATGTTCACGGGTTCGAGCCCCGCTCAGGCCGTGTCTCATTTATATGAAAAAGTTGGCAGTTTCTTACGGAGGTTGGTGCACCCAAGTACTGGTTAACCGCTGGAGTCTGCCCAGGAAAGGTGTTGTTAGGTAAACTGCCCGCCGGCGATATAGCCCGAAATGGTGCTGATGCAGGCGTAAAACCCAAAATATAACATAAATATAACATATTATTTTTTGAAATAGATGACGGTGGGGGAAGTTATTGTGTGTTTATAGTATTTGATCGCTGTGACTCACAGGGGGTGTGTATCTATTTTGTAGTCACTTTATGTCATTCGTACATCGTAGATCTGAAGGGGGGGGGGTCGGACCTCTCATTCCATAGAATACTTACATAGAACAAAGGACAATTCTGATGTCTGTAGGTGGAATTTTGGTATTTTGATGTAACATTGCTCATTTTAGTGAAATTTGAACCCTTTATAGAGGGACAATCCTTCCTGTTAACCCGTAACCTGACAATCACGACTAAGATCGCTTTTGCAAACAGCATAGAGCCAGATCAGACGGAACAGAACATGCCGTCGGATCAGGCTCTATGCTGTTTTCTATTTAAGATAGTGGAGCTAAAACACTTGTCTGAATAGCAAACAACATAGATCCTGATCAGATGTGGCATTGCACTGAGTTAGTCCTCCAATTATACAATAACTGTATTTCCCAATGTTATTATGCAATTCTAAGAATAAATATTATTACAACAGTTTCAATTGTGGCTGTGGTTTGAGTTGTGAGTAGTTTACTGTTATATGGGAAAGTTGATCCCTATGAGAATGAATGCCTATCTATTTTATGCAGTTTGAGTTGTGAGTAGTTTACTGTTATATGGGAAAGTTGATCCCTATGAGAATGAATGGAGTTGTGGGTAGTCTACTGTTATATGGGAAAGTTGATCCCTATGAGAATGAATGCCTATCTATTTTATGCAGTTTGAGTTGTGAGTAGTCTACTGTTATATGGGAAAGTTGATCCCTATGAGAATGAATGCCTATCTATTTTATGCAGTTTGAGTTGTGGGTAGTCTACTGTTATATGGGAAGGTTGATCCCTATGAGAATTAATGCCTATCTATTTTATGCAGTTTGAGTTGTGGGTAGTTTACTGTTATATGGGAAAGTTGATCCCTATGAGAATGAATGCCTATCTATTTTATGGTGTTTACACAGAATGAATTGCTTTCCGCTGTGATTTTTGATTAATATATTGAGAACATTTGTTTGTTTCAGTGTATGATCAAATTATATTTCACTGAATGAACATTGAAAGCATTATTATCGTCAGTTGCGCAATAATAGATTTCTATTTTCATATGTGAATTCGATCGGTCACTTAAACAAATAAATTTTTATCTTATTTTAGGATGAAAGGTGTTTTCATGATTTAAGCGATGAAACCATGCGCTAAATGGTGCCAGAACATTGTGTTTCGACACTGACGGCTTGAGTTCAAAAATGTACAGGTTGACATTGTTTCAAAGTGCAGTGGCTGGAAACCATAATCATGACACAGTGAGAAATAAATTGTGTTATTCCACCACTTTTAGCCAGTGGAAGAGCACATTTTTATTGCACTTGTAAAATTCTATATTACATCAGGGCTCAGTCTAGTGAGTATATGGTGAGTGTATAGTCGCCCTAGGGACCCTGACTTCAGGCCCCAATTCTCCCTAACAAAAAAATAAATTTAAAAAAAATAATTTTGTTTCACACTTTTCATACAAAATCTTGTCCAGTAAGCTACACTGGTCATTGTAAAGCACTCCTTCTATTCAAATGTCAAGTTTAATATTTAATGGTCATACTGTGTATGTTAACCCTATATTGTGTTGAAATTGATTAAATAATATGACGCTATCTCACTTCTCCCAAACATTCTGTCTGACCTAGGGTGAGCCATTGGAAAATATAAAATAACATATTGTATGTACAATATGATCATTCAGTTTGCACAGACGGATCTGTAGTCCAGTGGTCAACACATTGGACTGGTAATCCAGGGATCGCAGGTTCAATCCCCCGTCTGACCCTAATAAAATTAACAGTCTTTCCGAGGCTTTACACCGTGCACGTAAAAGAACCAGAGGAGACTCTGGAATGGGTCTCTCTGTATCATTACACTATCCTCCAAAAATCTAAAATGACAAATCTCTTCTGGAGGCGTCGCTCATATGGACAACCGGTAGCGACGATAAATAAACGTAAAACACACACAGACACACAATCGTTCAGTTCTAACAATAATTCACTAGCGACTATCGTGCCAATTTAAAGCATGGTGACATTAAATCTGTTTTTCATCAATTTGAAGTAGCAATCACCTGTAGCGTGTGAGGACAGGGCACGAGGAACACTTGTGTATAGGGACAAACATCGAATAATTAAACAACAGCGGCTGAGCAATTACCTTATGCTTTATGGGATAGTCTCTATCTTGGTGTTTATTGTGTTTATTTAAATGAGCAAACGTACATCTATGTTTAATGTGTTCCATGTATGTACAGTCACGATCAACAGGGATAAACCGATTATGTCTAAAGGAGATCACCATGTTAGTATACACCTGATTTATTTTACAACTATTTTAGAATGATTGCGAAACAAGCTTTAGCAACTCTATATGTTAATCACATTCATAGACCTTGATGAAAGCATACCGGTATATGTGGTAATTCCTGTTGGAGTACCCGGAGAAAACCTGTTCGATCTGGTGCCAGGATTATGTGTTGTTCTTTAACCCTTTCAACACTACAGACCTCTAAATATGCTTACAAAAAGTGTAGATCCAGATGAGCTGGCTCGTGACGACCGCTAGCACCAACACCATGGCTGCCACCGTGACTGCAAGCACCACATCACCAACACCCTGCCTGCTACCACTAACATAACCACCACTACCACCACAACCACCACTACCACCAACACAACCACCACAACCACCACCACCACAACCACCACTACCATTGCCAACTCCACCACCACAACCACCAACACCACCACTGCCATCAACACAACCACCACTACCATCAACACAACCACCACTACCACCACAACCACCACAACAACCACCACTACCATTGCCAACTCCACCACCACAACCACCAACACCACCACTGCCAACTCCACCACCAACACCACTACCACCACCACTAATACCACCACCACAACCACCACTGCTAACTCCACCACCACCACCACCACTACCAACTTCATCACCACCACCAACACCACTACCAATTTCATCACCAACACCACCACCACTACCAATTTCATCACCAACACCACCACCACTACCACCACAACCACTACCACCACCACCACTGCCAACTCCACCACCACTGCCAACTCCACCACCACAACCACCACCACTGCCAACTCCACCACCAACACCACTACCGCCACCACTACTATTACCACCACCACTACAACCACCACTGCCAACTTCACCACCACTGCTAATTCCACCACCACCACTACCAACTTCATCACCATTGCCAACTTCACCACCAACACTACCACCACCACCACTGCCAACTTCACCACCAACCTCCACCACCACCACCCCACCACCACCACCATGCCAACTTCACCACCAACACTACCACCACAACCACCACCACTGCCAACTTCACCACCACCACCACAACCACTGCCAACTTCACCAACACCACCACCACCACTACCAACTTCATCACCAACACCACCACCATCACCAACACCATCACCAACACCATCATCACCACCAGCACAACCACCACCACTGCCAACTTCACCACCAACACCACCACCACCACCACTGCCAACTTCACCACCATGGCTGCAAACACCACTTGCAACACTACCACCACCACTGCCACAACTGCAAACCCATCTGGGACAATGGCATAATTATGAATGAACCATTTGTCCCCATAAACTTATGACTGTCCAGAAATATATACTTGGCATGCTACTTTTACTGGTATCTTGACAATAGGCCTCCGGTATGATTACGTTGACATGTCAATATATAACATAGCAAATGCACTGCCTCTTCACAATGTTTCCTACCCTCGAGATATTCAGTTATAGTATCGAGTGTTCACTTACTATTATTAATGATGTTTTAACCCCTACACCCAATTTCATTGAGGAAATTAAATACTGTAAAATGTACAATATTGATATTAAATTGCTAATATTTGTCCTCTTGGATTTCATAGTACCGGTATGTAAATGTTTAGTTATATATTATATATATATATGGAGGGATATATATGACGAACTGTTGTTGTATATGGAGCGAACTGTTGTTGTATATGGAGCAAACTGTTGTTGTATATGGAGCGAACTGTTGTTGTATATGGAGCGAACTGTTGTTGTATATGGAACAAACTGTTGTTGTATATGGAGCGAACTGTTGTTATATATGGAGCACACTGTTGTTGTATATGGAGCACACTGTTGTTGTATATGGAGTGAACTGTTGTTGTATATGGAGCGAACTGTTGTTGTATATGGAGCACACTGTTGTTGTATATGGAGCAAACTGTTGTTGTATATGGAGCGAACTGTTGTTATATATGGAGCACACTGTTGTTGTATATGGAGTGAACTGTTGTTGTATATGGAGCAAACTGTTGTTGTATATGGAGCAAACTGTTGTTGTATATGGAGTGAACTGTTGTTGTATATGGAGCGAACTGTTGTTGTATAGGGAGCGAACTGTTGTTGTATATGGGGCAGCACATTAGGTAGTTTGATATATCAAGGATTTACCCGAGTTCTCCCCAGGTAGACACGGGAAGTGAAACTAATTTACCGTGGTCCTACACTTGTAGGCGCAGAATTGATAATAATTTACTGTGGTCATACACTGACTGGTATGCGCAGAAGTGATAATAATTTACCATGGTCATACACTGGTATGCGCAGAAGTGATAATAATTTACCGTGGTCCTACACTTGTAGGCGCAGAATTGATAATAATTTACCATGGTCATACACGCAGAGGTGATAATAATTTACCGTGGTCATACACTGACTGGTAGACTCGGAAGTAAACAAAACTGATTATGGTTCTACTACGGTTGAATAAATTGACTATCATCATACCTGTCTTAATCAGCCAGCCAATGATCTGTTGAAGCAAGCATGCTCCATGGTGCTATCAAGGCTGCAACAGGTGGTCTTTGTGGGCATAATGGATTGATAGGATTCAAAGTGGCCTTTATTGAAGGAGGCCTTTATTCAGGTGATGTCTATATTGATAGGTGGTCTATAATCGGAGGTAGTCTGTATTCGTAGGTGTTCTGTATCCAGAGGTGGTCTATATTAGGAGGTATTCGGAGGTATCTATAATTATATGGAGGTTGTCTATGCGGATTTATATGGAGGTTGTCTATGCGGATGTATATGGAGGTTGTCTATGCGGATGTATATGGAGGTTGTCTATGCAGATGTATATGGATGTTGTCTATGCGGATGTATATGGAGGTTGTCTATATTCGGAGAGGGTCTATATTTGGAGGTGATCTACATACTGAGGTGGTCTATATTTATATATAGGTGGTCTATATACAGAAGTTGTCTATTTATGGAGGTGGTCTCTATTAGGAGGTAGTCTATAATTATACGGAGATGGTCTGTATTCATTGGTGGTCTATATTTGGAGGTGGTCTATATTTGGAGGTGGTCTGTATTCGGAGGTGGTCTGCATTTGAAGGTGGTCTATATTTGGAGGTGGTCTATGTTCAGAGGTGGTCTGTATTCGGAGGTGGTCTGCATTTGAAGGTGGTCTATATTTGGAGGTGGTCTATGTTCAGAGGTGGTCTGTATTCAGAGGTGGTCTGCATATGGATGTACTCTATTTAAATATGTAGGCTGGTGCAGTTTGCAATCAATAATGAAAATTAATCTTTCTAGCAAATGATGCAGGCAATTAATTCTTGGAAAGATAGATCATGAAAATTAATTTTGTTAAAAAAAATGATGACATGACCCTGCAGGTAATATGACCCTGTAGGTAACTCGGCTATATACCTTACATGTCACTGTAGTGTCAAAGTGTGGGAAAATAAGGTGTTTAATTCTCGACTGTTGTACAGTAATACTTGGCTAAACCGAACAGCCACCGGTCTAGAGAATAAGTTTTGTTTGCAGGAACCATATCAGTTTAGACAGGTATTCATACTGCCAAGAATTTCTCATAAATGAACAGTTAGTTTTATACAAATTTATTTTAGCGCGATTGCGAAACAAGTTCTTACAGCTTATATTAATCACTCTCGAGACCTCATTCCTGATGGAATCCATCGCCACAAGGGAGAGAGAAGAGGCAATGTGGAATTTAAATGCCTTGCCTAAGGGCACAATCGTAACGGTTCCAGCGGGGCTCGAACTCCGGACCTTTCGCACTTGAAGCGAACGCGCATCCACTGCACTATCATGACTTCAACTTTACCATGCTGATAAATGAACAGTTACATAACGTAGAAGGCAACTGATGTTTAGGGTTTTAGCAGGTAGAGCCCCGCTCAGGCCGTGTCTCATTTATATGAAAAAGTTGGCAGTTTCTTATGGAGGTTGGTGCACCCAAGTACTGGTTAATCACTGGAGCCTGCCCAGGAAAGGTGTTGTTAGGTAAACTGCCCGCCGGCGATATAGCCCAAAATGGTGCTGATGCAGGCGTAAAACCCGAAATATAACATAATTTAGCAGGTAGCATAGAACTGATTAATTTTAGCAGAGGAATTTGAGAGTTAAACACTTTTTGAAGGGAGAAGACCAGCTTAACCCTTTCAACACCACATACCTCTAAATAGGCTTACAAAAAGTGTAGATCCAGATGTGCCGGCTCGTGACGAGCCGTCTCATCAGGATCTGCACTTTTTGCCAGTGATATGACTATTTTTAGACATAATTACCCATTTTGATAAATGAACTTGTCCAAATATTGGTTTATGAATATCATGCACCAGTCCATGTGAGTTACTTGGGGTTCAATGGGTTAATATCATGCACCAGTCAATGTGAGTTACTTGAGGTTGAATGGGTTAATATTATGCACCAGTCCATGTGAGTTACTTGAGGTTGAATGGGTTAATATCATGCACCAGTCAATGTGAGTTACTTGGGGTTGAATGGGTTAATATCATGCACCAGTCAATGTGAGTTACTTGAGGTTGAATGGGTTAATATCATGCACCAGTCCATGTGAGCTACTTGGGGTTGAATGGGTTAATATCATGCACCAGTCCATGTGAGTTACTTGGGGTTGAATGGGTTAATATCATGCACCAGTCAATGTGAGTTACTTGAGGTTGAATGGGTTAATATTATGCACCAGTCCATGTGAGTTACTTGGGGTTGAATGGGTTAATATCATGCACCAGTCAATGTGAGTTACTTGAGGTTGAATGGGTTAATATCATGCACCAGTCAATGTGAGTTACTTGGGGTTGAATGGGTTAATATCATGCACCAGTCAATGTGAGTTACTTGAGGTTGAATGGGTTAATATCATGCACCAGTCCATGTGAGTTACTTGGTGTTGAATGGGTTAATATCATGCACCAGTCCATGTGAGTTACTTGGTGTTGAATGGGTTAATATCATACACCAGTCCATGTGAGTTACTTGGTGTTGAATGGGTTAATATCATACACCAGTCCATGTGAGTTACTTGGTGTTGAATGGGTTAAACAAATTGTTTTTATTAGTTTTGTATATGATCTATATGCAGCGGCTGTTCTATGTTACAATGGTTATTTGCAATAGAATGAGTATGATTTTTTCCATGCAATCTTTCGTGAAAAGACGCGTTTCAAATAAATAAGGGTGAGGGGTGAGAAGGAACTGTGGAAATTGTCCGGTTTAGAGGAATTCCGGTCATAAGCTAGACATTCTAAATTAGGGAGTCATTTAACCCTTTCAACACTACATGCTACTAAATAGACATACAAAAAGTGTAGATCCAGATGAACCGGCTCGTGATGAGCCATCTCATCAGGATCTGCACTTTTTGCCAGTAATAATTATTACTATTTTTTAGATAAAATGACCCATTTTGATAAATGAACTGGTCCAAAGATAATTTTCTTATTAATTTATTGGTCTAAAAATATCATGCACCAGTCCATGTGAGTTACTTGGTATTGAATGGGTTAATATCATGCACCAGTCCATTTGAGTTACTTGGGGTTGAGTGGGTTAATATCATGCACCAGTCCATGTGAGTTACTTGGGGTTGAATGGGTTAATATCATGCACCAGTCCATGTGAGTTACTTGGGGTTGAGTGGGTTAATATCATGCACCAGTCCATGTGAGTTACTTGGGGTTGAATGGGTTAATATCATGCACCAGTCCATGTCAGTTACTTGGGGTTGAATGGGTTAATATCATGCACCAGTCCATGTCAGTTACTTGGGGTTGAATGGGTTAATATCATGCACCAGTCCATGTCAGTTACTTGGGGTTGAATGGGTTAATATCATGCACCAGTCCATGTCAGTTACTTGGGGTTGAATGGGTTAATATCATGCACCAGTCCATGTCAGTTACTTGGGGTTGAATGGGTTAATATCATGCACCAGTCCATGTGAGTTACTTGGTGTTGAATGGGTTAATATCATGCACCAGTCCATGTGAGTTACTTGGGGTTGAATGGGTTAATATCATGCACCAGTCCATGTGAGTTACTTGAGGTTGAATGGGTTAATATCATGCACCGGTCCATGTGAGTTACTTGAGGTTGAATGGGTTAATATCATGCACCAGTCCATGTGAGTTACTTGGTGTTGAATGGGTTAATATCTTGCACCAGTCTATGTGAGTTACTTGGGGTTGAATGGGTTAATATCATGCACCGGTCCATGTGAGTTACTTGGGGTTGAATGGGTTAATATCATGCACCAGTCCATGTCAGTTACTTGGGGTTGAATGGATTAATATCATGCACCAGTCCATGTGAGTTACTTGGTGTTGAATGGGTTAATATCATGCACCAGTCCATGTGAGTTACTTGGGGTTGAATGGGTTAATATCATGCACCAGTCCATGTGAGTTACTTGGGGTTGAATGGGTTAATATCATGCACCGGTCCATGTGAGTTACTTGGTGTTGAATGGGTTAATATCATGCACCAGTCCATGTGAGTTACTTGGGGTTGAATGGGTTAATATCATGCACCAGTCCATGTGAGTTACTTGGGTTTGAATGGGTTAATATCATGCACCGGTCCATGTGAGTTACTTGGGGTTGAATGGGTTAATGTTAAAAAAGGAAACATTTGTGACATATATTCTGTATTATTCTGGTTATGGGAATCTACTTGTCAAAAATAACAAGAAATTAGACAGATCTGGTGTGAGAATCTACTTGTCAAATATAACAAGAAATTAGGCAGATCTTGGAGACAACTTCTCTAAAATAACAAGAAATTAGGCAGATCTTGGAGACTAGTTCTCTAAAATAACAAGAAATTAGGCAGATCTTGGAGACTAGTTCTCTAAAGTCACTGTCTAGCTCTGAGCCCTGGTACATTTAAAGGGGTTCTACTTATTGGGATTTTACTGTATTGACTGCGGGCACCTTCAAGTAGTTTGTCAGCTTTGTAATGTTACACAAGAGTACCCTGACACAGAAGGATATGTCAATAACGCTCTCTATTATGTAAGTGTCAGTTCTGATCTCCATTTCCATAATTGAACTTGGCTTGTTTCTGTTGTATTGAAGTCGTTATGATTGTAGTTAAGAATATCTGCTATAATATAAAAGTGTTCCATTGGCCACGTTCAAGTAGCGTATCTAATTATAGCATTCATGCGAAGTGCTTGTGTATACCCGCTCTCTGATGCGATATTTACCGTAGGCAGTTTATAATGTAAACACTTCATTTAGAAGAAATTACCGCATAATGACATTGTAGCCAGCAAGATTGACATGTTCTCTTATGATTGACTGCCTCTAAAATAATTTCCCATCATTAAAATATTTGCATTTAAGACTGTTTCCCATACAGCTTGAAATGTCCATGATATGTCAAAACCAAAGAGTAAATTCCATTTGTTGTTCTTGTTTGTTTTATAAAATGTCCAGCCACCCAAAGGCGCAGTAGAGATCAGGACCGGGGTTATAAAACTTTTCTCACAACTCTAAGCTCAAGTGATATGATTGGTTGATTCTGAGACTTACACTAAGCTGAACCAATTAGAAGTTTGAGACTTAGCTTGAGATTGGAGACAGATCTCCATTTGTCCATCAGAATAAACATTGCTATATTGTTCATGAACTTGATCTGGAATGAAAGGTCACATAAGTGGATTATCCGGTTTCCATGAGTTCATTTATTTCTGACTGTGGTACACTGATCTTTGACCATGATCAACCATCATGGTTTATGTAGCTAACATTTCATGTGTTTCTGAAGATGGTCAAGCACTGCCAACCAACCACTGGTTGACCACAGTCATAAAGTAAAGCAACAGTTAGTTGAAGATGGTCAAACGTTTGGAAGACTGAATGTCAACCATGTGTGCCCTTCAACAACCCCAAGTCTGTCAACCATTGGTGACCCTCAACAACCATGTCTGTCAACCATTGGTGACCTTCAACAACCATGTCTGTCAACCATTGGTGACCTTCAACACCCATGTCTGTCAACCATTGGTGACCTTCAACAACCATGTCTGTCAACCATTGGTGACCTTCAACACCCATGTCTGTCAACCATTGGTGCCCTTCAACAACCATGTCTGTCAACCATTGGTGACCTTCAACACCCATGTCTGTCAACCATTGGTGCCCTTCAACAACCAAGTATGTCAACCATTGGTGCCCTTCAACATCCATGTCTGTCAACCATTGGTGCCCTTCAACAACCATGTCTGTCAACCATTGGTGACCTTCAACACCCATGTCTGTCAACCATTGGTGACCTTCAACAACCATGTCTGTCAACCATTGGTGACCTTCAACACCCATGTCTGTCAACCATTGGTGCCCTTCAACAACCAAGTATGTCAACCATTGGTGCCCTTCAACAACCAAGTATGTCAACCATTGGTGACCTTCAACACCCATGTCTGTCAACCATTGGTGCCCTTCAACAACCAAGTATGTCAACCATTGGTGACCTTCAACACCCATGTCTGTCAACCATTGGTGACCTTCAACACCCATGTCTGTCAACCATTGATGACCTTCAACACCCATGTCTGTCAACCATTGGTGACATTCAACAACCATGTCTGTCAACCATTGGTGACCTTCAACAACCATGTCTGTCAACCATTGGTGCCCTTCAACAACCAAGTATGTCAACCATTGGTGACATTCAACACCCATGACTGTCAACCATTGGTGACCTTCAACATCCATGTCTGTCAACCATTGGTGACCTTCAACAACCATGTTGGTCAACCATTGGTGACCTTCAACACCCATGTCTGTCAACCATTGGTGACCTTCAACAACCATGTCTGTCAACCATTGGTGACCTTCAACACCCATGTCTGTCAACCATTGGTGACCTTCAACACCCATGTCTGTCAACCATTGGTGACCTTCAACACCCATGTCTGTCAACCATTGGTGACCTTCACAACCATTGGTGACCTTCAACACCAATGTCTGTCAACCATTGGTGACCGTCAACACCCATGTCTGTCAACCATTGGTGACCTTCAACACCCATGTCTGTCAACCATTGGTGACCTTCAACACCCCAACCATTGGTGACCTTCAACACCCATGTCTGTCAACCATTGGTGACCTTCAACACCCATGTCTGTCAACCATTGGTGACCTTCAACACCAATGTCTGTCAATGATTGGTGACATTCAACACCCATGTCTGTCAACCATTGGTGACCTTCAACAACCATGTCTGTCAACCATTGGTGACCTTCAACACCCATGTCTGTCAACCATTGGTGACATTCAACACCAATGTCTGTCAATGATTGGTGACATTCAACACCCATGTCTGTCAACCATTGGTGACCTTCAACAACCATGTCTGTCAACCATTGGTGACCTTCAACACCCATGTCTGTCAACCATTGGTGACCTTCAACAACCATGTCTGTCAACCATTGGTGACCTTCAACACCCATGTCTGTCAACCATTGGTGACCTTCAACACCCATGTCTGTCAACCATTGGTGACCTTCAACAACCATGTCTGTCAACCATTGGTGACCTTCAACACCCATGACTGTCAACCATTGGTGACCTTCAACACCCATGTCTGTCAACCATTGGTGCCCTTCAACAACCAAGTATGTCAACCAGTGGTGACCTTCAACACCCATGTATGTCAACCATTGGTGACATTCAACACCCATGACTGTCAACCATTGGTGACCTTCAACACCCATGTCTGTCAACCATTGGTGACCTTCAACACCCATGTCTGTCAACCATTGGTGACCTTCAACAACCATGTTGGTCAACCATTGGTGATCTTCAACAACCATGTCTGTCAACCATTGGTGACCTTCAACACCAATGTCTGTCAATGATTGGTGACCTTCAACACCCAAGTATGTCAACCATTGGTGACCTTCAACACCCATGTCTGTCAACCATTGGTGACCTTCAACAACCATGTCTGTCAACCATTGGTGACCTTCAACACCCATGTCTGTCAACCGTTGGTGACCTTCAACAACCATGTCTGTCAACCATTGGTGACCTTCAACACCAATGTCTGTCAATGATTGGTGACCTTCAACACCCAAGTATGTCAACCATTGGTGACCTTCAACAACCATGTTGGTCAACCATTGGTGACCTTCAACAACCATGTCTGTCAACCATTGGTGACCTTCAACACCAATATCTGTCAATGATTGGTGCCCTTCAACAACCAAGTATGTCAACCATTGGTGACCTTCAACACCCATGTCTGTCAACCATTGGTGACCTTCAACAACCATGTCTGTCAACCATTGGTGACCTTCAACAACCATGTCTGTCAACCATTGGTGACCTTCAACAACCATGTCTGTCAACCATTGGTGACCTTCAGCAACCATGTCTGTCAACCATTGGTGACCTTCAACACCCATGTCTGTCAACCATTGGTGACCTTCAACACCCATGTCTGTCAACCATTGGTGACCTTCAACAACCATGTTGGTCAACCATTGGTGACCTTCAACAACCATGTCTGTCAACCATTGGTGACCTTCAACACCCATGTCTGTCAACCATTGGTGACCTTCAACACCCATGACTGTCAACCATTGGTGACCTTCAACAACCATGTTGGTCAACCATTGGTGACCTTCAACAACCATGTCTGTCAACCATTGGTGACCTTCAACAACCATGTCTGTCAACCAGTGGTGACCTTCAACACCAATGTCTGTCAATGATTGGTGACCTTCAACACCCATGTCTGTCAACCATTGGTGACCTTCAACACCCATGTCTGTCAACCATTGGTGACCTTCAACACCAATGTCTGTCAACCATTGGTGACCTTCAACACCCATGTCTGTCAACCATTGGTGACCTTCAACACCCATGTCTGTCAATGATTGGTGACCTTCAACACCCATGTCTGTCAACCATTGGTGACCTTCAACAACCATGCCTTTCAAGCATGGTTGACCTTCACCTTCCACAACCTATGACTGTTGGCACAGCTTGACAATAGTCTACACTGGTTGACTATAGTCATAATTGTATTCCACAGGGAACAACTTTACAAACACAAAGTCTTGCCCAGACTTCTGTCCATTTTCAGGCTATAAAATATGTCAATTATCTGTCATGTGGACTGTTTTATTGATGTTTGTGGAATTGTTTGGAAGTGTGTTCCAAATGCCATTCTCTTGTCATTATTGGCTCAATGTGATGTGATTACTAACACAGAACAGTAATGTACAGATTAAATGTGCTGAAGACAGTGATGCTGAATTTGTAAACCTTTTATTATTATTCTTATGGGTATACTCCATTTTGTTATTGACATTCACTTATCTAAAAAAACAATAGGTTTGTGAGAAAAAGAGAGAAAGAGAGAGGCATGGGAGAGAGAGATGCACGGAGAGAGAGGGAGAGCAGGGGGAGAGAGGCAACAGAGGAGAGAGAGGGAAATAAGAAGGGGCACACACAGACAGGAGACAGAGAGAGGGGGAGAGAGAGAGGGTGAGAGCAGAAGGAGAGAGGGAACAGAGGAGAGAGAGGGAAATGAGAAGGGGCGCAGAGATGGGGCAGCGAGGTAGGAGAGGGAGAGAGAGAGAGGGTGAGAGCAGAAGGAGAGAGGGAACAGAGGAGAGAGGGAGAGGAGATGGGACACAAAGAGGGGGCAGGGAGAAGAGAGAGGGAGGGAGAGAGAGAGGGTAGAAAGATAGAGAGGGGCAGAGAGGAGAGAGAGAGCAGAAAGATAGAGAGAGGAGAGCAGAGATCAGAGAGGAGAGAGGAGTGCAGAGAGATAGAGGCACTATTTAGATTACATTAATTTCCGCTTCCTGATTTACACCAAACATTAACAATAAAGACAGCAATATTTATATTCTTTTTCTGCTCTATTTTCAGGAGTTTGCAGAAAATATGTGACATGAATGCGTGTCCCCACTGGCAGGATGTCTATATGTACAACCTGACCAGCTGAATGGACCATTTCTCTACCACAAGTATGCCTCCATCAATCAAGTTACCATGGTTACCGTTGCGCTTTCGGATATGCTGGCCAAGAAGAGGACAGATATGGATTTGGATCATTCTCACATCACTTCTGCTCTTTCTGTGTGTGACCTTGACCTTTAATGGTCATGTATGGCGGATGTTTGATACCAACATGCGTCTTGATGACTATGATGATGCAAATGAAGGCTATGGACTTAGAAAGCTTCTGGAAGACCCAGATGCTAGAATTGAAAGACTGCGGCAGGGCGGATTAGAACAGCGGCTTCCGCAGTGTATAATCATAGGTGTTAGGAAATGTGGTACTAGGGCTTTGTTAGAATTTCTTGATCTCCATCCAAATATTAGAATAGCAGATATGGAAATGCACTTCTTTAATAAAGACGAGAATTATGATAAAGGATACGAGTGGTACAGGAAATATATGCCGTACTCTCGGACAACCGATATAACCATCGAGAAAACACCAAGATACTTTATTTCAGAAAGTGCCCCAGAGCGGATTTTTAAGTTTAACAGTACAACGAAGTTGATAGTGTTATTCCGACATCCAACCACCCGCGTTATATCGGACTATTCGCAAGTGTATGAAAATAAGTTGGAAAGAAATAAGTCATTCGAACCATTTGAAAAAATTGTGACCGACAAACGGACAGGTAGAGTGAACACCGGGTATAAGGCAGTGCGGATAAGTATGTATTACTACCATTTAACGCAGTGGTTATTATATTTCCGTAGACATCAAATTCATATCGTAAATGGTGATAATTTGATAGTGAATCCCCTGGAGGAAATAAGAAAAGTGGAGACATTCTTGGGATTAGATCACTTGGTTACGGATAAAAATGTGTATTTGAACGAGACGCGCGGGTTTTACTGTATGAAATCGGGGAGCAGTCAACATTGTCTTGGTGCTCAGAAGGGGAGAAAACATCCGGATATTGACCCCCATGTCATTTGGAAATTGAATAATTTCTATCGTCCATACAATCGGAAACTGTTTGCAATGATTGGGCAAGAATTTGATTGGGTTTGAAAAACGTCGGAATGATCGTGGAAAATATTCCCTGTACGAAATGATCCATGCAAAAAATGCTCTGTAAGAAGTGAAGCGTGGAAAGAGTTGTGACCCAGATGGTCACTGGGAAATGTTGTGAAATCAGTTATTCCATCTCAAATGTACACTGAAAATTGATCATTACCATGTGATTAAATGGAGGTATTCTGTTGGTGATTCATGGAATTTTGTACACGAGATCCATGGAAAATGCTCTCTTCTACATTATATGTGATGCCTGGAAATATATTGTTGAGGGTAATTCATGGAGAATGTTTTGTGCATGGTGGAAATATTCTGCGCAAAACGATTCCGGAAATAGTCTGTACAGGATGGTCCAATGAAATTTTCTGTGCAAAGCAGTTCATGGAGTAGTCTGCGCATGGATGGTCCAAAGAAATGTTCTGTACAAGTCAGTTCATTTAAAAGGTGACTAATAGAGTGTTCTCCATTGAACCCGTTCCGGAACACTGTGGTGCATGGAAATATGCTCCACTACAAAATGATATATGGAAAATGTCCAGTACGAGGCAGTTGTGAGCATGACAAACTTACCTTGTGGAAGGAATAATAAAGTATTAGTAAGATATGGCCAGTTGGTTTGCAATGAGGATTGAGCAGTCAGTTTGCAGAACTGTGGCGAGTTGTGAAATTTGGCATGGAAATGAGGGGAAGGGCCTATACGGACCCGGGTCTTCGCAAGTCTGTTGCTATGTTATAAAGCTATAGCAAGTCTGTTGCTATGTTATAAAGCTATAGCAAGTCTGTTGCTATGTTATAAAGCTATAGCAAGTCTGTTGCTATGTTATAAAGCTATAGCAAGTCTGTTGCTATGTTATAAAGCTATAGCAAGTATGTCGCTATGCTATAAAGCTATAGTAAGTATGTTGCTATGTTATAAAGCAAAGCTGCAGCAAGTCTGTTGCTATGTTATAAAGCTATAGCAAGTCTGTCGCTATGCTATAAAGCTATAGCAAGTATGTTGCTATGTTATAAAGCAAAGCTGCAGCAAGTCTGTTGCTATGTTATAAAGCTATAGCAAGTCTGTTGCTATGTTATAAAGCAATAGCAAGTATGTTGCTATGTTATAAAGCTATAGCAAGTCTGTGGCTATGTTATTAAGCAAGTCTGTTCATGAACTCAGCTGAGCACAAAGTGATTAGGGTAACTATTTTGACATCACTTTGTATGTCCGCTAGAGCATGTGTTATGTTCAAATACTGTTATATTTTAATTATTAGTTCACCCAAGATAAGCTCTGGGAGAACCTTTGGTATAGGCGGGTCATCCGGCGTTCATGTTGCTGTATGAAATTAGTCAATATTAAGGAGATTATGTGTAAGCGGCACGACTAGCTCAGTCGGTAGAGCATTTGCTCTGTAAGCGAAATGTACCGGGTTCGAACCCCAAGTTGGCTGGATTCATAACTTCTTCAAGCAACATTTCTTCTGAAGCCACATTGTAAATTTTGATGGAACTTGGTGTCGAGTCATGGCGGCCATCTTGAAAATGTTCAGCTTCTACCGAACCATGTGATCAAGTTTTGATGAAACTTGTGAGACATCGGGGCAACCAGTAGATAAAAAAATCAATATAAAATCAATCTGATTTGAAATCCGAAGTATCTTGAGAATCTATTTTTGATTTTCTCGTGAACCGCAAGCATGTTGATGAAACTTTGTGTGGAGCATGCACCATCTAGAAGATCAAGATTGGCTAACATCAATTGATCCGAAATTCAAAATGGTTGTCTTATCTTTGAGTATCTTTAAAAGCCCTCTGAGCAGAAGTTAATGTTTGACACGGAAAAGTCGTGGACTCGGTGAGTGATCCATCTTGGCCATCTTATTGCTGAATGCCAGTATTATGGGCAAATAATGTACTACATGTTCTATGGTGACAAATGTGCAATTTCTGGCTTGACAGTAAGTGTTGACAGTTGTACATTTACTTGCCTCTGGGTGTATATATGTGTGTATATCCTAAACATGTAGCACAGTTTTATGGCCTATCATTCAATGCTGACAAATGCAATAAAGATATCTGACCTATTGTTATAGCTGTTGACCAAATATGATTTTCAATGATATGCAATAAATTGTTTATTAAATTGTCATGCCCCATTTCTAAGAGATAGGTTATAATTAACCCTTAAAATGCTAAGCACGACTAAAAGTTGCTTTTGCAAACGGCATAGAGACAGATCAGACTGAACAGAACGTGCACAGAACGTGCCATCTGATCAGGCTCTATGCTGTTTACTATTCGGATAGTTGAGCTAAAACACTTGGCTGAATAGCAAAGAACATAGATCCTCTTCAAATGCGGCATTCGTCGTGGCTGATCTGGATCTATGTTGTTTGCACATTCTTTTCAATTTATTCAGCACTTTAAGGGTTACTTTGTTATGCCCCATATTTCTATGTATAATTAAAATTAGTTTTTCACCATTTTGTGGGTTACCGTATACCCCCGTTTAAACGCCCCCTCCCTAATAAACGCCCCCCCCCATTTTGAACAAAAAAGGGAGAAAAAAGTTCACCTCAGTGTCCGCTGCAATCGATGTCCGTGCTACTAGTAGTACTGGAATCACACTCATCCATGTCCGATTCCGACAATGCTATATCCACGGGACTTTCAATTTATATCCGGCCGAATACGATCGATGCCCACGTGTTGTTGAATCCATTGTTTTAGTGAAAATGACGCAGTGACTAATTTGTGTGAAAGCTGCAGACAGGGAACGATCACGTGATATTTATCCCTGAAATTACATTGGCCGGCGGTGAATGACTTTGATGTTGTTTAGTCCATATATGGAACGCGATGCAAGGTTACTCTACATGTAAAGGGTCTGTGTACTAAAATTGCACACGTGTCATTTCGTCGCTATTGGATACGCTATACCAGTGTCTTGTAGTGAAATGAGGCTCCCGGCAGTGGCAGTAAAATTGCATAGAAGCGGATTAAAGATAAATTACCTGTAGCTAAATTGGATAATATACAGTGGACTGTTAGGGGGGGGGCGCTTAAAGGAGTCCCAGTCATAGTTTGTATATAATTTTTAGCAAAATGTATCCCCCCGGGGGCGTTTAAACGGGGGTATACGGTATATATTTATATTTGATGGTTGAATAATACGAGGATATGCCATCTTTATATTCAAAGTCATGGTCCACTGAGTTATTCCTCTTTTCAGCTTATATGAGGTATTGAGATCTGGTTGTGTCTATCGACTTCCATACATTCGTCCATCTGTCAACATCTGCTTTCTAAGCACTGCTGCCAATCTCTTTCTCCTTCGAATGGATTATATTGAGTACTGGTATCTACCAAGGAAATGTGGGTGGTCTTCTCCACCACAACAGACTGACTGACATTGTACGACAATGCTCCAGAGTGGGGGGGCATACAAATTAATCCAAATATTTAGACTTGAAAAATGTGACATTTTGCTATCAAGGCATTTTCTCGAAATAACAGATATAAATTTTTTTATGTAGAGATCTTATATATAGGACTACGTACAAATCAAAAGGTAGATAATATTTCAAGGTGTATTTTCATGAACATCTGGTTCCTTGAATAATCAGCCACATGAACATCTGGTTCCTTGATTAATCAGCCACATGAACGTCTGCTTCCTTGAATAATCAGCCACATGAATGTCTGGTTCCTTGATTAATCAGCCACATGAACATCTGGTTCCTTGATTAATCAGCCACATGAATGTCTGGTTCCTTGATTAATCAGCCACATGAATGTCTGATTCCTTGAATAATCAGCCACATGAACGTCTGGTTCCTTGATTAATCAGCCACATGAACATCTGGTTCCTTGAATAATCAGCCACATGAACATCTGGTTCCTTGATTAATCAGCCACATGAACGTCTGCTTCCTTGAATAATCAGCCACATGAATGTCTGGTTCCTTGATTAATCAGCCACATGAACGTCTGGTTCCTTGAATAATCAGCCACATGAACATCTGGTTCCTTGACTAATCAGCCACATGAACATCTGATTCCTTGAATAATCAGCCACATGAACATCTGGTTCCTTGAATAATCAGCCACATGAACGTCTGGTTCCTTGATTAATCAGCCACATGAACATCTGGTTCCTTGAATAATCAGCCACATGAACATCTGATTCCTTGAATAATCAGCCACATGAACGTCTGGTTCCTTGAATAATCAGCCACATGAACGTCTGGTTCCTTGAATAATCAGCCATTTCCATCAGTATTTAGGTCACTAGGTTAAATTCTAGAACTTGTAGATGCCATGTCGATGAAAACATGATTCCTTTCTATAATTTACCATTAACGTCAAGAAACTAGGGCACCATTGATACTGCAAACCCTGATTTCTAAACATTGGAGGACTACTCCATTGTCACCTGATTATATTTTGTTCAAACTTGGTCCGAAGTTTCTGTTTTGTTGATAGCTTGGTTACTTTCAATGACCAACCATTTCTATTGTTTATTTTTTTATTTCACCCCTAGATGCAAATTCTATTGGTGCTATACATGTATAGAAGTCACGGATGTACATCTGTCCGTCTTCTCTTTAAGCTTGTATGAAATGTTCACTTCATGTCATGGATAAAATCAAATCTATAAATAGTTCAAATAATTGTAGCAGACGACAATTCATTAAATGTGTTTTTCTTATTTGTAATTGAAAACTCTGGAAATTAGTCATGGAATTTCTTTTTCTTTGTAATGAATATCTTTATCTTGTTCGTTATACATTTAATATACATTTTAGATAATACATTTTACATAATAATACATTTTAGATAATACATTTTACATAATAATACATTTTACTTAATATATTTTACATAATACATTTTACATAATAATACATTTGACATAATAATACATTTTACATAATTACAAAACAGTTTAATTTGTCTATCATTCTTACTTTCACCGCCCCTCTTTCTCGCTGCCATACACAGCCTTGTATACACACAGATAGACTTGATCATTCACCCCCAAACACACACTCCTGCATTCACTCACCAACAAGTACAGTAATATAAAACATACCTATATTATTTTTAAGATGATAATATTCTTGTAGGGTCATGGAATTTCGTTGCGACACAATTCAAATGAAATTGCACAACATATTTGACTTATTTTCATTGCTACCATGCACAGAGTTAATGTTTCCACTGCTACCAAGGAGTTAATGTTTCCATTGCTACCATGCAAGGAGTTAATGTTTCCATTGCTACCATGCAAGGAGTTAATGTTTCCATTGCTACCAATGAGTTAATGTTTCCATTGCTACCATGCAAGGAGTTAATGCTTCCATTGCTACCATGCAAGGAGTTAATGTTTCCATTGCTACCAATGAGTTAATGTTTCCATTGCTACCATGCAAGGAGTTAATGTTTCCACTGCTACCATACAAGGAGTTAATGTTTCCACTGCTACCAAGGAGTTAATGTTTCCATTGCTACCATGCAAGGAGTTAATGTTTCCACTGCTACCATGCAAGGAGTTAATGTTTCCATTGCTACCATGCAATGAGTTAATGTTTCCATTGCTACCATGCAAGAAGTTAATGTTTCCATTGCTACCATGCAAGGAGTTAATGTTTCCATTGCTACCATGCAAGGAGTTAATGTTTCCATTGCTACCATGCAAGTAGTTAATGTTTCCACTGCTACCAAGCAAGGAGTTAATGTTTCCATTGCTACCATGCAAGGAGTTAATGTTTCCATTGCTACCATGCAAGTTGTTAATGTTTCCACTGCTACCATGCAAGGAGTTAATGTTTCCATTGCTACCATGCAAGGAGTTAATGTTTCCACTGCTACCATGCAAGGAGTTAATGTTTCCATTGCTACCATGCAAGGAGTTAATGTTTCCACTGCTACCATGCAAGGAGTTAATGTTTCCACTGCTACCAAGGAGTTAATGTTGCCACTGCTACCATACAAGGAGTTAATGTTTCCACTGCTACCATGCAAGGAGTTAATGTTTCCATTGCTACCATGCAAGTAGTTAATGTTTCCATTGCTACCAAGGAGTTAATGTTTCCACTGCTACCATACAAGGAGTTAATGTTTCCATTGCTACCATACAAGGAGTTAATGTTGCCACTGCTACCATACAAGGAGTTAATGTTTCCACTGCTACCATACAAGGAGTTAATGTTTCCATTGCTACCATACATGTAGTTAATGTTTCCATTGCTACCAAGGAGTTAATGTTTCCACTGCTACCATACAAGGAGTTAATGTTTCCACTGCTACCATACAAGGAGTTAATGTTTCCACTGCTACCACGCAAGGAGTTAATGTTTCCATTGCTACTATGCAAGGAGTTAATGTTTCCACTGCTACCATGCAAGGAGTTAATGTTTCCACTGCTACCAAGGAGTTAATGTTGCCACTGCTACCATACAAGGAGTTAATGTTTCCACTGCTACCAAGGAGTTAATGTTGCCACTGCTACCATACAAGGAGTTAATGTTTCCACTGCTACCATACAAGGAGTTAATGTTTCCACTGCTACCATGCAAGGAGTTAGTGTTTCCATTGCTACCATCCAAGTAGTTAATGATTCCATTGCTACCAAGGAGTTAATGTTTCCACTGCTACCATACAAGGAGTTAATGTTTCCACTGCTACCATACAAGGAGTTAATGTTTCCACTGCTACCATACAAGGAGTTAATGTGTCCACTGCTACCATGCAAGTAGTTAATGTTTCCACTGCTACCAAGGAGTTAATGTTTCCACTGCTACCATACAAGGAGTTAATGTTTGCACTGCTACCATGCAAGTAGTTAATATTTCCATTGCTACCAATGAGTTAATGTTTCCATTGCTACCATGCAAGGAGTTAATGTTTCCATTGCTACCAATGAGTTAATGTTTCCATTGCTACCATGCAAGGAGTTAATGTTTCCACTGCTACCATGCAAGGAGTTAATGTTTCCATTGCTACCATGCAAGGAGTTAATGTTTCCATTGCTACCATGCAAGGAGTTAATGTTTCCATTGCTACCAATGAGTTAATGTTTCCACTGCTACCATGCAAGGAGTTAATGTTTCCACTGCTACCATGCAAGGAGTTAATGTTTCCACTGCTACCACGCAAGGAGTTAATGTTTCCATTGCTAACATGCAATGAGTTAATGTTTCCATTGCTACCATGCAAGGAGTTAATGTTTCCATTGCTACCATGCAAGGAGTTAATGTTTCCATTGCTACCATGCAAGGAGTTAATGTTTCCATTGCTACCATGCAAGTAGTTAATGTTTCCACTGCTACCATGCAAGGAGTTAATGTTTCCACTGCTACCATGCAAGGAGTTAATGTTTCCATTGCTACCATGCAAGGAGTTAATGTTTCCATTGCTACCATGCAAGTAGTTAATGTTTCCACTGCTACCATGCAATGAGTTAATGTTTCCATTGCTACCATGCAAGGAGTTAATGTTTCCACTGCTACCATGCAAGGAGTTAATGTTTCCACTGCTACCATGCAATGAGTTAATGTTTCCACTGCTACCAAGGAGTTAATGTTGCCACTGCTACCATACAAGGAGTTAATGTTTCCACTGCTACCATACAAGGAGTTAATGTTTCCATTGCTACCATGCAAGGAGTTAATGTTTCCATTGCTACCATACAAGGAGTTAATGTTTCCACTGCTACCATGCAAGGAGTTAATGTTTCCACTGCTACCATACAAGGAGTTAATGTTTCCACTGCTACCATACAAGGAGTTAATGTTTCCATTGCTACCATGCAAGGAGTTAATGTTTCCATTGCTACCATACAAGGAGTTAATGTTTCCACTGCTACCATGCAAGGAGTTAATGTTTCCATTGCTACCATGCAAGTAGTTAATGTTTCCATTGCTACCAAGGAGTTAATGTATCCACTGCTACCATACAAGGAGTTAATGTTTCCACTGCTACCATACAAGGAGTTAATGTTTCCACTGCTACCATACAAGGAGTTAATGTTTCCATTGCTACCATACACGTAGTTAATGTTTCCATTGCTACCAAGGAGTTAATGTTTCCACTGCTACCATACAAGGAGTTAATGTTTCCACTGCTACCATACAAGGAGTTAATGTTTCCACTGCTACCATACAAGGAGTTAATGTGTCCACTGCTACCATGCAAGTAGTTAATGTTTCCACTGCTACCAAGGAGTTAATGTTTCCACTGCTACCATGCAAGTAGTTAATGTTTCCACTGCTACCATGCAAGGAGTGAATGTTTCCATTGCTACCAATGAGTTAATGTTTCCACTGCTACCACGCAAGGAGTTAATGTTTCCATTGCTAACATGCAATGAGTTAATGTTTCCATTGCTACCATGCAAGGAGTTAATGTTTCCATTGCTACCATGCAAGGAGTTAATGTTTCCATTGCTACCATGCAAGGAGTTAATGTTTCCATTGCTACCATGCAAGTAGTTAATGTTTCCACTGCTACCATGCAAGGAGTTAATGTTTCCACTGCTACCATGCAAGGAGTTAATGTTTCCATTGCTACCATGCAAGGAGTTAATGTTTCCATTGCTACCATGCAAGTAGTTAATGTTTCCACTGCTACCATGCAATGAGTTAATGTTTCCATTGCTACCATGCAAGAAGTTAATGTTTCCACTGCTACCATGCAAGGAGTTAATGTTTCCACTGCTACCATGCAAGGAGTTAATGTTTCCACTGCTACCAAGGAGTTAATGTTTCCACTGCTACCATACAAGGAGTTAATGTTTCCACTGCTACCATACAAGGAGTTAATGTTTCCATTGCTACCATGCAAGGAGTTAATGTTTCCATTGCTACCATACAAGGAGTTAATGTTTCCACTGCTACCATGCAAGGAGTTAATGTTTCCATTGCTACCATGCAAGTAGTTAATGTTTCCATTGCTACCAAGGAGTTAATGTTTCCACTGCTACCATACAATGAGTTAATGTTTCCACTGCTACTATGCAAGGAGTTAATGTTTCCACTGCTACCATACAAGGAGTTAATGTTTCCATTGCTACCATACACGTAGTTAATGTTTCCATTGCTACCAAGGAGTTAATGTTTCCACTGCTACCATACAAGGAGTTAATGTTTCCACTGCTACCATACAAGGAGTTAATGTTTCCACTGCTACCATACAAGGAGTTAATGTTTCCACTGCTACCATACAAGGAGTTAATGTGTCCACTGCTACCATGCAAGTAGTTAATGTTTCCACTGCTACCAAGGAGTTAATGTTTCCACTGCTACCATGCAAGTAGTTAATATTTCCACTGCTACCATGCAAGGAGTTAATGTTTCCATTGCTACCAATGAGTTAATGTTTCCATTGCTACCATGCAAGGAGTTAATGTTTCCATTGCTACCAATGAGTTAATGTTTCCATTGCTACCATGCAAGGAGTTAATGTTTCCACTGCTACCATGCAAGGAGTTAATGTTTCCATTGCTACCATGCAAGGAGTTAATGTTTCCATTGCTACCATGCAAGGAGTTAATGTTTCCATTGCTACCAATGAGTTAATGTTTCCACTGCTACCATGCAAGGAGTTAATGTTTCCACTGCTACCATGCAAGGAGTTAATGTTTCCACTGCTACCACGCAAGGAGTTAATGTTTCCATTGCTAACATGCAATGAGTTAATGTTTCCATTGCTACCATGCAAGGAGTTAATGTTTCCATTGCTACCATGCAAGGAGTTAATGTTTCCATTGCTACCATGCAAGGAGTTAATGTTTCCATTGCTACCATGCAAGTAGTTAATGTTTCCACTGCTACCATGCAAGGAGTTAATGTTTCCACTGCTACCATGCAAGGAGTTAATGTTTCCATTGCTACCATGCAAGGAGTTAATGTTTCCATTGCTACCATGCAAGTAGTTAATGTTTCCACTGCTACCATGCAATGAGTTAATGTTTCCATTGCTACCATGCAAGGAGTTAATGTTTCCACTGCTACCATGCAAGGAGTTAATGTTTCCACTGCTACCATGCAAGGAGTTAATGTTTCCACTGCTACCAAGGAGTTAATGTTGCCACTGCTACCATACAAGGAGTTAATGTTTCCACTGCTACCATACAAGGAGTTAATGTTTCCATTGCTACCATGCAAGGAGTTAATGTTTCCATTGCTACCATACAAGGAGTTAATGTTTCCACTGCTACCATGCAAGGAGTTAATGTTTCCATTGCTACCATGCAAGTAGTTAATGTTTCCATTGCTACCAAGGAGTTGATGTTTCCACTGCTACCATACAAGGAGTTAATGTTTCCACTGCTACCATACAAGGAGTTAATGTTTCCACTGCTACCATACAAGGAGTTAATGTTTCCATTGCTACCATACACGTAGTTAATGTTTCCATTGCTACCAAGGAGTTAATGTTTCCACTGCTACCATACAAGGAATTAATGTTTCCACTGCTACCATACAAGGAGTTAATGTTTCCACTGCTACCATACAAGGAGTTAATGTTTCCACTGCTACCATACAAGGAGTTAATGTGTCCACTGCTACCATGCAAGTAGTTAATGTTTCCACTGCTACCAAGGAGTTAATGTTTCCACTGCTACCATGCAAGTAGTTAATATTTCCACTGCTACCATGCAAGGAGTTAATGTTTCCATTGCTACCAATGAGTTAATGTTTCCATTGCTACCATGCAAGGAGTTAATGTTTCCATTGCTACCATGCAAGGAGTTAATGTTTCCATTGCTACCATGCAAGGAGTTAATGTTTCCACTGCTACCATGCAAGGAGTTAATGTTTCCATTGCTACCATGCAAGGAGTTAATGTTTCCATTGCTACCATGCAAGGAGTTAATGTTTCCATTGCTACCAATGAGTTAATGTTTCCACTGCTACCATGCAAGGAGTTAATGTTTCCACTGCTACCATGCAAGGAGTTAATGTTTCCACTGCTACCACGCAAGGAGTTAATGTTTCCATTGCTAACATGCAATGAGTTAATGTTTCCATTGCTACCATGCAAGGAGTTAATGTTTCCACTGCTACCATGCAAGTAGTTAATGTTTCCACTGCTACCAAGGAGTTAATGTTTCCACTGCTACCATGCAAGTAGTTAATATTTCCACTGCTACCATGCAAGGAGTTAATGTTTCCATTGCTACCAATGAGTTAATGTTTCCATTGCTACCATGCAAGGAGTTAATGTTTCCATTGCTACCAATGAGTTAATGTTTCCATTGCTACCATGCAAGGAGTTAATGTTTCCACTGCTACCATGCAAGGAGTTAATGTTTCCATTGCTACCATGCAAGGAGTTAATGTTTCCACTGCTACCATGCAAGGAGTTAATGTTTCCACTGCTACCATGCAAGGAGTTAATGTTTCCACTGCTACCACGCAAGGAGTTAATGTTTCCATTGCTAACAATTAACATGCAATGAGTTAATGTTTCCATTGCTACCATGCAAGGAGTTAATGTTTCCATTGCTACCATGCAAGGAGTTAATTTTCCATTGCTACCATGCAAGGAGTTAATGTTTCCATTGCTACCATGCAAGTAGTTAATGTTTCCACTGCTACCATGCAAGGAGTTAATGTTTCCACTGCTACCATGCAAGGAGTTAATGTTTCCATTGCTACCATGCAAGGAGTTAATGTTTCCATTGCTATCATGCAAGTAGTTAATGTTTCCACTGCTACCATGCAATGAGTTAATGTTTCCATTGCTACCATGCAAGGAGTTAATGTTTCCACTGCTACCATGCAAGGAGTTAATGTTTCCACTGCTACCAAGGAGTTAATGTTTCCACTGCTACCATGCAAGTAGTTAATATTTCCACTGCTACCATGCAAGGAGTTAATGTTTCCATTGCTACCAATGAGTTAATGTTTCCATTGCTACCATGCAAGGAGTTAATGTTTCCATTGCTACCACAAGGAGTTAATGTTTCCATTGCTACCATGCAAGATGAGTTAATGTTTCCATTGCTACCATGCAAGGAGTTAATGTTTCCACTGCTACCATGCAAGGAGTTAATGTTTCCATTGCTACCATGCAAGGAGTTAATGTTTCCATTGCTACCAAGGAGTTAATGTTTCCACTGCTACCATGCAAGGAGTTAATGTTTCCACTGCTACCATGCAAGGAGTTAATGTTTCCACTGCTACCATGCAAGGAGTTAATGTTTCCACTGCTACCACGCAAGGAGTTAATGTTTCCATTGCTACCATGCAAGGAGTTAATGTTTCCATTGCTACCATGCAAGGAGTTAATGTTTCCATTGCTACCATGCAAGGAGTTAATGTTTCCATTGCTACCATGCAAGTAGTTAATGTTTCCACTGCTACCATGCAAGGAGTTAATGTTTCCACTGCTACCATGCAAGGAGTTAATGTTTCCATTGCTACCATGCAAGGAGTTAATGTTTCCATTGCTATCATGCAAGTAGTTAATGTTTCCACTGCTACCATGCAATGAGTTAATGTTTCCATTGCTACCATGCAAGGAGTTAATGTTTCCACTGCTACCATGCAAGGAGTTAATGTTTCCACTGCTACCATGCAAGGAGTTAATGTTTCCACTGCTACCAAGGAGTTAATGTTGCCACTGCTACCATACAAGGAGTTAATGTTTCCACTGCTACCATACAAGGAGTTAATGTTTCCATTGCTACCATGCAAGGAGTTAATGTTTCCATTGCTACCATACAAGGAGTTAATGTTTCCACTGCTACCATGCAAGGAGTTAATGTTTCCATTGCTACCAAGGAGTTAATGTTTCCACTGCTACCATACAAGGAGTTAATGTTTCCACTGCTACCATACAAGGAGTTAATGTTTCCACTGCTACCATATAAGGAGTTAATGTTTCCATTGCTACCATACACGTAGTTAATGTTTCCATTGCTACCAAGGAGTTAATGTTTCCACTGCTACCATACAAGGAGTTAATGTTTCCACTGCTACCATACAAGGAGTTAATGTTTCCACTGCTACCATACAAGGAGTTAATGTGTCCACTGCTACCATGCAAGTAGTTAATGTTTCCACTGCTACCAAGGAGTTAATGTTTCCACTGCTACCATGCAAGTAGTTAATGTTTCCACTGCTACCATGCAAGGAGTGAATGTTTCCATTGCTACCAATGAGTTAATGTTTCCATTGCTACCATGCAAGGAGTTAATGTTTCCATTGCTACCATACAAGGAGTTAATGTTTCCACTGCTACCATGCAAGGCGTTAATGTTTCCACAGCTACCATGCAAGGCGTTAATGTTTCCACTGCTACCATGCAAGGCGTTAATGTTTCCACTGCTACCATGCAAGGCGTTAATGTTTTCTAACTTTCAGAACTCTCTTGATTACCTTATGAAAATATCAAACATTTATCTTCTTTAGTTTTTCATACAAGAGACAAGATTGAAGCCAGTAGTGATTCAAATATTTGATGTCAATGGAACTTGACTTCAGAAAAACTGGGATACAAAATCCGACACTCTTTGAAACCTAATTAATTTTCTGTAAGCTGTAGTCTAAGAGTACATCAAGGCATGGAGAAGGAAGTGCTGGCATCTTCAGTACCAATTGTTACTATTTATAACATCAAGAAAGCAGTGTTGTATTATTCATGTTTTGCTGCATAAATCATCATGAAACATTTATGTTTAGGAGGTTCAGTGTTAAGGTTCACACCAACTCAGTATTAGGTTTATATACAGATATATTTTAGCTTGATTGCGAAATAAGCTCTTACAAATTTTATTGATCATTCTCAAGACCTCATTCCTGATGGAATCCATCGCCAGGTGGGAGAGAGAAGAGGCAACGTGGTAGTTAAATGCCTTGCTTGCCTAGGGCATAATCATAATGGATCCAGCGGAGCGCGAACTCTGGGCCTTTCTCACCTGAAGCGAACGCGCTACACTACCACTGCGCTATCACGGCTTCCTCCTCAGTATTTATAGGAATACTCCTAAATTTGCTTATTGGTGTTTCAAGCAGTATATCTCACCATGTATTTGACATCGGTTATGTTTTCAAGCAGCTCACCATGTATTTGACATCGGTTATATTTTCAAGCAGTATATCTCACCATGTATTTGACATCAGTTATGTTTTCAAGCGGTATATCTCACCATGTATCTGACATCGGTTATGTTTTCAAGCAGTATATCTCACCATGTATTTGACATCGGTTATGTTTTCAAGCAGCTCACCATGTATTTGACATCGGTTATGTTTTCAAGCAGTATATCTCACCATGTATTTGACATCGGTTATGTTTTCAAGCAGTATATCTCACCATGTATTTGACATTGGTTATGTTTTCAAGCAGTACATCTCACCATGTATCTGACATCGGTTATGTTTTCAGGCAGTATATCTCACCATGTATCTGACATCGGTTATGTTTTAAGCAGTATATCTCACCATGTATTTGACATCGGTTATGTTTTCAAGCGGTATATCTCACCATGTATCTGACATCGGTAATGTTTTCAAGCAGTATATCTCACCATGTATTTGACATCGGTTATGTTTTCAAGCAGCTCACCATGTATTTGACATCGGTTATGTGTTCAAACAGTATATATCACCATGTATCTGACATCGGTTATGTTTTCAAGCAGCTCACCATGTATTTGACATCGGTTATGTTTTCAAGCAGTATATCTCACCATGTATTTGACATCGGTTATGTTTTCAAGCAGTATATCTCACCATGTATCTGACATCGGTTATGTTTTCAAACAGCTCACCATGTATTTGACATCGGTTATGTTTTCAAGCAGCTCACCATGTATTTGACATCGGTTATGTTTTCAAGCAGTTTCTCACCATGTATTTGACATCGGTTATGTTTTCAAGCAGTATATCTCACCATGTATCTGACATCGGTTATGTTTTCAAGCAGCTCACCATGTATTTGACATCGGTTATGTTTTCAAGCAGTATATCTCACCATGTATTTGACATCGGTTATGTTTTCAAGCAGTATATCTCACCATGTATTTGACATCGGTTATGTTTTCAAGCAGTATATCTCACCATGTATTTGACATCGGTTATGTTTTCAAGCAGTATATCTCACCATGTATTTGACATCGGTTATGTTTTCAAGCAGTATATCTCACCATGTATTTGACATCGGTTATGTTTTCAAGCAGTATATCTCACCATGTATCTGACATCGGTTATGTTTTCAAGCAGTATATCTCACCATGTATTTGACATCGGTTATGTTTTCAAGCAGTATATCTCACCATGTATTTGACATCGGTTATGTTTTCAAGCAGTATATCTCACCATGTATCTGACATCGGTTATGTTTTCAAGCAGTATATCTCACCATGTATTTGACATCGGTTATGTTTTCAAGCAGTATATCTCACCATGTATTGACATCGGTTATGTTTTCAAGCAGCTACCATGTATTTGACATCGGTTATGTTTTCAAGCAGTATATCTCACCATGTATTTGACATCGGTTATGTTTTCAAGCAGTATATCTCACCATGTATTTGACATCGGTTATGTTTTCAAGCAGCTCACCATGTATTTGACATCGGTTATATTTTCAAGCAGTATATCTCACCATGTATTTGACATCAGTTATGTTTTCAAGCGGTATATCTCACCATGTATCTGACATCGGTTATGTTTTCAAGCAGTATATCTCACCATGTATTTGACATCGGTTATGTTTTCAAGCAGCTCACCATGTATTTGACATCGGTTATGTTTTCAAGCAGTATATCTCACCATGTATTTGACATCGGTTATGTTTTCAAGCAGTATATCTCACCATGTATTTGACATTGGTTATGTTTTCAAGCAGTACATCTCACCATGTATCTGACATCGGTTATGTTTTCAAGCAGTATATCTCACCATGTATCTGACATCGGTTATGTTTTAAGCAGTATATCTCACCATGTATTTGACATCGGTTATGTTTTCAAGCGGTATATCTCACCATGTATCTGACATCGGTAATGTTTTCAAGCAGTATATCTCACCATGTATTTGACATCGGTTATGTTTTCAAGCAGCTCACCATGTATTTGACATCGGTTATGTTTTCAAGCAGTATATCTCACCATGTATTTGACATCGGTTATGTTTTCAAGCAGTATATCTCACCATGTATTTGACATCGGTTATGTTTTCAAGCAGTAATCTCACCATGTATTTGACATCGGTTATGTTTTCAAGCAGTATATCTCACCATGTATCTGACATCGGTTATGTTTTAAGCAGTATATCTCACCATGTATTTGACATCGGTTATGTTTTCAAGCGGTATATCTCACCATGTATCTGACATCGGTTATGTTTTCAAGCAGTATATCTCACCATGTATTTGACATCGGTTATGTTTTCAAGCAGTATATCTCACCATGTATTTGACATCGGTTATGTTTTCAAGCAGCTCACCATGTATTTGACATCGGTTATGTTTTCAAGCAGTATATCTCACCATGTATTTGACATCGGTTATGTTTTCAAGCAGTATATCTCACCATGTATCTGACATCGGTTATGTTTTCAAGCAGTATATCTCACCATGTATTTGACATCGGTTATGTTTTCAAGCGGTATATCTCACCATGTATCTGACATCGGTTATGTTTTCAAGCAGTATATCTCACCATGTATTTGACATCGGTTATGTTTTCAAGCAGCTCACCATGTATTTGACATCGGTTATGTTTTCAAGCAGTATATCTCACCATGTATCTGACATCGGTTATGTTTTCAAGCAGTATATCTCACCATGTATTTGACATCGGTTATGTTTTCAAGCAGTATATCTCACCATGTATTTGACATCGGTTATGTTTTCAAGCAGTATATCTCACCATGTATTTGACATCGGTTATGTTTTCAAGCAGTATATCTCACCATGTATTTGACATCGGTTATGTTTTCAAGCAGTATATCTCACCATGTATTTGACATTGGTTATGTTTTCAAGCAGTATATCTCACCATGTATCTGACATCGGTTATGTTTTCAAGCAGTATATCTCACCATGTATCTGACATCGGTTATGTTTTCAAGCAGTATATCTCACCATGTATTTGACATCGGTTATGTTTTCAAGCGGTATATCTCACCATGTATCTGACATCGGTTATGTTTTCAAGCAGTATATCTCACCATGTATTTGACATCGGTTATGTTTTCAAGCAGCTCACCATGTATTTGACATCGGTTATGTTTTCAAGCAGTATATCTCACCATGTATTTGACATCGGTTATGTTTTCAAGCAGTATATCTCACCATGTATCTGACATCGGTTATGTTTTCAACAGTATCTACCATGTATTTGACATCGGTTATGTGTTCAAGCAGTATATCTAACCATGTATTTGACATCGGTTATGTTTTCAAGCAGCTCACCATGTATTTGACATCGGTTATGTTTTCAAGCAGTATATCTCACCATGTATCTGACATCGGTTATGTTTTCAAGCAGTATATCTCACCATGTATTTGACATCGGTTATGTTTTCAAGCAGTATATCTCACCATGTATCTGACATCGGTTATGTTTTCAAGCAGTATATCTCACCATGTATTTGACATCGCTTATGTTTTCAAGCAGTATATCTCGCCATGTATTTGACATCGGTTATGTTTTCAAGCAGCTCACCATGTATTTGACATCGGTTATGTTTTCAAGCAGTATATCTCACCATGTATCTGACATCGGTTATGTTTTCAAGCAGCTCACCATGTATTTGATATCGGTTATGTTTTCAAGCAGTATATCTCACCATGTATTTGACATCGGTTATGTTTTCAAGCAGCTCACCATGTATTTGACATCGGTTATGTTTTCAAGCAGTATATCTCACCATGTATTTGACATCGGTTGTGTTTTCAAGCAGTATATCTCACCATGTATTTGACATCGGTTATGTTTTCAAGCAGCTCACCATGTATCTGACATCGGTTATGTTTTCAAGCAGTATATCTCACCATGTATTTGACATCGGTTATGTTTTCAAGCAGTATATCTCACCATGTATTTGACATCGGTTATGTTTTCAAGCAGTATATCTCACCATGTATTTGACATCGGTTATGTTTTCAAGCAGTATATCTCACCATGTATTTGACATCGGTTATGTTTTCAAGCAGTATATCTCACCATGTATTTGACATTGGTTATGTTTTCAAGCAGTATATCTCACCATGTATCTGACATCGGTTATGTTTTCAAGCAGTATATCTCACCATGTATCTGACATCGGTTATGTTTTCAAGCAGTATATCTCACCATGTATTTGACATCGGTTATGTTTTCAAGCGGTATATCTCACCATGTATCTGACATCGGTTATGTTTTCAAGCAGTATATCTCACCATGTATTTGACATCGGTTATGTTTTCAAGCAGCTCACCATGTATTTGACATCGGTTATGTTTTCAAGCAGTATATCTCACCATGTATTTGACATCGGTTATGTTTTCAAGCAGTATATCTCACCATGTATCTGACATCGGTTATGTTTTCAAGCAGTATATCTCACCATGTATTTGACATCGGTTATGTTTTCAAGCAGTATATCTCACCATGTATTTGACATCGGTTATGTTTTCAAGCAGCTCACCATGTATTTGACATCGGTTATGTTTTCAAGCAGTATATCTCACCATGTATCTGACATCGGTTATGTTTTCAAGCAGTATATCTCACCATGTATTTGACATCGGTTATGTTTTCAAGCGGTATATGTCACCATGTATCTGACATCGGTTATGTTTTCAAGCAGTATATCTCACCATGTATTTGACATCGGTTATGTTTTCAAGCAGTATATCTCACCATGTCTTTGACATCAGTTATGTTTTCAAGCAGTATATCTCACCATGTATTTGACATCGGTTATGTTTTCAAGCAGTATATCTCGCCATGTATTTGACATCGGTTATGTTTTCAAGCAGCTCACCATGTATTTGACATCGGTTATGTTTTCAAGCAGTATATCTCACCATGTATCTGACATCGGTTATGTTTGCAAGCAGCTCACCATGTATTTGATATCGGTTATGTTTTCAAGCAGTATATCTCACCATGTATCTGACATTTGGTTATGTTTTCAAGCAGCTCACCATGTATTTGATATCGGTTATGTTTTCAAGCAGTATATCTCACCATGTATTTGACATCGGTTATGTTTTCAAGCAGTATATCTCACCATGTATTTGACATCGGTTGTGTTTTCAAGCAGTATATCTCACCATGTATTTGACATCGGTTATGTTTTCAAGCAGTATATCTCACCATGTATTTGACATCGGTTATGTTTTCAAGCAGCTCACCATGTATTTTACATCGGTTATGTTTTCAAGCAGTATATCTCACCATGTATCTGACATCGGTTATGTTTTCAAGCAGCTAACCATGTATTTGACATCGGTTATATTTTCAAGCAGTATATCTCACCATGTATTTGACATCGGTTATGTTTTCAAGTGTATATCTCACCATGTATCTGACATCGGTTATGTTTTCAAGCAGTATATCTCACCATGTATCTGACATCGGTTATGTTTTCAAGCAGCTCACCATGTATTTGACATCGGTTATGTTTTCAAGCAGCTCACCATGTATTTGACATCGGTTATGTTTTCAAGCAGTATATCTCACCATGTATCTGACATTGGTTATGTTTTCAAGCAGTATATCTCACCATGTATCTGACATCGGTTATGTTTTCAAGCAGCTCACCATGTATTTGACATCGGTTATGTTTTCAAGCAGTATATCTCACCATGTATCTGACATTGGTTATGTTTTCAAGCAGTATATCTCACCATGTATTTGACATCGGTTATGTTTTCAAGCGGTATATCTCACCATGTATCTGACATCGGTTATGTTTTCAAGCAGTATATCTCACCATGTATTTGACATCGGTTATGTTTTCAAGCAGCTCACCATGTATTTGACATCGGTTATGTTTTCAAGCAGTATATCTCACCATGTATCTGACATCGGTTATGTTTTCAAGCAGTATATCTCACCATGTATTTGACATCGGTTATGTTTTCAAGCGGTATATGTCACCATGTATCTGACATCGGTTATGTTTTCAAGCAGTATATCTCACCATGTATTTGACATCGGTTATGTTTTCAAGCAGTATATCTCACCATGTCTTTGACATCAGTTATGTTTTCAAGCAGTATATCTCACCATGTATTTGACATCGGTTATGTTTTCAAGCAGTATATCTCGCCATGTATTTGACATCGGTTATGTTTTCAAGCAGCTCACCATGTATTTGACATCGGTTATGTTTTCAAGCAGTATATCTCACCATGTATCTGACATCGGTTATGTTTGCAAGCAGCTCACCATGTATTTGATATCGGTTATGTTTTCAAGCAGTATATCTCACCATGTATCTGACATTTGGTTATGTTTTCAAGCAGCTCACCATGTATTTGATATCGGTTATGTTTTCAAGCAGTATATCTCACCATGTATTTGACATCGGTTATGTTTTCAAGCAGCTCACCATGTATTTGACATCGGTTATGTTTTCAAGCAGTATATCTCACCATGTATTTGACATCGGTTGTGTTTTCAAGCAGTATATCTCACCATGTATTTGACATCGGTTATGTTTTCAAGCAGTATATCTCACCATGTATTTGACATCGGTTATGTTTTCAAGCAGCTCACCATGTATTTTACATCGGTTATGTTTTCAAGCAGTATATCTCACCATGTATCTGACATCGGTTATGTTTTCAAGCAGCTCACCATGTATTTGACATCGGTTATATTTTCAAGCAGTATATCTCACCATGTATTTGACATCGGTTATGTTTTCAAGTGTATATCTCACCATGTATCTGACATCGGTTATGTTTTCAAGCAGTATATCTCACCATGTATCTGACATCGGTTATGTTTTCAAGCAGCTCACCATGTATTTGACATCGGTTATGTTTTCAAGCAGCTCACCATGTATTTGACATCGGTTATGTTTTCAAGCAGTATATCTCACCATGTATCTGACATTGGTTATGTTTTCAAGCAGTATATCTCACCATGTATCTGACATCGGTTATGTTTTCAAGCAGCTCACCATGTATCTGACATCGGTTATGTTTTCAAGCAGTATATCTCACCATGTATTTGACATCGGTTATGTTTTCAAGCGGTATATCTCACCATGTATCTGACATCGGTTATGTTTTCAAGCAGTATATCTCACCATGTATTTGACATCGGTTATGTTTTCAAGCAGCTCACCATGTATTTGACATCGGTTATGTGTTCAAACAGTATATCTCACCATGTATCTGACATCGGTTATGTTTTCAAGCAGCTCACCATGTATTTGACATCGGTTATGTTTTCAAGCAGTATATCTCACCATGTATTTGACATCGGTTATGTTTTCAAGCAGTATATCTCACCATGTATCTGACATCGGTTATGTTTTCAAACAGTATATCTCACCATGTATTTGACATCGGTTATGTTTTCAAGCAGTATATCTCACCATGTATTTGACATCGGTTATGTTTTCAAGCAGTATATCTCACCATGTATTTGACATCGGTTATGTGTTCAAGCAATATATCTCACCATGTTTTTGACATCGGTTATGTTTTCAAGCAGCTCACCATGTGTTTGACATCGGTTATGTTTTCAAGCAGTATATCTCACCATGTATCTGACATCGGTTATGTTTTCAAGCAGTATATCTCACCATGTATTTGACATCAGTTATGTTTTCAAGCGGTATATCTCACCATGTATCTGACATCGGTTATGTTTTCAAGCAGTATATCTCACCATGTATATGACATCGGTTATGTTTTCAAGTAGTATATCTCACCATGTATTTGACATCGGTTATGTTTTCAAGCAGCTCACCATGTATTTGACATCGGTTATGTTTTCAAGCAATATATCTCACCATGTATATGACATCGGTTATGTTTTCAAGCAGCTCACCATGTATTTGACATCGGTTATGTTTTCAAGCAGTATATCTCACCATGTATTTGACATCGGTTGTGTTTTCAAGCAGTATATCTCACCATGTATTTGACATCGGTTATGTTTTCAAGCAGTATATCTCACCATGTATTTGACATCGGTTATGTTTTCAAGCAGCTCACCATGTATTTTACATCGGTTATGTTTTCAAGCAGTATATCTCACCATGTATCTGACATCAGTTATGTTTTCAAGCAGCTCACCATGTATTGGACATTGGTTATATTTTCAAGCAGTATATCTCACCATGTATTTGACATCGGTTATGTTTTCAAGTGTATATCTCACCATGTATCTGACATCGGTTATGTTTTCAAGCAGTATATTTCACCATGTATTTGACATCGGTTATGTTTTCAAGCAGTATATCTCACCATGTATTTGACATCGGTTATGTTTTCAAGCAGTATATCTCACCATGTATCTGACATCGGTTATGTTTTCAAGCAGTATATCTCACCATGTATCTGACATCGGTTATGTTTTCAAGCAGCTCACCATGTATTTGACATCGGTTATGTTTTCAAGCAGTATATCTCACCATGTATCTGACATCAGTTATGTTTTCAAGCAGCTCGCCATGTATTTGACATCGGTTATGTTTTCAAGCAGTATATCTCACCAGGTATTTGACATCAGTTATGTTTTCAAGCAGCTCACCATGTATTTGACATCGGTTATGTCGAATCCCGTCGGACCGAACAAAATACTTCGACATAACCGAAGTTTGACTTAATGAAATTCAATATACCGTAAACGGAGCCAGTTATATGTAACATGATAGCGTCTGAAACAGTTCTTTGATCCGACTTCGAGATAACCGGAGAATTCGACATAACCGACTTTGACATAACGATTGCAGCGGCTGGCCGGAGGGCAGACGTTTGTTGGCTGTTTGCACACCCAATAGTTTAAAAGATCAAATGTCATGCATATCTAATGATGAATTCATCACTATGCCTATCCTATGTAACCTTGTACAACAAATTATCTATACTGTGTAAAGTTGATATAAAAAATATGGCCAGTTGAGCATGCTTATATTTTAACAGCTAAATTAGTGGAAAGCACAAAATGGATAACCTGGTAATTTGTATCTGAAACAGACTTGTACTAAGTTATATAAAGTACGAAACATCCATTTTTCACATTGTGGACACTTTTTACATGCTTCAAGAGATACTCATATCCTCTACAAAAAACCCTCCGACAACTTGTTTGACAACTTGTTTTGGTCACTTTTCTCCGCTTGTGGTATTTGCAGCAGACACTTTATGGCTTAATTAAGCTGACGAGGTGGACCAAAGATTTATGTATGACCCGAACATGTCTCTTTCCGCACCTGCGACTTTTTTTATGACCAAACTTACCTACTTACTTAGGAAGTTGAATAGTTTATACAATACATATACAAAATGTTCTAGTGAACATGTAGAAACTCGTAGTCTGTCTGTTTAACCCATTCAACACTAAGTAACTGACATGGACTGGTGCATGATATTTTTAGACCAATAAATTAATAGGAAAATTACATTTGGACAAGTTCATTTATCAGAATAGGTAATTTTGTCTAAAAATAGTAATATAACTGGCAAAAAAGTGCAGATCCTGGCTCTGCACTTTTTGTAAGCCTATTTAGAGGTCTGTGGTGTTGAAAGGGTTCATTAAAGGGACTATGACTCGTTGGAATATGTTAAAGTTGTTTCTGTCTTTGGTAACTTTCTTATCCTCCAAAATTGTGTCTCTTAACCCATTTGATTCTGGATACTGTTCAAACAGTATTTGCAAAAAACATAGAGCCACGGAATGTTCCGGCTGATCAAGCTCTATGCTGTATGCTATTCAGATGATCTTGCTAAGACACTTGGCTATTTAGCAAACAACATAGAGTCTGATCAGCATGCAGCTTAAATATATCCAGAATGAAATGGGTTAAGTACGCGACGGAAACAAACCAAGTTGTAAGAACTTGTTTCACAATCAAGCTAAAATAAGTTTGTATAAACTAAGGAAACGCTAGATATTGACCCAAAACTATTCATTTCTTATAGTTAATATGGTTACAGAAATAATATGTTATTCTAAAGCTTCATTAATTAACCATACATTTTCAGCCTCAAGCTTCCGCATTTTGGTCAATAATTAATTTAATAAGAAAAAGAAATCTGATCACAGTGCTAGTTTTGACGTAATGAACATCGAATGTATTCTTATCACGAGTGGAGCTAGTAAAACAACTGATAATAATGAGAGACATCGGTCAGTTACTGCCCCTGAATACTCCCTAAAAGTAATTAAGTGTTTTCCTCTGTTTTTATCGTTGTTTCCTTTGCACAACATGCTAGCAATGTTATCCCACTATTGCATCTTATGATTATTAAATTACTATATCTCAACAGATCTCATACAGTATATGCAATGTGTACTTATTTGTAAAATAATGTTATCACTTAATTAACACGTTTTTGATAAAATCACAATTATCATACAGTAACATCTGGTTAGGGAACAACAGTAAAAACAAAGGATTCTAGCTAAAAGGACATATTCACATTTTGGAATAAATCAGACTGTATCGTCCAAGGGAGGTAATAGAAAATTACAGATGTCTCTCTCATAGCTTTCTGTGTTTGTGAGTGGAATAGCGTGATCAGTCACTAATTAATAAACAAACAAATGTTGTTTTTTCTTCAGGCTGAAATGGTTTTTATGATAGAAAATATCAAAGAAAATTATGTGCTAAATTTAGCCAGAACATAAATTACATCACTAACGGCTTGAGTCCGAACATGTTGGCATTGACAACATTTCAACATGCAGTGGTTTAGGCACAATGTACCACATGCTCAAAGCAGTGAGAAATCAAATGTGTTATTCCGCCACTTTCAACCAGTGGAATAACACATTTTATTTCGCTGATAAATGTCTTATTTTTCATTGGAAATGATAGAATAAAAATACTGTACCTGTTAACCCATTCATTCTATATTTAAAGGCTTTTGCAAACAACATAGATCCAGATCAGCCGCAGCGTGACGCTGCGTGCTGATCAGGATCTATGTTTTTTGCTACATAGCCAAGTGTCTTAGCAAGATCATCTGAATAGCAAACAGCATAGAGCCTAATCAGACGGCACATTCCGTTGCGGTTGATCTGGCTCTATGTTCTTTGCAAATGTTTGAACGGTATCCAGAATGTAATGGGTTAATGCATTATGATAAAGTTTGTCCAAGTTCATGTTCTCATTTGTCTGCTTTTGACGTCAAAGTTATTTTCTTTGGTGAAAACTCTCCTCTAAGAGGTAAATTTACCCTTTGGTTTCAAGTTAAAACCTCTTTATGTGATGCAGGGTGCACAACGAGGGTCAAGCCTCTATGGGGCGAGCGACCTTTGCCGCTCATTTACTGTGCCTTCGAGTGGGCAGACCGTCATAAGATCGAACACAGCATCTTAAACTTTATTTATTTTACAACGATTGCGAAGCAAGTTCTAACAACTTATATTAATCACTCTCGTTGGTGCAGATGAAAGCGTAAATGTGGTCATTCATGTGGGAGGAAACCGGAGTACCCGGAGAAAACCCACCTGTCTGATCTAGCGACCACCGTACCATCTCACATACATCCCGGTCCGAGGATTGAACCCGGGTTGCATTGGTGAGAAGCGAGCGTGCTAATCGGACAGCCTAAACGCAGCAAAAGCATTACAATAAACCATGTAAAATACAGTTAATGCATTAAAATTAAAAATTAATTACATGGTAGAAATTTAAAAAATGTATTGACAACGAAAAAGTGTGCCCGACTACTATGGCCCAACGATAACGTGTTATTTATAAGCATTACTATAAATAGGTTTCGAATAAGCCAAATCAATACGTAGGGTGTAATAAATAATCCTGTGTGCCAAGTAATGCATACATAAATGATAATAAACTTCTTTTTACCCGTTATAATAATATTAGCCTGTGCTATCTTTTTCGCGGGAATAGTAACTAACTAATGATAATAAATTACAATCCATGTTACTTGAAGCAGACATTTTCATTGGGCCTAAAAATGATATTGTTGAAGGTTATCATGGAAATGTGAAAGTAAAAATTTATTTCATTTTGTTGTTGTTGTTGTTGTTGTTGTTGTTGTTGTTGTTTTATAATAACATCAAGTTATTAACTAATATAAAATCAAAAGGTGTATTTTTTTGGTATTTTTTGCCTCGTGTTTGTTGGTTTTCTAGTCACTAGCAAAAAATGATATTTGTTTACAGTAGAAAAAGTAGACATTTGACTGATAACTCTTGACATGTTGGGTAGAAAAAGGCTATAAATAATTCAAATAATTAAGGCAGACGACAATTCATTAATGTGATTTTCTTATTTGTAATTATAAGTAATAATAACATTAACTCAATTAGCTCACAATTCTATCCAGAGGCCACCAAACTATGTAGCTTTAACCTAAGTGTGTGTTTTACGTTTATTTATCGTCGCTACCGGTTGTCCATATGAGCGACGCCTCCTGAAGAGATTAGTCATTTTAGATTTTTGGAGGATAGTGCAATGATACAGACAGAGACCCATTCCAGAATATCCTCTGGTTCTTTTACGTGCACGGTGTACAGCACCGACACGTGACCTCGGTTTAACGTCCTATCAGAAAGACTGTTAATTTTATTAGGGTCAGATGAGGGATCGAACCTGCGATCCCTGGATTATCAGTCCAGCGTGTTAACCACTGGACTACAGAAGTATAATACTCATTTTATTTTTTTGAAAGATGATGCCTCGATTCCCAGTCTATCGTGTTAACCAACCGACTACAGATCCCTCGATTCCCAGTCCATCGTGTTAACCAACCGACTACAGATGCCTCGATTCCCAGTCCATCGTGTTAACCAACCGACTACAGATGCCTCGATTCCCAGTCCATCGTGTTAACCAACCGACTACAGATCCCTCGATTCCCAGTCCATCGTGTTAACCAACCGACTACAGATGCCTCGATTCCCAGTCTATCGTGTTAACCAACCGACTACAGATGCCTCGATTCCCAGTCTATCGTGTTAACCAACCGACTACAGATGCCTCGATTCCCAGTCTATCGTGTTAACCAACCGACTACAGATGCCTCGATTCCCAGTCTATCGTGTTAACCAACCGACTACAGATCCCTCGATTCCCAGTCTATCGTGTTAACCAACCGACTACAGATGCCTCGATTCCCAGTCCATCGTGTTAACCAACCGACTACAGATGCCTCGATTCCCAGTCCATCGTGTTAACCAACCGACTACAGATGCCTCGATTCCCAGTCTATCATGTTAACCAACCGACTACAGATCCCTCGATTCCCAGTCCATCGTGTTAACCAACCGACTACAGATCCATCCGTGAACCTAAGATCCTGTCCCATATAATTATATAGTCGTTATATAATCATATGCTACATCAATTTTGTCACCATTTGTTATTGCCTTGATGAATCATATCCTGTTTGCAATGTAACGAAATAGGTTTAAAAACCATGCGATATTGTTTGCAATGTAACGAAATAGGTTTAAAAAACCGTGCGATATTGTTTGCAATGTAACGAAATAATTTTAAAAACCGTGTGATATTGTTTGCAATGTAACGAAATAGGTTTAAAAAACCGTGCGATATTGTTTGCAATGTAACGAAATAATTTTAAAAACCGTGTGATATTGTTTGCAATGTATCAAAATAAGTTGAGAAACCTGTGTGATATTGTTTTATATTATTTATAAGTAGTATTCTTGTTTCAATTAGATTGAACTGGACAAATGTAATTAACTCAAAAAAATCCAATCAAATTAAAAGTCTTAGTCCAAAACGTTGTTTGATGACGTAGTTCAATCATGATCAATTAGGTATGAATAGCATGTTTGTAGAATTTATTTGATGACTGTTTCACATAGTGCTGATATCAACCCCTCCCCCTCCAAAATATGATGGGTTTGTCCTTGACTCAAGACCACGCTTCCACCAAATTTCATGAATATCCGTTTTTTAAAAAATAATCCTGTTAACATATAAACAAATAAACAGAGACAAAAACGTAACGTCATTGGCGAATGTAAATGGAGAACTTGGGTGAGTTGTACTGTAGATGCTGCTGGGAGCTGTGTTATAATGTGCAATGCTTGTGTAATTATGAACATTGAATAATTGTTTATTGCCAAATGTTGTATGCTTGATTGCATGAATATGATCAAAATAAATATGGAAAGGAACAACAATTTGTTTGCAATAAATAACAGATAGATAAACTGTGTGTTGTCATTAATGTACTGTAGTACTCTACACCATTATCCCTTTCCCACTTGGATGCTCCTCTCTACACCATTATCCCTTTCCTACTTGGATGCTCCTCTCTACACCATTATCCCTTTCCTACTTGGATGCTCCTCTCTACACCATTATCCCTTTCCTACTTGGATGCTCCTCTCTACACCATTATCCCTTTCCTACTTGGATGCTCCTCTCTACACCATTATCCCTTTCCTACTTGGATGCTCCTCTCTACACCATTATCCCTTTCCTACTTGGATGCTCCTCTCTACACCATTATCCCTTTCCTACTTGGATGCTCCTCTCTACACCATTATCCCTTTCCTACTTGGATGCTCCTCTCTACACCATTATCCCTTTCCTACTTGGATGCTCCTCTCTACACCATTATCCCTTTCCTACTTGGATGCTCCTCTCTACACCATTATCCCTTTCCTACTTGGATGCTCCTCTCTACACCATTATCCCTTTCCTACTTGGATGCTCCTCTCTACACCATTATCCCTTTCCTACTTGGATGCTCCTCTCTACACCATTATCCCTTTCCCACTTGGATGCTACTCCCTACTCCATTATCCCTTTCCCACTTGGATGCTCCTCTACACCATTATCCCTTTCCCACTTGGATGCTCCTCTACACCATTATCCCTTTCCCTCTTGGATGTTCCTCTCTACCCCATTATCCCTTTCCCACTTGGATGCTCCTCTACACCATTATCCCTTTCCCACTTGGATGCTCCTCTACACCAGTATCCCTTTCCCACTTGGATGCTCCTCTACACCATTATCCCTTTCCCACTTGGATGCTACTCTCTACACAATTATCTACTAACTCACATGTACCCTTCTACTTTGTACATGCGTAACCAGTCATGTCACTCATCTTAGTGGCTACTATACCAACATTAGACATAAACACCAGCTTCCCTGAAAGAGACAAGAACAATCTAAATAGTTACCATCCATCCCAGCAAGAACTTCCAGGTGCGTGGCCTGAGTGACGCAGAATCAGGTGCGAAGGGGGGTTCGAGGGGTATGCCGTCCTTTAAGGGAGACCGGGGATCTCTGACCATTTCTGATGATATAAATGAGTGATCGTATGTCCACTTTCAGATGCAGTAATAAGAAGTCCTGATCATGTACCTGTCCAAATCCCCCCCCCATTTTTTATATCACATTTTTAGTACATAGCTGTGCCTGCCTTCTTGGAATAAATCTATGTTCTATGTGATATATCAGGTCTTTTTTGCAAGCTGTTTCATCGTTTTATTGAAATATTCGTGTTATTTTGAATTCATTTATTTCAAAGTCAAGTCCTTATTGAAATTGCGGTACTTTATTACACTAAATTTGTGAATTATTCGATTACCACTCCAGAGATACAATTTTATTAGCTAAACAACTTCTGTTTTCTACGAATCAATTTAGAAGTCCACAGGATTGTGATTCTAAAGATTAATTTCTTTAGTGTATCTTAATGCTTTAGACAACTATTGTAAGATGGCTGAAAATGAACATCTTTCTGGGAAGAAATTTCATCTTAGCACTTTGTTGTGTGATTTATTTCTGAAATAATCGTGTAGCAATGTTAGAATGTTTGCTACAGCTATATTTGTCCGCCATATATCAGTGCTGCATTCTGCGAAAATGAGTCCTCATTTGGTTGTTGTATATATTAGTGGTGCATTCTGGGGAAATTGTGGACATTTCTAGGTTTTATTTCAGTCTGGGTTGTTTTTCTTCAAATTTCATGAATAACTTGCATTGAATTCATGAAGTATTAACATTAAACACAACTAGACGCATAGCACCGAGACAGGTTCATTTTAATGTGAATAGTTTATTATCAGCCATTACCAATACCAAGGGCAATAACTGTCATACGTCTGTATTATCAGAGCAATTACTCATACCAAGGGCAATAACTGTTACATATCTGTATTATCAGAACAATTACTCATACCAAGGAAAATAACTGTTACTTATCTGTATTATCAGAGCAATTACTAATACCAAGGGCAATAACTGTCATACATATGTATTATCAGAGCAATTACTCATACCAAGGGCAATAACTGTTACATATCTGTATTATCAGAACAATTACTCATACCAAGGGCAATAACTGTTACATATCTGTATTATCAGTACAATTACTCATACCAAGGGCAATAACTGTTACATATCTGTATTATCAGTACAATTACTCATACCAAGGGCAATAACTGTTACATATCTGTATTATCAGAGCAATTACTCATACCAAGGGCAATAACTGTCACACATCTGTATTATCAGTACAATTACTCATACCAAGGGCAATAACTGTTACATATCTGTATTATCAGAACAATTACTCATACCAAGGGCAATAACTGTCAAACATATGTATTATCAGAATAATTACTCATACCAAGGGCAATAACTGTCACACATCTGTGTTATCAGAGCAATTACTGTCACACATCTGTATTATCAGAACAATTACTCATACCAAGGGCAATAACTGTTACATATCTGTATTATCAGAACAATTACTCATACCAAGGGCAATAACTGTTACATATCTGTATTATCAGAACAATTACTCATACCAAGTGCAATAACTGTTACATAGCTGTATTATCAGAACAATTACTCATACCAAGGCAATAACTGTCAACTGTATTATCAGTACAATTACTCATACCAAGGGCAATAACTGTTACATATCTGTATTATCAGAACAATTACTCATACCAAGGGCAATAACTGTCAAACATATGTATTATCAGAACAATTACTCATACCAAGGGCAATAACTGTCACACATCTGTGTTATCAGAGCAATTACTGTCACACATCTGTATTATCAGAACAATTACTCATACCAAGGGCAATAACTGTCAAACCTATGTATTATCAGAACAATTACTCATACCAAGGGCAATAACTGTTACATATCTGTATTATCAGAACAATTACTCATACCAAGGGCAATAACTGTTACATATCTGTATTATCAGAACAATTACTCATACCAAGGACAATAACTGTTACATAGCTGTATTATCAGAACAATTACTCATACCAAGGGCAATAACTGTCGCACATCTGTATTATCAGAGCAATTACTCATACCAAGGGCAATAACTGTTACATATCTGTATTATCAGAACAATTACTCATACCAAGGGCAATAACTGTTACATATCTGTATTATCAGAACAATTACTCATACCAAGGGCAATAACTGTTACATATCTGTATTATCAGAGCAATTACTCATTCCAAGGGCAATAACTGTTACATATCTGTATTATCAGAACAATTACTCATACCAATGGCAATAACTGTTACATATCTGTATTAGAGCAATTACTCATACCAAGGGCAATAACTGTCACACATCTGTATTATCAGAACAATTACTCATACCAAGGGCAATAACTGTCACACATCTGTATTATCAGAACAATTACTCATACCAAGGTCAATAAATGTCACACATCTGTATTATCAGAGCAATTACTCATACCAAGGGCAATAACTGTTACCTATCTGTATTATCAGAACAATTACTCATACCAAGGGCAATAACTGTTACATATCTGTATTATCAGAACAATTACTCATACCAAGGGCAATAACTGTTACATATCTGTATTATCAGTACAATTACTCATACCAAGGGCAATAACTGTCACATATCTGTATTACCAGAACAATTACTCATACCAAAGGCAATAACTGTTACATATCTGTATTACCAGAACAATTACTCATACCAAGGAAAATAACTGTTACTTATCTGTATTATCAGAGCAATTACTAATACCAAAGGCAATAACTGTCATACATATGTATTATCAGAGCAATTACTCATACCAAGGGCAATAACTGTTACATATCTGTATTATCAGAACAATTACTCATACCAAGGGCAATAACTGTTACATATCTGTATTATCAGAACAATTACTCATACCAAGGGCAATAACTGTTACATATCTGTATTATCAGAACAATTACTCATACCAAGGGCAATAACTGTCACATATCTGTATTAGAGCAATTACTCATACCAAGGGCAATAACTGTCACACATCTGTATTATCAGAACAATTACTCATACCAAGGGCAATAACTGTTACATATCTGTATTATCAGAACAATTACTCATACCAAGGGCAATAACCGTCGCACATCTGTATTATCAGAGCAATTACTCATACCAAGGGCAATAACTGTTACATATCTGTATTATCAGAACAATTACTCATACCAAGGGCAATAACTGTTACATATCTGTATTATCAGAGCAATTACTCATACCAAGGGCAATAACTGTTACATATCTGTATTATCAGAACAATTACTCATACCAAGGGCAATAACTGTTACATATCTGTATTATCAGAGCAATTACTCATTCCAAGGGCAATAACTGTACATATCTGTATTATCAGAACAATTACTCATACCAAGGGCAATAACTGTTACATATCTGTATTAGAGCAATTACTCATACCAAGGGCAATAACTGTCGCACATCTGTATTATCAGAACAATTACTCATACCAAGGGCAATAACTGTCACACATCTGTATTATCAGAACAATTACTCCTACCAAGGGCAATAACTGTCAGGCATCTGTATTATCAGAACAATTACTCATACCAAGGGCAATAACTGTCACACATCTGTATTATCAGTACAATTACTCATACCAAGGGCAATAACTGTTTAAACATATGTATTATCAGAACAATTACTCATACCAAGGGCAATAACTGTCACACATCTGTGTTATCAGAGCAATTACTGTCACACATCTGTATTATCAGAACAATTACTCATACCAAGGGCAATAACTGTCACACATCTGTATTATCAGAACAATTACTCATACCAAGGGCAATAACTGTTACATATCTATATTATCAGAACAATTACTCATACCAAGGGCAATAACTGTCACACATCTATATTATCAGAACAATTACTCATACCAATGGGCAATAACTGTTACATATCTGTAGTAGAGCAATTACTCATACCAAGGGCAATAACTGTCACACATCTGTATTATCAGAACAATTACTCATACCAAGGGCAATAACTGTCACACATCTGTATTATCAGAACAATTACTCATACCAAGGTTAATAAATGTCACACATCTGTATTATCAGAGCAATTACTCATACCAAGGGCAATAACTGTTACCTATCTGTATTATCAGAACAATTACTCATACCAAGGGCAATAACTGTTACATATCTGTATTATCAGAACAATTACTCATACCAAGGGCAATAACTGTCACATATCTGTATTACCAGAACAATTACTCATACCAAAGGCAATAACTGTTACATATCTGTATTACCAGAACAATTACTCATACCAAGGGCAATAACTGTCAAACATATGTATTATCAGTACAATTACTCATACCAAGGGCAATAACTGTCACACATCTGTATTATCAGAACAATTAATCATACCAAGGGCAATAACTGTCAATCATCTGTATTATCAGAGCAATTACTCATACCAAGAGCAATAACTGTCAAACATCTGTATTATCAGTACAATTACTCATACCAAGGGCAATAACTGTCAAACATCTGTATTATCAGAACAATTACTCATACCAAGGGCAATATCTGTCAAACATCTGTATTATCAGAACAATTACTCATACCAAGGGCAATAACTGTTACCTATCTGTATTATCAGAACAATTACTCATACCAAGGGCAATAACTGTTACATATCTGTATTATCAGAACAATTACTCATACCAAGGGCAATAACTGTTACATATCTGTATTATCAGTACAATTACTCATACCAAGGGCAATAACTGTCACATATCTGTATTACCAGAACAATTACTCATACCAAAGGCAATAACTGTTACATATCTGTATTACCAGAACAATTACTCATACCAAGGGCAATAACTGTCAAACATATGTATTATCAGTACAATTACTCATACCAAGGGCAATAACTGTCACACATCTGTATTATCAGAACAATTAATCATACCAAGGGCAATAACTGTCAAACCTATGTATTATCAGAACAATTACTCATACCAAGGGCAATAACTGTTACATATCTGTATTATCAGAGCAATTACTCATTCCAAGGGCAATAACTGTTACATATCTGTATTATCGAACAATTACTCATACCAAGGGCAATAACTGTACATATTGTATAGAGCAATTACTCATACCAAGGGCAATAACTGTCACACATCTGTATTATCAGAACAATTACTCATACCAAGGGCAATAACTGTCACACATCTGTATTATCAGAGCAATTACTCATACCAAGGGCAATAACTGTTACATATCTGTATTATCAAAACAATTACTCATACCAAGGGCAATAACTGTCAGGCATCTGTATTATCAGAACAATTACTCATACCAAGGGCAATAACTGTCACACATCTGTATTATCAGTACAATTACTCATACCAAGGGCAATAACTGTCAAACATCTGTATTATCAGAACAATTACTCATACCAAGGGCAATAACTGTCACACATCTGTATTATCAGAGCAATTACTCATATCAAGGGCAATAACTGTTACATATCTGTATTATCAGAACAATTACTCATACCAAGGGCAATAACTGTCAAACATATGTATTATCAGAACAATTACTCATACCAAGGGCAATAACTGTCACACATCTGTATTATCAGATTTCAAGGGCAATAACTGTTACATATCTGTATTATGAGCAATTACTCATTCCAAGGGCAATAACTGTTACATATCTGTATTAGTGGGTCTGTTACAATTGTTTAGAGCAATTACTCATACCAAGGGCAATAACTGTCACACATCTGTATTATCAGAACAATTACTCATACCAAGGGCAATAACTGTCACACATCTGTATTATCAGAGCAATTACTCATACCAAGGGCAATAACTGTTACATATCTGTATTATCAAAACAATTACTCATACCAAGGGCAATAACTGTCAGGCATCTGTATTATCAGAACAATTACTCATACCAAGGGCAATAACTGTCACACATCTGTATTATCAGTACAATTACTCATACCAAGGGCAATAACTGTCAAACATCTGTATTATCAGAACAATTACTCATACCAAGGGCAATAACTGTCACACATCTGTATTATCAGAGCAATTACTCATATCAAGGGCAATAACTGTTACATATCTGTATTATCAGAACAATTACTCATACCAAGGGCAATAACTGTCAAACATCTGTATTATCAGAACAATTACTCATACCAAGGGCAATAACTGTCACACATCTGTGTTATCAGAGCAATTACTGTCACATATCTGTATTATCAGAACAATTACTCATACCAAGGGCAATAACTGTCAAACATATGTATTATCAGAACAATTACTCATACCAAGGGCAATAACTGTTACATATCTGTATTAGAGCAATTACTCATACCAAGGGCAATAACTGTTACATATCTGTATTAGAGCAATTACTCATACCAAGGGCAATAACTGTCACATATCTGTATTATCAGAACAATTACTCATACCAAGGGCAATAACTGCTACATATCTGTATTATCAGAACAATTACTCATACCAAGGGCAATAATTGTTACATATCTGTATTACAGCAATTACTCATACCAAGGGCAATAACTGTCACATATCTGTATTATCAGAACAATTACTCATATGAAGGGCAATAACTGTCACACATCTGTATTATCATAGCAATTACTCATACCAAGGGCAATAACTGCTACATATCTGTATTACAGCAATTACTCATACCAAGGGCAATAACTGTCACATATCTGTATTATCAGAACAATTACTCATACTAAGGGCAATAACTGCTACATATCTGTATTATCAGAACAATTACTCATACGAAGGGCAATAATTGTTGCATATCTGTATTACAGCAATTACTCATACCAAGGGCAATAACTGTCACATATCTGTATTATCAGAACAATTACTCATACCAAGGGCAATAACTGTCACATATTATATAAATATTTCATATCAGTACTGGTTGACAATATAGTACTGTTTCCGAAGGTTGACAATATTCACTGTCACACTCCCCCCCGAGATGAAATATTTATTTTGTTTTACGGAATAATCGGCTGTAATGGCTTTATGTTGTTCGGCAATCCTGACATTGGCAGATGAGATTTTACAGCAACATTGACCGTAACCATTTCAACACCACAGACCTCTAAATAGGCGTACAAAAAGTGTAGATCCAGATGAGCCGGCTCGTGACGAGCCGTCTCATCAGGATCTGCACTTTTTGCAAGTAGTATTACTAATTTTAGACAAAATTACCCATCTTGATAAATGAACTGGTCCAAATGTAATTTTCGTATTCATTTATTGGTCTAAAAACTGATCATGGACCAGTCCATTTCAGTTACTTGGTGTTGAATGGATTAATGTGCAATCTTTAGCAAAAACCGCTACTGTACCCTACACTACTTAAGGAACGATACAGCTAACAATGTACAAACTATGTTGACCGATAAAATAAATTAGCGATAGTCTATTTACATTTTTCTGTTTTACCGAACAATTTTTCAACAAAACTTTCATTGCGACAACATGAAAACAAGATGGCGGCATAACAAATAAAATCACACTGAAATTAAATGGTAACGTCTGAGTGGCATGCTTTTGTTCCCCATGAGGCTATTCAGATGCGAGACATTGAAAAATGTCGCCTGCTCGGGTATGGTAAATTTTGCATGGCTGTAGTCACGTGAGGTAGAACAACTGTTTTTATTACTCCTTGTTCTTGTAGTTGAGTTACACGTTGATTTTTTCGTTCTTTCTGTTTCACACCTTCAATTAAAACGTATTTCAGATCTTGCAAGTAGTTGAGATAATAGGATTTATCGGTCTGCCATCTTATTTAACCAAGTGTTTCGGAACTTCTGGAGTGGAGCAAAACACCCATGATCTCTGATATTTTTACGATAATGTAAGCTGCTACATTAATGTTATATAGCCTAAAGAAATAATTTTGTTGCTATTCAGAAATCAGATAGGCATTTGTATGATATATTGTTAGTTTTAAGAGTTTTCTTGCATTTTATAGCGTCTTGTTTTGCTTTGTGCACAGTTGCAAGTTGTGCCCCTGAGATTTTGATGGGATAACTTGATTCTGTTGGTAAGTTGCCTGCTTGGTTTCCTGATAAGATAAGATAAGTTAATAAAAGCTAGCATAGATAAATCTAACATATTTCAAAATGGTAAACAAACGAAAACGCATGTTGTATAAGAATTTGCATGCTGTGTCTGTCTGACACATGTGTTATATAGCAGTTGTTCAAAGGTTTGCAAGCTATGTCACACACATGTTATATAGCAGTTGTTTGAAGGTTTGCACGCCATGTCAGACACATGTTATATGAGCAGTTGTTTGAAGGTTTGCACGCCATGTCACACACATGTTATATAGCAGTTGTTCAAAGGTTTGCAAGATATGTCAGACACATGTTATATAGCAGTTGTTTGAAGGTTTGCATGCCATGTCAGACACATGTTATATGAGCAGTTGTTTGAAGGTTTCCACGCCATGTCACACACATGTTATATAGCAGTTGTTCAAAGGTTTGCAAGATATGTCACACACATGTTATATGAGCAGTTGTTTGAAGGTTTCCACGCCATGTCACACACATGTTATATAGCAGTTGTTTCAAGGTTTGCACGCCATGTCACACACATGTTATATAGCAGTTGATTGAAGGTTTGCACGCCATGTCAGACACATGTTATATGAGCAGTTGTTTGAAGGTTTGCACGCCATGTCACACACATGTTATATAGCAGTTGTTTGAAGGTTTGCACGCCATGTCACACACATGTTATATAGCAGTTGTTTGAAGGTTTGCAAGCTATGTCACACACATGTTATATAGCAGTTGTTTGAAGGTTTGCAAGCTATGTCACACACATGTTATATAGCAGTTGTTTGAAGGTTTGCAAGCTATGTCAGACACATGTTATATAGCAGTTGTTTGAAGGTTTGCAAGCTATGTCACACACATGTTATATAGCAGTTGTTTGAAGGTTTGCAAGCTACGTCAGACACATGTTATATAGCAGTCATTTGAAGGTTTGCAAGCTATGTCACACACATGTTATATAGCAGTTGTTTGAAGGTTTGCAAGCTATGTCTGACACATGTTATATAGCAGTTGTTTGAAGGTTTGCAAGCTATGTCTGACACATGTTATATACCAGTTGTTTGAAGGTTTGCAAGCTATGTCGGACACATGTTATATAGCAGTTCTTTGAAGGTTTGCAAGCTATGTCTGACACACATGTTATATAGCAGTTGTTTGAAGGTTTGCACGCTATGTCACACACATGTTATATAGCAGTTGTTTGAAGGTTTGCAAGCTATGTCACACACATGTTATATAGCAGTTGTTTGAAGGTTTGCAAGCTATGTCACACACATGTTATATAGCAGTTGTTTGAAGGTTTGCACGCTATGTCAGACACATGTTATATAGCAGTTGTTTGAAGGTTTGCAAGCTATGTCAGACACATGTTATATAGCAGTTGTTTGAAGGTTTGCACGCTATGTCAGACACATGTTATATAGCAGTTGTTTGAAGGTATGCAAGCTATGTCAGACACATGTTATATAGCAGTTGTTTGAAGGTTTGCACGCTATGTCAGACACATGTTATATAGCAGTTGTTTGAAGGTTTGCACACTATGTCAGACACATGTTATATAGCAGTTGTTTGAAGGTATGCACACTATATCAGACACATGTTATATAGCAGTTGTTTGAAGGTATGCACACTATATCAGACACATGTTATAAGCAGTTGTTTTAAGGTTTGCACGCTACGTCAGACACATGTTATACTGTATGTAACAGGTTATACTGTATGTAACAGGTTATACTGTATGTAACGGGTTATACTGTATGTAACGGGTTATACTGTATGTAACGGGTTATACTGTATGTAACGGGTTATACTGTATGTAACGGGTTATACTGTATGTAACAGGTTATATTCACCTGTTGCAAACTTTGCGTTTGTGTCTATTTTAATATTCGCGATTCTAATAATCACAATTATTTAACTTCGAAATGCATTTTTCGTGTACTGCCGTTTCTGTGGAGAGTTTTACCGTGACACTGGTTCTGTGGAGAGTTTTACCGTGACACTGGTTCTGTGGAGAGTTTTACCGTGACACTGGTTCTGTGGAGAGTTTTACCGTGACACTGGTTCTGTGGAGAGTTTTACCTTGACACTGGTTCTGTGGAGAGTTTGACCTTGACACTGGTTCTGTGGAGAGTTTGACCTTGACACTGGTTCTGTGGAGAGTTTGACCTTGACACTGGTTCTGTGGAGAGTTTTACCGTGACACTGGTTCTGTGGAGAGTTTTACCGTGACACTGGTTCTGTGGAGAGTTTTACCGTGACACTGGTTCTGTGGAGAGTTTTACCGTGACACTGGTTCTGTGGAGAGTTTTACCTTGACACTGGTTCTGGATTAGGATAAAAGACGTAGCCGATTTGTACAGTGAACAAATCTGGTATATCATATTAATTTTGGGATTATATTTGCAATTGCATATATCTAGGGAAACAATTACAATCACGTTGCCTCTTCTCTCTCACAGAGTTTGAGCCCCTGTGGAGCCGTTACTATTGTGCCCTTAGCCAAGGCATTAAAATTCCACATTGCCTCTTCTCTCCCTCGTGGCGATGGATTCCACCAGGAATGAGTCTCGAGAGTGATTAATATAAGTTGTAAGAACTTGTTTCGCAATCGAGCTAAAATAAATTTGTATAAACTAATTACAACCAAAAGTTGTGAGCGTGGTTCTGGCAGGGTTCGAACTTCTTAATTAGGAGGTGAATACCATATCCATTGCACCACGGCGACTCCTCTCACAGTCCTTCCCCTTGCTTAAAATGAACCGAAAAGTGTGAAGAACCTAATGGTGTTTCATGCACTTCTTGAAACTATAACTTTGACATGATTTATGATCTTGGTTTAACTCTTTCAACCCCAAGTAACTGACATGGACTGGTGCATGCTATTTTTAGACCAATAAATTAATAAGAAAATTACCTTTGGACCAGGTCATTTATCAAAATGGATAATTTTATCTAAAAATAGTAATAATTATTACTGGCAAAAAAGTGCAGATCCTGATGAGACGGCTCGTTACGAGCCGGCTCATCTGGATCTACACTTTTCATAAGCCTATTTAGAGGCCTGTGGGGTTGAAAGGGTTAATGTCAGACCAAAAACAAAAATCTGTGCATAAATGTTTGCTATATATCCTGCAAGGTTTACACGGGTTCCCTGTTCATCAGTGAGCATGTGATGCTGCAATATATTCCAGTCTGATACCCTGACACAGTAATGGATCCAGAATGCTGGGGAATGAATTACGTAATTATGCTGTCTATCAAAAAGAAAAATTGCCATTATTCCTTCATGATCTACTAACATAATCACAGTTTTCCCAGTTGGCGTAGCAAAACTGACCGATTGAGAAAATCATAAAATATGCCTTACTTTTCATAAATAATGTCTGTCTGTGTAATTCATTGAACAGATTCTAATGAAACTTTGGTTATATATATAGTCTGAGCATGCTATATATGTGATATATGCACCTGTGGTATATGCTCCTGTGGTATATGCACCTGTGGTATATGCACCTGTGTTATATGTGATATATGCACCTGTGGTATATGCTCCTGTGTTATATGTGATATATGCACCTGTGGTATATGCTCCTGAGATATATGCTCCTGTGGTATATGCACCTGTGGTATATGCTCCTGAGATATATGCTCCTGTGATATATGCTCCTGTGATATATGCACCTGTGGTATATGCTCCTGTGATATATGCTCCTGTGGTATATGCTCCTGTGGTATATGCTCCTGTAATGTATGCTCCTGTGATATATGCTCCTGTGATATATGCTCCTGTGGTATATGCTCCTGTGATATATGCTCCTGTGATATATGCTCCTTGTGGTATATGCTCCTGTGATATATGCTCCTGTGATATATGCTCCTGTGGTATATGCACCTGTGGTATATGCTCCTGTGGTATATGCTCCTGTGATATATGCACCTGTGATATATGTTCCTGTGGTATTTTGTTATATATGCTCCTGTGATATATGTTCCTGTGATATATGTTCCTGTGGTATTTTGTTATATATGCTCCTGTGGTATATGCTCCTGTGATATATGTTCCTGTGGTATTTTGTTATATATGCACCTGTGATATATGCTCCTGTGATATATACTCCTGTGATATATGTTCCTGTGGTATTTTGTTATATATGCTCCTGTGATATATGCTCCTGTAATGTATGCTCCTGTGATGTATGGCTGTATGCACCTGCGATATATGCTCGTCAGGGGAGTGATTCATGGCCCCTATTATAGGGTCCTCTGGATTCCAATGTCAGGTGAGCTAGTCTGGCCCCTATAATAGACTATATAGACTTCACTGGATTCCAGTCAGTGGAGCAATTCATGGCCCTAGATATTAAATAATGTTTACGGTATATGGAAAGTAAATCGGTATTGAGCACAAAGGAAGGCATTGCGCTTCCTTCTTCTCTCCTACACCTGTATAATCCATGGCAGATTGTTTAATTGAGTGAAATGACAACTGTAAGTGCCTGTAAAACCATGATTATATAAATTATCCCAGATTACTTTTAAAACAGAATCTGCCAAAAATCTTGTCAGAATTGTGAAGCAGCCAGCAGCCACATTTGCCATACACTGGGTAGAGTAATTGTTTGTAGTAGACTGGTAACTGGTAATCTGTAGCATATCAGTGTCAGATTAAGCCCCAAGCTTATTAAATAATGGATACATATGTCAATACGGAGATGTACTAATTGTGTGATTCAGCTTGTCCAACACTTTTTTTCTTTAAATTTTGAGGCCCCTTTCGGGTAACCCCGTTTATTTTTTCCTTGTATATACATAAAAGCATTTACACAATGTTGCAATATAAATGATCTAATAAGACGTTTGCCTTCCATGTATATACAAAAGCATTTACACAATGTTGCAATATAAATGATCTAATAAGACGTTTGCCTTCCATGTATACACAAAAGCATTTACACAATGTTGCAATATAAATGATCTAATAAGACGTTTGCCTTCCATGTATACACAAAAGCATTTACACAATGTTGCAATATAAATGATCTAATAAGACGTTTGCCTTCCATGTATACACGTATACACAAAAGAGTTACCGTATTATGGGGATAAGTATCCCTAGTTTAAAAAATAAATTTTAAAGCAAAAAGAGAAGAATGAAAAAAGCATATGGGTGATCGTTTCCATTTATTTTCAATTACACAAGCAAAATACAAATAGAGGAATTAATTGATTATAAAAACGATACCCACTGGGAGTTGTATTTTTCTAATTTGTCTGTTCTTAAATCATTATCCCGTTCTAAATTAATTCTAATATTTAGATAACTTTTAAAGCACTCTAAACGTGGCAGTTTTTTTCTACACTTCATTATATATATATAACAATTACATAGAATAATTGCTTCCAAGACTTGCTGACCTCAGTATTAAGTGTTTATTTAACGTAACCCCCGCCCCGCCACACACACACACACACAAACAATTTCTTGGGGCGACACTTCCAGAAGTATATTAAGTAATTTTATTTTTTGGAGGAAAATGCAAAATTCAAAAGGCATCCATTGTTCTTTTACATGCTCGGTGTAGAGGACCGATATATGAGACCTCGATTTATAGTCCAATCTGAAAGACTCTTAATAGTATTAGGATGGGATGGGTGATCGAACTAACGACCCTAGATTCGCAGTCCAATGTGTTAACCACTGGATCACTGATCTACGCCAGTTTCTCACTTAGAAACCAGGAGTTTTTATACTATGTATGTTCCTTTAATGTCAAACCCCTCGCGGGGACTTAGACATGTTTTCCTGGGCAGGCTCAGCCGACCTAAGTGATTAACCAGTACTAAGCAATGTGTGTGAGGTGCCTTGCTCAATGACACTACATACGTGGCCTTGCCGAGTATCGAGCCTGGGACCATTCGATTCCAAATCCGACGCTCTACCATTGGACCACGGACGCCACACGCTATACTCGTGTAGAAATATAGGTATTATGCGACCAAGGAATACAGCGGGCCGGTGGGTATTTCTCAAACAATATCCGCTCTATGGGCAGCCACAATGTGTAAACCATGTTCTATAGTCTGCCATATCACACTGGGTATTTCTCAAACAATATCAGTTCTATGGGCAGCCACAATGTGTAAACCATGTTCTATAGTCTGCCATATCACACTGATAACACATGAGCTTATCCTGAATTGCTGAAAGTTAACAACTGTTTTCATAACTCATACAAATATTGCCCAATGTTCATGAAACTTGGTTACAATGGTTACGGACTCTATATGTCAAGGTAAAGTATGATAGCCCGTACATGTACACTGGTAACACAAGATCTATGGCCCTTGAATTGATGAAAATTACACAAATGTTGTCGTGCAGCTGAATAACTGACCCACTTGAATACTAGCAAATGATACCCTAATCATGGTACAGTGATGTCATGATAGCACAGTGGTAGCGTGTTCGCTTCAAGTGCGAAAGGCCGGGAGTTTGTGTCCCACTGGAGCCGAATGGTCCAGAGTTTGAGCCCCTGTGGAGCCGTTACTATTGTGCCCTTAGCCAAGGCATTAAAATTCCACATTGCCTCTTCTCTCCCTCGTGGCGATGGATTCCATCAGGAATGAGGTCTCGAAAGTGATTAATATAAGTTGTAAGAACTTGTTTCGCAATCGAGCTCAAATAAATGTGTATAAACAAATGATATCCCAGAAAATACATTACCATAACCTGTGCCTATTTTCATAATTTATGTATAGGATATAAGCTGAAAACGATCCAATATGTAAAATATTGGACTGTGTGAGGCGCATAGCGCCGAAGACAGTACCAATATTTTATATAATGGATCCGTTTGAGGCTTATATCTTGCTTAAAACACATATTTATATAACAAGATCCTACTAATTAAAATTGTTAATTTCGTACATTTACGCGTAGGATTGAATATAGTACTCTGGCCTTTCGACAGCAGTCCAATATTAATAATAATGGACTGCACAACAGTGTTTTTAAACAGTATTAAAACACACGCTTTCTGAATGGAATTTCAACAAATTCTTTACTGCCTTGTATATATTATGTGTAAGACATTTGAATGTGGTTGATTGGTTAAAGAAAGCAGTGTTTGCATAGATCTGCTCAATTGCATTACATCTGGACAAAGTAATTGTCTGTGTTTGATTAAGACTGATGGCAGTGTCACAGTACAGTAGAGTAACAGTACAGTATGCGGTATCATAGGGGCCTGAAAGTAGGAAGATGAATATGCACCTGTATAACTCGTAAATTCTAAGTGTGAAATACAGGTGAATGGTAATATCGATATTTATACAGGTGAATGGTAATATCGATATTTATACAGGTGAATGGTAATATCGATATTTATACAGGTGAATGGTAATATCGATATTTATACAGGTGAATGGTAATATCGATATTTATACAGGTGAATGGTAATATCGATATTTATACAGGTGAATGGTAATATCGATATTTATACGGGTGAATGGTAATATCGATATTTATACGGGTGAATGGTAATATCGATATTTATACGGGTGAATGGTAATATCGATATTTATACGGGTGAATGGTAATATCGATATTTATACGGGTGAATGGTAATATCGATATTTATACAGGTGAATGGTAATATCGATATTTATACAGGTGAATGGTAATATCGATATTTATACAGGTGAATGGTAATATCGATATTTATACAGGTGAATGGTAATATCGATATTTATACAGGTGAAGGTAATATCGATATTTATACAGGTGATGGTGGTAATATCGATATTTATACAGGTGAATGGTAATAGGTGATTGGTAATATCGATATTTATACAGGTGATTGGTAATATCGATATTTATACAGGTGATTGGTAATATCGATATTTATACAGGTGAATGGTAATATCGATATTTATACAGGTGAATGGTAATATCGATATTTATACAGGTGAATGGTAATATCGATATTTATACAGGTGAATGGTAATATCGATATTTATACAGGTGAATGGTAATATCGATATTTATACAGGTGAATGGTAATATCGATATTTATACAGGTGATTGGTAATATCGATATTTATACAGGTGAATGGTAATATCGATATTTATACAGGTGAATGGTAATATCGATATTTATACAGGTGAATGGTAATATCGATAGTTATACAGGTGAATGGTAATATCGATATGTATACAGGTGAATGGTAATATCGATAGTTATACAAGTGAATGGTAATATCGATATTTATACAAGTGAATGGTAATATCAATATTTATCACATTACTTTGCTTGTATTCAGTGTAATACAGCCATGACATAATTTCTTATATCTCAACACGTCTATAACACCTGGAATGATTCTGATTGGTCATGGCATGACATTGACAGCTCGCAATACACATTCGAAATATACATATTGTTTGTGTTCATGCATTATTTGTTGAAAATCAACTGCTACGATCAATAAAGCGCTCAGTACGAGCGAGATACAACGATTAAAGATATTGTGTCGATTATTTGCGTGAAGTCGTTTGATCATTGGGACTATTTACTACGGCGTATGGATGCAGCTTAATGTAATAAGGCTTAAAAATATACAGTGAAACCCCTCTAAACCGAACGGCTTCCGGACCGGAAGAGGAGTTCGGTTTGGAGGGGTTTTCGGATGAGGGGGTGGGGGAGATACAGTTTTGAACAAATGTCTGTATGAATACAGGAATAACAAGAAATGACACTAAAATTACTTTTAATAATAAAAATATATATGTATTCCATATTCGATCAATAATTATGAAATATAATTATCAATGTTATGCGTTAAATAATGATAGTCTGCCTTTTGTGAAATCCCATTCACATCTAATTAGATCGTATTAAAACTAATTACTCAAACATGAAAAGAGATTAACAAACCTGCAATTGCAAAGGACATAATTAAATAGTGTCCAGTCGTAATCCATTTGAAAACAACGTAATTAAAACAAATTTTCAGCATCATTGGTTTTTATCACGCCTTTATGTTCTCACAACACCACGTCGGATGTAAACAATACGGATAAAACACCAATATGCCGACTGATTAATTGACTTGTGAAAACACGGAAGGTGTTATGTTTCAGGCGAGACAAAGGTTGTTTCGGATCCGGATTTTACGCCACTGGCTGTTCGGTTTTCAGGGATAATTTGCAATAGAAATGTGCACAAATGGTCCCGAAAACTTGTCCGGTATTTGGAAAAGAGAGGTTCCGGTTTAGAGAGGTTTTTTTAGAATGAACAAAGAAGGGACAATATCGGGACCGCGAAAATTGGCCGGTTTGGAGGGAAATCCGATTTTGAGGGGTTCCGGTTTTGAGGGGTTTCACTGTACTGGCAAACAGAAACATTAAATGCTCGCTTAATAGCAACATTCCAAAACGAGTTTCATAAAATATAGTATGATATCACCAAGGTCCGCCTCCGTGGTCGAGTGGTTAAGGTCGCTGACTTGTATACCACTGTAACCTATCATCACTGATGCTCACGGGTTCGAGCCCCGCTCAGGCCTGTGTCTCATTTATATGAAAACGTTGGCAGTTTCTTACGGAGGTTGGTGCACCGAAGTACTAGTTAACCGCTGGAGCCTGCCCAGGAAAGGTGTTGTTAGGTAAGCTGCCCGCTGGCGATATAGCCCGAAATGGTGCTGATGCAGGCGTAAAACCCGAAATATAACATAACATAATGATATCACCATGAGTGTATGATCCTATATATACACGGCCATGTGATGTCTAATGAGTAGATATCTGTGTGCATTGCTATTGTTTTGTGGTTTATTATCTGTGTGCATTGCTATTGTTTTGTGGTTTATTATCTGTGTGCATTGCTATTGTTTTGTGGTTTATTATCTGTGTGCATTGCTATTGTTTTGTGGTTTATTATCTGTGTGCATTGCTATTGTTTTGTGGTTTATTATCTGTGTGCATTGCTATTGTTTTGTGGTTTATTATCTGTGTGCATTGCTATTGTTTTGTGGTTTATTTGGAGTGTGGATTATAGTTGCATAAACACATTTTATATTTCGGCCGTGTAAAATGAGTGTGCGAAATAGCAATGATGTATGTCATCATATTTCACAGATGGACCCAATTTCCTGGAATCCAATAGACCCAGTAGTGTTATTATTCATGACCTTGATGTTGAATAATTTGATTACATTACAGGTCCGGCTATTGACATTTATTGTTGTCTATCGCGGTAGTCTAACGTGTCTATCGCGGTAGTCTAACGTGTCTATCGCAGTAGTCCTTTTTTTTTTTGGTGAAGCCATAGACTTCATTTATTAAATTTCATTTGCAACATATATACATACACACAAATCATTCATATTTTCAAAATACATAATAGCCTTAACAATTTCATTCATTATCATTAATGAATTATTAAAAGATATTATCTATTTACTTTGCATTATATTCTGATATTTACTTCGAGTGCTCTTTTTTACATAGTATACTTTATTTTTCCAAAACAAAAACGAACAACTTATAACAGCTTGGGTAAGCATCCAGGTGCTGGATATAGTATCAGATATAATGCACTAGGTGTTCTCTAAGTATTCGTTAACCTTCATTAACAAGGCATTTTTTAAGCCGTCTTTTATAACATATTTAACATAAAAATAAAATTCCTTTTTAAAAAACATGAATATATTTAAATTAGTTGACCTGCTGTCACCTGCTGTCACTTAAGAAATATGCCTTATAAATGGTAAATCCAGCTATTAATAGTACAGCATTAACATAACAGTAGTGTGGATATGCCAACTTATATCGGAGCACTATATATTTTAATGATCTTAAGTTATGTTCTATCCCACATAGATTTAGTACAATTGACACATGTTCCCACAATTCGTTAACTACTGGACACGTGATAAAGATATGCTCGTATGTTTCTGGTACATTGCAATTTATACAATGTGGAGACATGACCATTTTCCATCTATGTCTTAATACTTTAGTTGGAAATATATAATTCAGTGTTTTATATTTAAACTGTTTCATTCTATTGGCCTTAATACTATTAATAAATCTATAAACAATGTTCCAGTCAATTGTTTCTCCAAATAATCCACCCAAAGTGTATGGATATATGGTTTATCGAATTTAAAACTAATTAGGTATTTATAGATATCTTTGTTGCTTGTTAAACTGAAACATTTTCCCCCTATTTTTGGCAGTTTCAATTGCGTTTTGACTTTTGTTTTACGTGAATTTTCTGTTCAAATAATACCAAGCCATCGCTTTGGAATAGCGTTTTTTAATATAGTTATTTCTGAAATCCAGTTGCTTTTATTGTTAAGTTTGTTATATATTCTGATTTCGGATATTGACCCATTTTCGTCCAGAAGGTCATTGAAATATATGATATCAGATTGTATCCATTTAAGAAAAATGAGCGATTTACCATTACGCTATCCCAGTAGTCTAGCGTGTCTATCCCAGTAGTCTAGCGTGTCTATCCCAGTAGTCTAGCGTGTCTATCCCAGTAGTCTAGCGTGTCTATCGCAGTAGTCTAACGTGTCTATCCCAGTAGTCTAACGTGTCTATCCCAGTAGTCTAGCGTGTCTATCGCAGTAGTCTAACGTGTCTATCGCAGTAGTCTAACGTGTCTATTGCAGTAGTCTAACGTGTCAATCGTGGTAGTCTAACGTGTCTATCCCAGTAGTCTAACGTGTCTATCGCAGTAGTCTAGCGTGTCTATCCCAGTAGTCTAGCGTGTCTATCCCAGTAGTCTAGCGTGTCTATCGCAGTAGTCTAGCGTGTCTATCCCAGTAGTCTAGCGTGTCTATCCCAGTAGTCTAGCGTGTCTATCGCAGTAGTCTAGCGTGTCTATCGCAGTAGTCTAACGTGTCTATCGCAGTAGTCTAACGTGTCTATTGCAGTAGTCTAACGTGTCAATCGTGGTAGTCTAACGTGTCTATCCCAGTAGTCTAACGTGTCTATCCCAGTAGTCTAGCGTGTCTATCCCAGTAGTCTAACGTGTCTATCCCAGTAGTCTAGCGTGTCTATCGCAGTAGTCTAGCGTGTCTATCCCAGTAGTCTAACGTGTCTATCCCAGTAGTCTAGCGTGTCTATCGCAGTAGTCTAACGTGTCTATCCCAGTAGTCTAGCGTGTCTATCCCAGTAGTCTAGCGTGTCTATCGCAGTAGTCTAGCGTGTCTATCGCAGTAGTCTAGCGTGTCTATCCCAGTAGTCTAGCGTGTCTATCCCAGTAGTCTAGCGTGTCTATCCCAGTAGTCTAGCGTGTCTATCCCAGTAGTCTAGCGTGTCTATCCCAGTAGTCTAACGTGTCTATCCCAGTAGTCTAACGTGTCTATCGTGGTAGTCTAACGTGTCTATCGCAGTAGTCTAACGTGTCTATCGCAGTAGTCTAGCGTGTCTATCCCAGTAGTCTAGCGTGTCTATCCCAGTAGTCTAACGTGTCTATCCCAGTAGTCTAGCGTGTCTATCGCAGTAGTCTAACGTGTCTATCGCAGTAGTCTAACATGTCTATTGCAGTAGTCTAACGTGTCAATCGTGGTAGTCTAACGTGTCTATCCCAGTAGTCTAGCGTGTCTATCGCAGTAGTCTAGCGTGTCTATCGCAGTAGTCTAACGTGTCTATTGCAGTAGTCTAACGTGTCTATCGCAGTAGTCTAGCGTGTCTATCGCAGTAGTCTAACGTGTCTATTGCAGTAGTCTAGCGTGTCTATCCCAGTAGTCTAGCGTGTCTATCGCAGTAGTCTAGCGTGTCTATCGCAGTAGTCTAACGTGTCTATTGCAGTAGTCTAACGTGTCTATTGCGGTAGTCTAACGTGTCAATCGTGGTAGTCTAACGTGTCTATCCCAGTAGTCTAACGTGTCAATCGTGGTAGTCTTAACGTGTCTATCATGGTAGTCTAATGTGTCTATCGCAGTAGTCTAACGTGTCTATCGTGGTAGTCTAACGTGTCTATCGTGGTAGTCTAACGTGTCTATCGCAGTAGTCTAACGTGTCTATCGCAGTAGTCTAACGTGTCTATCATGGTAGTCTAACGTGTCTATCGTGGTAGTCTAACGTGTCTATCGCAGTAGTCTAACGTGTCTATCGCAGTAGTCTAACGTGTCTATCGTGGTAGTCTAACGTGTCTATCGCGGTTCTCTAACGTGTCTATCGCAGTAGTCTAACCTGTATCGCGGTAGTCTAACGTGTCTATCGCAGTAGTCTAACGTGTCTATCGCAGTATTCTAACGTGTCTATCGCAGTAGTCTAACGTGTCTATCCCAGTAGTCTAACGTGTCTATCGCAGTAGTCTAACATGTCTATCACAGTTGTCTAACGTGTCTATCGTAGTAGTCTAACGTGTCTATCGTAGTAGTCTAACATGTCTATCACAGTTGTCTAACGTGTCTATCGTAGTAGTCTAACGTGTCTATCGTAGTAGTCTAACGTGTATCGCAGTAGTCTAACGTGTCTATCGCAGTAGTCTAACGTGTCTATCGCAGTAGTCTAACGTGTCTATCGCAGTAGTCTAACGTGTATCGCAGTAGTCTAACGTGTATTGCAGTAGTCTAACGTGTCTATCGCAGTAGTCTAACGTGTCTATCGTGGTAGTCTAACATGTATCGCAGTAGTCTAACGTGTCTATCGTGGTAGTCTAACATGTCTATCGCAGTAGTCTAACGTGTCTATCGTGGTAGTCTAACGTGTCTATCGTGGTAGTCTAACGTGTCTATCGCAGTAGTCTAACGTGTCTATCGTGGTAGTCTAACGTGTATCGCAGTAGTCTAACGTGTATCGCAGTAGTCTAACCTGTATCGCGGTAGTCTAACGTGTCTATCGCAGTAGTCTAACATGTCTATCGCGGTAGTCTAACGTGTCTATCGCAGTAGTCTAACGTGTCTATCGCGGTAGTCTAACGTGTCTATCGCAGTAGTCTAACGTGTCTATCGCGGTAGTCTAACATGTCTATCGCGGTAGTCTAACGTGTCTATCGCAGTAGTCTAACATGTCTATCGCGGTAGTCTAACGTGTCTATCGCGGTAGTCTAACGTGTCTATCGTAGTAGTCTAACGTGTCTATCGCAGTAGTCTAACGTGTCTATCGCGGTAGTCTAACGTGTCTATCGCGGTAGTCTAACGTGTCTATCGCGGTAGTCTAACGTGTCTATCGCGGTAGTCTAACGTGTCTATCGCGGTAGTCTAACGTGTCTATCGCGGTAGTCTAACGTGTCTATTGCGGTAGTCTAACGTGTCTATCATGGTAGTCTAACGTGTCTATCGCAGTAGTCTAACGTGTCTATCGCAGTAGTCTAACGTGTCTATCGCAGTAGTCTAACGTGTCTATCGCAGTAGTCTAACGTGTCTATCGCAGTATTCTAACGTGTCTATCGCAGTAGTCTAACGTGTCTATCCCAGTAGTCTAACGTGTCTATCGCAGTAGTCTAACATGTCTATCACAGTTGTCTAACGTGTCTATCGTAGTAGTCTAACGTGTCTATCGTAGTAGTCTAACGTGTCTATCGCAGTAGTCTAACGTGTCTATCGCAGTAGTCTAACGTGTCTATCGCAGTAGTCTAACGTGTCTATCGCAGTAGTCTAACGTGTATCGCAGTAGTCTAACGTGTATCGCAGTAGTCTAACGTGTCTATCGCAGTAGTCTAACGTGTCTATCGTGGTAGTCTAACGTGTCTATCGTGGTAGTCTAACTGTGTATCGTGGTAGTCTAACGTGTCTATCGCAGTAGTCTAACATGTGTATCGCAGTAGTCTAACGTGTATCGCAGTAGTCTAACGTGTCTATCGCGGTAGTCTAACGTGTCTATCGCAGTAGTCTAACGTGTATCGCAGTAGTCTAACGTGTCTATCGCAGTAGTCTAACGTGTCTATCGCAGTAGTCTAACGTGTCTATCGCAGTAGTCTAACGTGTCTATCGCAGTAGTCTAACGTGTCTATCGCAGTAGTCTAACGTGTCTATCGCAGTAGTCTAACGTGTCTATCGTGGTAGTCTAACGTGTCTATCGTGGTAGTCTAACGTGTATCGCAGTAGTCTAACGTGTATCGCAGTAGTCTAACGTGTATCGCGGTAGTCTAACGTGTCTATCGCAGTAGTCTAACGTGTCTATCGCAGTAGTCTAACATGTCTATCGCGGTAGTCTAACGTGTCTATCGCAGTAGTCTAACGTGTCTATCGCGGTAGTCTAACGTGTCTATCGCAGTAGTCTAACGTGTCTATCGCGGTAGTCTAACGTGTCTATCGCAGTAGTCTAACGTGTCTATCGCAGTAGTCTAACGTGTCTATCGCGGTAGTCTAACGTGTCTATCGCAGTAGTCTAACGTGTCTATCGCGGTAGTCTAACGTGTCTATCGCGGTAGTCTAACGTGTCTATCGTGGTAGTCTAACGTGTCTATCGCAGTAGTCTAACGTGTCTATCGCGGTAGTCTAACGTGTCTATCGCGGTAGTCTAACGTGTCTATCGCAGTAGTCTAACGTGTCTATCGCGGTAGTCTAACGTGTCTATCGCGGTAGTCTAACGTGTCTATCGCAGTAGTCTAACGTGTCTATCGCAGTAGTCTAACGTGTCTATCGCAGTAGTCTAACGTGTCTATCGCAGTAGTCTAACGTGTCTATCGCAGTAGTCTAACGTGTCTATCGCGGTAGTCTAACGTGTCTATCGCAGTAGTCTAACGTGTCTATCGCAGTAGTCTAACGTGTCTATCGCAGTAGACTAACGTGTCTATCGCAGTAGTCTAACGTGTCTATCGCAGTATTCTAACGTGTCTATCACGGTAGTCTAACGTGTCTATCGTGGTAGTCTAACGTGTATCGCAGTAGTCTAACGTGTCTATCGCAGTAGTCTAACGTGTCTATCGCAGTAGTCTAACGTGTCTATCGCGGTAGTCTAACATGTGTCTATCGCGGTAGTCTAACGTGTCTATCGCAGTAGTCTAACGTGTCTATCGCGGTAGTCTAACGTGTCTATCGCGGTAGTCTAACGTGTCTATCGCAGTAGTCTAACGTTCTATCGCAGTAGTCTAACGTGTCTATCGTGGTAGTCTAACGTGTCTATCGCAGTAGTCTAACGTGTCTATCGCGGTAGTCTAACGTGTCTATCGCAGTAGTCTAACGTGTCTATCGTGGTAGTCTAACGTGTCTATCGCAGTAGTCTAACGTGTCTATCGCAGTAGTCTAACGTGTCTATCGCAGTAGTCTAACGTGTCTATCGCAGTAGTCTAACGTGTCTATCGCAGTAGTCTAACGTGTCTATCCCAGTAGTCTAACGTGTCTATCGCAGTAGTCTAACGTGTCTATCGCAGTAGTCTAACGTGTCTATCGCAGTAGTCTAACGTGTCTATCGTAGTAGTCTAACGTGTCTATCAGTAGTCTAACGTGTCTATCGAGTAGTCTAACGTGTCTATCGCAGTAGTCTAACGTGTATCGCAGTAGTCTAACGTGTCTATCGCAGTAGTCTAACGTGTCTATCGCAGTAGTCTAACGTGTCTATCGCAGTAGTCTAACGTGTATCGCAGTAGTCTAACGTGTATCGCAGTAGTCTAACGTGTCTATCGCAGTAGTCTAACGTGTCTATCGTGGTAGTCTAACGTGTATCGCAGTAGTCTAACGTGTATCGCAGTAGTCTAACGTGTCTATCGTGGTAGTCTAACATGTGTATCGTGGTAGTCTAACGTGTCTATCGCAGTAGTCTAACATGTGTATCGCAGTAGTCTAACGTGTATCGCAGTAGTCTAACGTGTCTATCGCGGTAGTCTAACGTGTCTATCGAAGTAGTCTAACGTGTATCGCAGTAGTCTAACGTGTCTATCGCAGTAGTCTAACGTGTCTATCGCAGTAGTCTAACGTGTCTATCGCAGTAGTCTAACGTGTCTATCGTGGTAGTCTAACGTGTCTATCGTGGTAGTCTAACGTGTCTATCGTGGTAGTCTAACGTGTATCGCAGTAGTCTAACGTGTATCGCAGTAGTCTAACGTGTATCGCGGTAGTCTAACGTGTCTATCGCAGTAGTCTAACATGTCTATCGCGGTAGTCTAACGTGTCTATCGCAGTAGTCTAACATGTCTATCGCGGTAGTCTAACGTGTCTATCGCAGTAGTCTAACGTGTCTATCGCGGTAGTCTAACGTGTCTATCGCAGTAGTCTAACGTGTCTATCGCAGTAGTCTAACGTGTCTATCGCGGTAGTCTAACGTGTCTATCGCAGTAGTCTAACGTGTCTATCGCGGTAGTCTAACGTGTCTATCGCGGTAGTCTAACGTGTCTATCGTAGTAGTCTAACGTGTCTATCGCAGTAGTCTAACGTGTCTATCGCGGTAGTCTAACGTGTCTATCGCGGTAGTCTAACGTGTCTATCGCAGTAGTCTAACGTGTCTATCGCGGTAGTCTAACGTGTCTATCGCAGTAGTCTAACGTGTCTATCGCAGTAGTCTAACGTGTCTATCGCAGTAGTCTAACGTGTCTATCGCAGTAGTCTAACGTGTCTATCGCAGTAGTCTAACGTGTCTATCACGGTAGTCTAACGTGTCTATCGTGGTAGTCTAACGTGTATCGCAGTAGTCTAACGTGTCTATCGCAGTAGTCTAACGTGTCTATCGCAGTAGTCTAACGTGTCTATCGCGGTAGTCTAACATGTCTATCGCGGTAGTCTAACGTGTCTATCGCAGTAGTCTAACGTGTCTATCGCGGTAGTCTAACATGTCTATCGCGGTAGTCTAACGTGTCTATCGCAGTAGTCCTATTGCAGTAGTCTAACGTGTCTATCGTGGTAGTCTAATGTGTATCGCAGTAGTCTAACGTGTCTATCGCGGTAGTCTAACGTGTCTATCGCAGTAGTCTAACGTGTCTATCGTGGTAGTCTAACGTGTCTATCGCAGTAGTCTAACGTGTCTATCGCAGTAGTCTAACGTGTCTATCCCAGTAGTCTAACGTGTCTATCGCAGTAGTCTAACGTGTCTATCGCAGTAGTCTAACGTGTCTATCGCAGTAGTCTAACGTGTCTATCGCAGTAGTCTAACGTGTCTATCGCAGTAGTCTAACGTGTCTATCGCAGTAGTCTAACGTGTCTATCGCAGTAGTCTAACGTGTCTATCGCAGTAGTCTAACGTGTCTATCGCAGTAGTCTAACGTGTCTATCGCAGTAGTCTAACGTGTCTATCGCAGTAGTCTAACGTGTCTATCGCAGTAGTCTAACGTGTCTATCGCAGTAGTCTAACGTGTCTATCGCAGTAGTCTAACGTGTCTATCGCGGTAGTCTAACGTGTCTATCGCAGTAGTCTAACGTGTCTATCGCGGTAGTCTAACGTGTCTATCGCAGTAGTCTAACGTGTCTATCGTGGTAGTCTAACGTGTTATCGCGGTAGTCTAACGTGTATCGCAGTAGTCTAACCTGTATCGCGGTAGTCTAACGTGTCTATCGCAGTAGTCTAACATGTCTATCGCGGTAGTCTAACGTGTCTATCGCAGTAGTCTAACGTGTCTATCGCGGTAGTCTAACGTGTCTATCGCAGTAGTCTAACTGTCTATCGTGTTTGCGTAGTCTAACGTGTCTATCGCAGTAGTCTAACGTGTCTATCGCGGTAGTCTAACGTGTCTATCGCGGTAGTCTAACGTGTCTATCGCAGTAGTCTAACGTGTCTATCGCGGTAGTCTAACGTGTCTATCGCGGTAGTCTAACGTGTCTATCGCAGTAGTCTAACGTGTCTATCGCAGTAGTCTAACGTGTCTATCGCGGTAGTCTAACGTGTCTATCGCGTAGTCTAACGTGTCTATCGCGGTAGTCTAACGTGTCTATCGCAGTAGTCTAACGTGTATCGCAGTAGTCTAACGTGTCTATCGCGGTAGTCTAACGTGTCTATCGCAGTAGTCTAACGTGTCTATCGCAGTAGTCTAACGTGTCTATCGCAGTAGTCTAACGTGTCTATCGCAGTAGTCTAACGTGTCTATCGCGGTAGTCTAACGTGTATCGCGGTAGTCTAACGTGTATCGCAGTAGTCTAACGTGTCTATCGCAGTAGTCTAACGTGTCTATCGCGGTAGTCTAACGTGTCTATCGCAGTAGTCTAACGTGTCTATCGCGGTAGTCTAACGTGTCTATCGCAGTAGTCTAACGTGTCTATCGCAGTAGTCTAACGTGTCTATCGCAGTAGTCTAACGTGTCTATCGCAGTAGTCTAACGTGTCTATCGCAGTAGTCTAACGTGTCTATCGCAGTAGTCTAACGTGTCTATCGCAGTAGTCTAACGTGTCTATCGTGGTAGTCTAACGTGTCTATCGTGGTAGTCTAACGTGTCTATCGTGGTAGTCTAACGTG
>CM026397.1:25675597-25697263 GCA_014843695.1 Archivesica marissinica | reverse complement strand
ACCATGCAAGGAGTTAATGTTTCCATTGCTACCATGCAAGTAGTTAATGTTTCCACTGCTACCATGCAAGGAGTTAATGTTTCCACTGCTACCATGCAAGGAGTTAATGTTTCCATTGCTACCATCCAAGGAGTTAATGTTTCCATTGCTATCATGCAAGTAGTTAATGTTTCCACTGCTACCATGCAATGAGTTAATGTTTCCATTGCTACCATGCAAGGAGTTAATGTTTCCACTGCTACCATGCAAGGAGTTAATGTTTCCACTGCTACCAAGGAGTTAATGTTTCCACTGCTACCATGCAAGTAGTTAATATTTCCACTGCTACCATGCAAGGAGTTAATGTTTCCATTGCTACCAATGAGTTAATGTTTCCATTGCTACCATGCAAGGAGTTAATGTTTCCATTGCTACCAATGAGTTAATGTTTCCATTGCTACCATGCAAGGAGTTAATGTTTCCACTGCTACCATGCAAGGAGTTAATGTTTCCATTGCTACCATGCAAGGAGTTAATGTTTCCATTGCTACCATGCAAGGAGTTAATGTTTCCATTGCTACCAATGAGTTAATGTTTCCACTGCTACCATGCAAGGAGTTAATGTTTCCACTGCTACCATGCAAGGAGTTAATGTTTCCACTGCTACCACGCAAGGAGTTAATGTTTCCATTGCTAACAATTAACATGCAATGAGTTAATGTTTCCATTGCTACCATGCAAGGAGTTAATGTTTCCATTGCTACCATGCAAGGAGTTAATGTTTCCATTGCTACCATGCAAGGAGTTAATGTTTCCATTGCTACCATGCAAGTAGTTAATGTTTCCACTGCTACCATGCAAGGAGTTAATGTTTCCACTGCTACCATGCAAGGAGTTAATGTTTCCATTGCTACCATGCAAGGAGTTAATGTTTCCATTGCTATCATGCAAGTAGTTAATGTTTCCACTGCTACCATGCAATGAGTTAATGTTTCCATTGCTACCATGCAAGGAGTTAATGTTTCCACTGCTACCATGCAAGGAGTTAATGTTTCCACTGCTACCATGCAAGGAGTTAATGTTTCCACTGCTACCAAGGAGTTAATGTTGCCACTGCTACCATACAAGGAGTTAATGTTTCCACTGCTACCATACAAGGAGTTAATGTTTCCATTGCTACCATGCAAGGAGTTAATGTTTCCATTGCTACCATACAAGGAGTTAATGTTTCCACTGCTACCATGCAAGGAGTTAATGTTTCCATTGCTACCAAGGAGTTAATGTTTCCACTGCTACCATACAAGGAGTTAATGTTTCCACTGCTACCATACAAGGAGTTAATGTTTCCACTGCTACCATATAAGGAGTTAATGTTTCCATTGCTACCATACACGTAGTTAATGTTTCCATTGCTACCAAGGAGTTAATGTTTCCACTGCTACCATACAAGGAGTTAATGTTTCCACTGCTACCATACAAGGAGTTAATGTTTCCACTGCTACCATACAAGGAGTTAATGTGTCCACTGCTACCATGCAAGTAGTTAATGTTTCCACTGCTACCAAGGAGTTAATGTTTCCACTGCTACCATGCAAGTAGTTAATGTTTCCACTGCTACCATGCAAGGAGTGAATGTTTCCATTGCTACCAATGAGTTAATGTTTCCATTGCTACCATGCAAGGAGTTAATGTTTCCATTGCTACCATACAAGAAGTTAATGTTTCCACTGCTACCATGCAAGGCGTTAATGTTTCCACAGCTACCATGCAAGGCGTTAATGTTTCCACTGCTACCATGCAAGGCGTTAATGTTTCCACTGCTACCATGCAAGGCGTTAATGTTTTCTAACTTTCAGAACTCTCTTGATTACCTTATGAAAATATCAAACATTTATCTTCTTTAGTTTTTCATACAAGAGACAAGATTGAAGCCAGTAGTGATTCAAATATTTGATGTCAATGGAACTTGACTTCAGAAAAACTGGGATACAAAATCCGACACTCTTTGAAACCTAATTAATTTTCTGTAAGCTGTAGTCTAAGAGTACATCAAGGCATGGAGAAGGAAGTGCTGGCATCTTCAGTACCAATTGTTACTATTTATAACATCAAGAAAGCAGTGTTGTATTATTCATGTTTTGCTGCATAAATCATCATGAAACATTTATGTTTAGGAGGTTCAGTGTTAAGGTTCACACCAACTCAGTATTAGGTTTATATACAGATATATTTTAGCTTGATTGCGAAATAAGCTCTTACAAATTTTATTGATCATTCTCAAGACCTCATTCCTGATGGAATCCATCGCCAGGTGGGAGAGAGAAGAGGCAACGTGGTAGTTAAATGCCTTGCTTGCCTAGGGCATAATCATAATGGATCCAGCGGAGCGCGAACTCTGGGCCTTTCTCACCTGAAGCGAACGCGCTACACTACCACTGCGCTATCACGGCTTCCTCCTCAGTATTTATAGGAATACTCCTAAATTTGCTTATTGGTGTTTCAAGCAGTATATCTCACCATGTATCTGACATCGGTTATGTTTTCAAGCAGTATATCTCACCATGTATTTGACATCGGTTATGTTTTCAAGCAGCTCACCATGTATTTGACATCGGTTATATTTTCAAGCAGTATATCTCACCATGTATTTGACATCAGTTATGTTTTCAAGCGGTATATCTCACCATGTATCTGACATCGGTTATGTTTTCAAGCAGTATATCTCACCATGTATTTGACATCGGTTATGTTTTCAAGCAGCTCACCATGTATTTGACATCGGTTATGTTTTCAAGCAGTATATCTCACCATGTATTTGACATCGGTTATGTTTTCAAGCAGTATATCTCACCATGTATTTGACATTGGTTATGTTTTCAAGCAGTACATCTCACCATGTATCTGACATCGGTTATGTTTTCAGGCAGTATATCTCACCATGTATCTGACATCGGTTATGTTTTAAGCAGTATATCTCACCATGTATTTGACATCGGTTATGTTTTCAAGCGGTATATCTCACCATGTATCTGACATCGGTAATGTTTTCAAGCAGTATATCTCACCATGTATTTGACATCGGTTATGTTTTCAAGCAGCTCACCATGTATTTGACATCGGTTATGTGTTCAAACAGTATATATCACCATGTATCTGACATCGGTTATGTTTTCAAGCAGCTCACCATGTATTTGACATCGGTTATGTTTTCAAGCAGTATATCTCACCATGTATTTGACATCGGTTATGTTTTCAAGCAGTATATCTCACCATGTATCTGACATCGGTTATGTTTTCAAACAGTATATCTCACCATGTATTTGACATCGGTTATGTGTTCAAGCAGTATATCTCACCATGTATTTGACATCGGTTATGTTTTCAAGCAGCTCACCATGTATTTGACATCGGTTATGTTTTCAAGCAGTATATCTCACCATGTATCTGACATCGGTTATGTTTTCAAGCAGTATATCTCACCATGTATTTGACATCGGTTATGTTTTCAAGCGGTATATCTCACCATGTATCTGACATCGGTTATGTTTTCAAGCAGTATATCTCACCATGTATTTGACATCGGTTATGTTTTCAAGCAGCTCACCATGTATTTGACATCGGTTATGTTTTCAAGCAGTATATCTCACCATGTATTTGACATCGGTTATGTTTTCAAGCAGCTCACCATGTATTTGACATCGGTTATGTTTTCAAGCAGTATATCTCACCATGTATTTGACATCGGTTATGTTTTCAAGCAGTATATCTCACCATGTATTTGACATCGGTTATGTTTTCAAGCGGTATATCTCACCATGTATCTGACATCGGTTATGTTTTCAAGCAGTATATCTCACCATGTATTTGACATCGGTTATGTTTTCAAGCAGCTCACCATGTATTTGACATCGGTTATGTTTTCAAGCAGTATATCTCACCATGTATCTGACATCGGTTATGTTTTCAAGCAGTATATCTCACCATGTATTTGACATCGGTTATGTTTTCAAGCAGTATATCTCACCATGTATTTGACATCGGTTATGTTTTCAAGCAGTATATCTCACCATGTATTTGACATCGGTTATGTTTTCAAGCAGCTCACCATGTATTTGACATCGGTTATATTTTCAAGCAGTATATCTCACCATGTATTTGACATCAGTTATGTTTTCAAGCGGTATATCTCACCATGTATCTGACATCGGTTATGTTTTCAAGCAGTATATCTCACCATGTATTTGACATCGGTTATGTTTTCAAGCAGCTCACCATGTATTTGACATCGGTTATGTTTTCAAGCAGTATATCTCACCATGTATTTGACATCGGTTATGTTTTCAAGCAGTATATCTCACCATGTATTTGACATTGGTTATGTTTTCAAGCAGTACATCTCACCATGTATCTGACATCGGTTATGTTTTCAAGCAGTATATCTCACCATGTATCTGACATCGGTTATGTTTTAAGCAGTATATCTCACCATGTATTTGACATCGGTTATGTTTTCAAGCGGTATATCTCACCATGTATCTGACATCGGTAATGTTTTCAAGCAGTATATCTCACCATGTATTTGACATCGGTTATGTTTTCAAGCAGCTCACCATGTATTTGACATCGGTTATGTTTTCAAGCAGTATATCTCACCATGTATTTGACATCGGTTATGTTTTCAAGCAGTATATCTCACCATGTATTTGACATTGGTTATGTTTTCAAGCAGTATATCTCACCATGTATTTGACATCGGTTATGTTTTCAGGCAGTATATCTCACCATGTATTTGACATCGGTTATGTTTTAAGCAGTATATCTCACCATGTATTTGACATCGGTTATGTTTTCAAGCGGTATATCTCACCATGTATCTGACATCGGTTATGTTTTCAAGCAGTATATCTCACCATGTATTTGACATCGGTTATGTTTTCAAGCAGTATATCTCACCATGTATTTGACATCGGTTATGTTTTCAAGCAGCTCACCATGTATTTGACATCGGTTATGTTTTCAAGCAGTATATCTCACCATGTATTTGACATCGGTTATGTTTTCAAGCAGTATATCTCACCATATTTGACATCGGTTATGTTTTCAAGCAGTATATCTCACCATGTATTTGACATCGGTTATGTTTTCAAGCGGCTCACCATGTATCTGACATCGGTTATGTTTTCAAGCAGTATATCTCACCATGTATTTGACATCGGTTATGTTTTCAAGCAGCTCACCATGTATTTGACATCGGTTATGTTTTCAAGCAGTATATCTCACCATGTATTTGACATCGGTTATGTTTTCAAGCAGTATATCTCACCATGTATTTGACATCGGTTATGTTTTCAAGCAGTATATCTCACCATGTATTTGACATCGGTTATGTTTTCAAGCAGTATATCTCACCATGTATTTGACATCGGTTATGTTTTCAAGCAGTATATCTCACCATGTATTTGACATCGGTTATGTTTTCAAGCAGTATATCTCACCATGTATTGACATTGGTTATGTTTTCAAGCAGTATATCTCACCATGTATCTGACATCGGTTATGTTTTCAAGCAGTATATCTCACCATGTATCTGACATCGGTTATGTTTTCAAGCAGTATATCTCACCATGTATTTGACATCGGTTATGTTTTCAAGCGGTATATCTCACCATGTATCTGACATCGGTTATGTTTTCAAGCAGTATATCTCACCATGTATTTGACATCGGTTATGTTTTCAAGCAGCTCACCATGTATTTGACATCGGTTATGTTTTCAAGCAGTATATCTCACCATGTATTTGACATCGGTTATGTTTTCAAGCAGTATATCTCACCATGTATCTGACATCGGTTATGTTTTCAAACAGTATATCTCACCATGTATTTGACATCGGTTATGTGTTCAAGCAGTATATCTCACCATGTATTTGACATCGGTTATGTTTTCAAGCAGCTCACCATGTATTTGACATCGGTTATGTTTTCAAGCAGTATATCTCACCATGTATCTGACATCGGTTATGTTTTCAAGCAGTATATCTCACCATGTATTTGACATCGGTTATGTTTTCAAGCAGTATATCTCACCATGTATCTGACATCGGTTATGTTTTCAAGCAGTATATCTCACCATGTATTTGACATCGGTTATGTTTTCAAGCAGTATATCTCACCATGTATTTGACATCGGTTATGTTTTCAAGCAGCTCACCATGTATTTGACATCGGTTATGTTTTCAAGCAGTATATCTCACCATGTATCTGACATCGGTTATGTTTTCAAGCAGCTCACCATGTATTTGACATCGGTTATGTTTTCAAGCAGTATATCTCACCATGTATTTGACATCGGTTATGTTTTCAAGCAGCTCACCATGTATTTGACATCGGTTATGTTTTCAAGCAGTATATCTCACCATGTATTTGACATCGGTTATGTTTTCAAGCAGTATATCTCACCATGTATTTGACATCGGTTATGTTTTCAAGCAGTATATCTCACCATGTATCTGACATCGGTTATGTTTTCAAGCAGTATATCTCACCATGTATTTGACATCGGTTATGTTTTCAAGCAGTATATCTCACCATGTATTTGACATCGGTTATGTTTTCAAGCAGTATATCTCACCATGTATTTGACATCGGTTATGTTTTCAAGCAGCTCACCATGTATTTGACATCGGTTATGTTTTCAAGCAGTATATCTCACCATGTATTTGACATCGGTTATGTTTTCAAGCAGTATATCTCACCATGTATCTGACATCGGTTATGTTTTCAAGCAGTATATCTCACCATGTATTTGACATCGGTTATGTTTTCAAGCAGTATATCTCACCATGTATTTGACATCGGTTATGTTTTCAAGCAGTATATCTCACCATGTATCTGACATCGGTTATGTTTTCAAGCAGTATATCTCACCATGTATTTGACATCGGTTATGTTTTCAAGCAGTATATCTCACCATGTATCTGACATCGGTTATGTTTTCAAGCAGTATATCTCACCATGTATTTGACATCGGTTATGTTTTCAAGCAGTATATCTCACCATGTATTTGACATCGGTTATGTTTTCAAGCAGTATATCTCACCATGTATTTGACATCGGTTATGTTTTCAAGCAGTATATCTCGCCATGTATTTGACATCGGTTATGTTTTCAAGCAGCTCACCATGTATTTGACATCGGTTATGTTTTCAAGCAGTATATCTCACCATGTATCTGACATCGGTTATGTTTTCAAGCAGCTCACCATGTATTTGATATCGGTTATGTTTTCAAGCAGTATATCTCACCATGTATTTGACATCGGTTATGTTTTCAAGCAGCTCACCATGTATTTGAATCGGTTATGTTTTCAAGCAGCTCACCATGTATTTGACATCGGTTATGTTTTCAAGCAGTATATCTCACCATGTATTTGACATCGGTTGTGTTTTCAAGCAGTATATCTCACCATGTATTTGACATCGGTTATGTTTTCAAGCAGTATATCTCACCATGTATTTGACATCGGTTATGTTTTCAAGCAGCTCACCATGTATTTTACATCGGTTATGTTTTCAAGCAGTATATCTCACCATGTATCTGACATCGGTTATGTTTTCAAGCAGCTCACCATGTATTTGACATTGGTTATATTTTCAAGCAGTATATCTCACCATGTATTTGACATCGGTTATGTTTTCAAGTGTATATCTCACCATGTATCTGACATCGGTTATGTTTTCAAGCAGTATATCTCACCATGTATCTGACATCGGTTATGTTTTCAAGCAGCTCACCATGTATTTGACATCGGTTATGTTTTCAAGCAGCTCACCATGTATTTGACATCGGTTATGTTTTCAAGCAGTATATCTCACCATGTATCTGACATTGGTTATGTTTTCAAGCAGTATATCTCACCATGTATCTGACATCGGTTATGTTTTCAAGCAGCTCACCATGTATCTGACATCGGTTATGTTTTCAAGCAGTATATCTCACCATGTATTTGACATCGGTTATGTTTTCAAGCGGTATATCTCACCATGTATCTGACATCGGTTATGTTTTCAAGCAGTATATCTCACCATGTATTTGACATCGGTTATGTTTTCAAGCAGCTCACCATGTATTTGACATCGGTTATGTTTTCAAGCAGTATATCTCACCATGTATCTGACATCGGTTATGTTTTCAAGCAGCTCACCATGTATTTGACATCGGTTATGTTTTCAAGCAGTATATCTCACCATGTATCTGACATCGGTTATGTTTTCAAGCAGTATATCTCACCATGTATTTGACATCGGTTATGTTTTCAAGCAGCTCACCATGTATTTGACATCGGTTATGTTTTCAAGCAGTATATCTCACCATGTATCTGACATCGGTTATGTTTTCAAGCAGTATATCTCACCATGTATTTGACATCGGTTATGTTTTCAAGCGGTATATGTCACCATGTATCTGACATCGGTTATGTTTTCAAGCAGTATATCTCACCATGTATTTGACATCGGTTATGTTTTCAAGCAGTATATCTCACCATGTCTTTGACATCAGTTATGTTTTCAAGCAGTATATCTCACCATGTATTTGACATCGGTTATGTTTTCAAGCAGTATATCTCGCCATGTATTTGACATCGGTTATGTTTTCAAGCAGCTCACCATGTATTTGACATCGGTTATGTTTTCAAGCAGTATATCTCACCAGGTATTTGACATCAGTTATGTTTTCAAGCAGCTCACCATGTATTTGACATCGGTTATGTCGAATCCCGTCGGACCGAACAAAATACTTCGATATAACCGAAGTTTGACTTAATGAAATTCAATATACCGTAAACGGAGCCAGTTATATGTAACATGATAGCGTCTGAAACAGTTCTTTGATCCGACTTCGAGATAACCGGAGAATTCGACATAACCGACTTTGACATAACGATTGCAGCGGCTGGCCGGAGGGCAGACGTTTGTTGGCTGTTTGCACACCCAATAGTTTAAAAGATCAAATGTCATGCATATCTAATGATGAATTCATCACTATGCCTATCCTATGTAACCTTGTACAACAAATTATCTATACTGTGTAAAGTTGATATAAAAAATATGGCCAGTTGAGCATGCTTATATTTTAACAGCTAAATTAGTGGAAAGCACAAAATGGATAACCTGGTAATTTGTATCTGAAACAGACTTGTACTAAGTTATATAAAGTACGAAACATCCATTTTTCACATTGTGGACACTTTTTACATGCTTCAAGAGATACTCATATCCTCTACAAAAAACCCTCCGACAACTTGTTTGACAACTTGTTTCGGTCACTTTTCTCCGCTTGTGGTATTTGCAGCAGACACTTTATGGCTTAATTAAGCTGACGAGGTGGACCAAAGATTTATGTATGACCCGAACATGTCTCTTTCCGCAACTGCGACTTTTTTTATGACCAAACTTACCTACTTACTTAGGAAGTTGAATAGTTTATACAATACATATACAAAATGTTCTAGTGAACATGTAGAAACTCGTAGTCTGTCTGTTTAACCCATTCAACACTAAGTAACTGACATGGACTGGTGCATGATATTTTTAGACCAATAAATTAATAGGAAAATTACATTTGGACAAGTTCATTTATCAGAATAGGTAATTTTGTCTAAAAATAGTAATATAACTGGCAAAAAAGTGCAGATCCTGGCTCTGCACTTTTTGTAAGCCTATTTAGAGGTCTGTGGTGTTGAAAGGGTTCATTAAAGGAACTATGACTCGTTGGAATATGTTAAAGTTGTTTCTGTCTTTGGTAACTTTCTTATCCTCCAAAATTGTGTCTCTTAACCCATTTGATTCTGGATACTGTTCAAACAGTATTTGCAAAAAACATAGAGCCACGGAATGTTCCGGCTGATCAAGCTCTATGCTGTATGCTATTCAGATGATCTTGCTAAGACACTTGGCTATTTAGCAAACAACATAGAGTCTGATCAGCATGCAGCTTAAATATATCCAGAATGAAATGGGTTAAGTACGCGACGGAAACAAACCAAGTTGTAAGAACTTGTTTCACAATCAAGCTAAAATAAGTTTGTATAAACTAAGGAAACGCTAGATATTGACCCAAAACTATTCATTTCTTATAGTTAATATGGTTACAGAAATAATATGTTATTCTAAAGCTTCATTAATTAACCATACATTTTCAGCCTCAAGCTTCCGCATTTTGGTCAATAATTAATTTAATAAGAAAAAGAAATCTGATCACAGTGCTAGTTTTGACGTAATGAACATCGAATGTATTCTTATCACGAGTGGAGCTAGTAAAACAACTGATAATAATGAGAGACATCGGTCAGTTACTGCCCCTGAATACTCCCTAAAAGTAATTAAGTGTTTTCCTCTGTTTTTATCGTTGTTTCCTTTGCACAACATGCTAGCAATGTTATCCCACTATTGCATCTTATGATTATTAAATTACTATATCTCAACAGATCTCATACAGTATATGCAATGTGTACTTATTTGTAAAATAATGTTATCACTTAATTAACACGTTTTTGATAAAATCACAATTATCATACAGTAACATCTGGTTAGGGAACAACAGTAAAAACAAAGGATTCTAGCTAAAAGGACATATTCACATTTTGGAATAAATCAGACTGTATCGTCCAAGGGAGGTAATAGAAAATTACAGATGTCTCTCTCATAGCTTTCTGTGTTTGTGAGTGGAATAGCGTGATCAGTCACTAATTAATAAACAAACAAATGTTGTTTTTTCTTCAGGCTGAAATGGTTTTTATGATAGAAAATATCAAAGAAAATTATGTGCTAAATTTAGCCAGAACATAAATTACATCACTAACGGCTTGAGTCCGAACATGTTGGCATTGACAACATTTCAACATGCAGTGGTTTAGGCACAATGTACCACATGCTCAAAGCAGTGAGAAATCAAATGTGTTATTCCGCCACTTTCAACCAGTGGAATAACACATTTTATTTCGCTGATAAATGTCTTATTTTTCATTGGAAATGATAGAATAAAAATACTGTACCTGTTAACCCATTCATTCTATATTTAAAGGCTTTTGCAAACAACATAGATCCAGATCAGCCGCAGCGTGACGCTGCGTGCTGATCAGGATCTATGTTTTTTGCTACATAGCCAAGTGTCTTAGCAAGATCATCTGAATAGCAAACAGCATAGAGCCTAATCAGACGGCACATTCCGTTGCGGTTGATCTGGCTCTATGTTCTTTGCAAATGTTTGAACGGTATCCAGAATGTAATGGGTTAATGCATTATGATAAAGTTTGTCCAAGTTCATGTTCTCATTTGTCTGCTTTTGACGTCAAAGTTATTTTCTTTGGTGAAAACTCTCCTCTAAGAGGTAAATTTACCCTTTGGTTTCAAGTTAAAACCTCTTTATGTGATGCAGGGTGCACAACGAGGGTCAAGCCTCTATGGGGCGAGCGACCTTTGCCGCTCATTTACTGTGCCTTCGAGTGGGCAGACCGTCATAAGATCGAACACAGCATCTTAAACTTTATTTATTTTACAACGATTGCGAAGCAAGTTCTAACAACTTATATTAATCACTCTCGTTGGTGCAGATGAAAGCGTAAATGTGGTCATTCATGTGGGAGGAAACCGGAGTACCCGGAGAAAACCCACCTGTCTGATCTAGCGACCACCGTACCATCTCACATACATCCCGGTCCGAGGATTGAACCCGGGTTGCATTGGTGAGAAGCGAGCGTGCTAATCGGACAGCCTAAACGCAGCAAAAGCATTACAATAAACCATGTAAAATACAGTTAATGCATTAAAATTAAAAATTAATTACATGGTAGAAATTTAAAAAATGTATTGACAACGAAAAAGTGTGCCCGACTACTATGGCCCAACGATAACGTGTTATTTATAAGCATTACTATAAATAGGTTTCGAATAAGCCAAATCAATACGTAGGGTGTAATAAATAATCCTGTGTGCCAAGTAATGCATACATAAATGATAATAAACTTCTTTTTACCCGTTATAATAATATTAGCCTGTGCTATCTTTTTCGCGGGAATAGTAACTAACTAATGATAATAAATTACAATCCATGTTACTTGAAGCAGACATTTTCATTGGGCCTAAAAATGATATTGTTGAAGGTTATCATGGAAATGTGAAAGTAAAAATTTATTTCATTTTGTTGTTGTTGTTGTTGTTGTTGTTGTTGTTGTTGTTTTATAATAACATCAAGTTATTAACTAATATAAAATCAAAAGGTGTATTTTTTTGGTATTTTTTGCCTCGTGTTTGTTGGTTTTCTAGTCACTAGCAAAAAATGATATTTGTTTACAGTAGAAAAAGTAGACATTTGACTGATAACTCTTGACATGTTGGGTAGAAAAAGGCTATAAATAATTCAAATAATTAAGGCAGACGACAATTCATTAATGTGATTTTCTTATTTGTAATTATAAGTAATAATAACATTAACTCAATTAGCTCACAATTCTATCCAGAGGCCACCAAACTATGTAGCTTTAACCTAAGTGTGTGTTTTACGTTTATTTATCGTCGCTACCGGTTGTCCATATGAGCGACGCCTCCTGAAGAGATTAGTCATTTTAGATTTTTGGAGGATAGTGCAATGATACAGACAGAGACCCATTCCAGAATATCCTCTGGTTCTTTTACGTGCACGGTGTACAGCACCGACACGTGACCTCGGTTTAACGTCCTATCAGAAAGACTGTTAATTTTATTAGGGTCAGATGAGGGATCGAACCTGCGATCCCTGGATTATCAGTCCAGCGTGTTAACCACTGGACTACAGAAGTATAATACTCATTTTATTTTTTTGAAAGATGATGCCTCGATTCCCAGTCTATCGTGTTAACCAACCGACTACAGATCCCTCGATTCCCAGTCCATCGTGTTAACCAACCGACTACAGATGCCTCGATTCCCAGTCCATCGTGTTAACCAACCGACTACAGATGCCTCGATTCCCAGTCCATCGTGTTAACCAACCGACTACAGATCCCTCGATTCCCAGTCCATCGTGTTAACCAACCGACTACAGATGCCTCGATTCCCAGTCTATCGTGTTAACCAACCGACTACAGATGCCTCGATTCCCAGTCTATCGTGTTAACCAACCGACTACAGATGCCTCGATTCCCAGTCTATCGTGTTAACCAACCGACTACAGATGCCTCGATTCCCAGTCTATCGTGTTAACCAACCGACTACAGATCCCTCGATTCCCAGTCTATCGTGTTAACCAACCGACTACAGATGCCTCGATTCCCAGTCCATCGTGTTAACCAACCGACTACAGATGCCTCGATTCCCAGTCCATCGTGTTAACCAACCGACTACAGATGCCTCGATTCCCAGTCTATCATGTTAACCAACCGACTACAGATCCCTCGATTCCCAGTCCATCGTGTTAACCAACCGACTACAGATCCATCCGTGAACCTAAGATCCTGTCCCATATAATTATATAGTCGTTATATAATCATATGCTACATCAATTTTGTCACCATTTGTTATTGCCTTGATGAATCATATCCTGTTTGCAATGTAACGAAATAGGTTTAAAAACCATGCGATATTGTTTGCAATGTAACGAAATAGGTTTAAAAAACCGTGCGATATTGTTTGCAATGTAACGAAATAATTTTAAAAACCGTGTGATATTGTTTGCAATGTAACGAAATAGGTTTAAAAAACCGTGCGATATTGTTTGCAATGTAACGAAATAATTTTAAAAACCGTGTGATATTGTTTGCAATGTATCAAAATAAGTTGAGAAACCTGTGTGATATTGTTTTATATTATTTATAAGTAGTATTCTTGTTTCAATTAGATTGAACTGGACAAATGTAATTAACTCAAAAAAATCCAATCAAATTAAAAGTCTTAGTCCAAAACGTTGTTTGATGACGTAGTTCAATCATGATCAATTAGGTATGAATAGCATGTTTGTAGAATTTATTTGATGACTGTTTCACATAGTGCTGATATCAACCCCTCCCCCTCCAAAATATGATGGGTTTGTCCTTGACTCAAGACCACGCTTCCACCAAATTTCATGAATATCCGTTTTTTAAAAAATAATCCTGTTAACATATAAACAAATAAACAGAGACAAAAACGTAACGTCATTGGCGAATGTAAATGGAGAACTTGGGTGAGTTGTACTGTAGATGCTGCTGGGAGCTGTGTTATAATGTGCAATGCTTGTGTAATTATGAACATTGAATAATTGTTTATTGCCAAATGTTGTATGCTTGATTGCATGAATATGATCAAAATAAATATGGAAAGGAACAACAATTTGTTTGCAATAAATAACAGATAGATAAACTGTGTGTTGTCATTAATGTACTGTAGTACTCTACACCATTATCCCTTTCCCACTTGGATGCTCCTCTCTACACCATTATCCCTTTCCTACTTGGATGCTCCTCTCTACACCATTATCCCTTTCCTACTTGGATGCTCCTCTCTACACCATTATCCCTTTCCTACTTGGATGCTCCTCTCTACACCATTATCCCTTTCCTACTTGGATGCTCCTCTCTACACCATTATCCCTTTCCTACTTGGATGCTCCTCTCTACACCATTATCCCTTTCCTACTTGGATGCTCCTCTCTACACCATTATCCCTTTCCTACTTGGATGCTCCTCTCTACACCATTATCCCTTTCCTACTTGGATGCTCCTCTCTACACCATTATCCCTTTCCTACTTGGATGCTCCTCTCTACACCATTATCCCTTTCCTACTTGGATGCTCCTCTCTACACCATTATCCCTTTCCTACTTGGATGCTCCTCTCTACACCATTATCCCTTTCCTACTTGGATGCTCCTCTCTACACCATTATCCCTTTCCTACTTGGATGCTCCTCTCTACACCATTATCCCTTTCCCACTTGGATGCTACTCCCTACTCCATTATCCCTTTCCCACTTGGATGCTCCTCTACACCATTATCCCTTTCCCACTTGGATGCTCCTCTACACCATTATCCCTTTCCCTCTTGGATGTTCCTCTCTACCCCATTATCCCTTTCCCACTTGGATGCTCCTCTACACCATTATCCCTTTCCCACTTGGATGCTCCTCTACACCAGTATCCCTTTCCCACTTGGATGCTCCTCTACACCATTATCCCTTTCCCACTAACTCACATGTACCCTTCTACTTTGTACATGCGTAACCAGTCATGTCACTCATCTTAGTGGCTACTATACCAACATTAGACATAAACACCAGCTTCCCTGAAAGAGACAAGAACAATCTAAATAGTTACCATCCATCCCAGCAAGAACTTCCAGGTGCGTGGCCTGAGTGACGCAGAATCAGGTGCGAAGGGGGGTTCGAGGGGTATGCCGTCCTTTAAGGGAGACCGGGGATCTCTGACCATTTCTGATGATATAAATGAGTGATCGTATGTCCACTTTCAGATGCAGTAATAAGAAGTCCTGATCATGTACCTGTCCAAATCCCCCCCCCATTTTTTATATCACATTTTTAGTACATAGCTGTGCCTGCCTTCTTGGAATAAATCTATGTTCTATGTGATATATCAGGTCTTTTTTGCAAGCTGTTTCATCGTTTTATTGAAATATTCGTGTTATTTTGAATTCATTTATTTCAAAGTCAAGTCCTTATTGAAATTGCGGTACTTTATTACACTAAATTTGTGAATTATTCGATTACCACTCCAGAGATACAATTTTATTAGCTAAACAACTTCTGTTTTCTACGAATCAATTTAGAAGTCCACAGGATTGTGATTCTAAAGATTAATTTCTTTAGTGTATCTTAATGCTTTAGACAACTATTGTAAGATGGCTGAAAATGAACATCTTTCTGGGAAGAAATTTCATCTTAGCACTTTGTTGTGTGATTTATTTCTGAAATAATCGTGTAGCAATGTTAGAATGTTTGCTACAGCTATATTTGTCCGCCATATATCAGTGCTGCATTCTGCGAAAATGAGTCCTCATTTGGTTGTTGTATATATTAGTGGTGCATTCTGGGGAAATTGTGGACATTTCTAGGTTTTATTTCAGTCTGGGTTGTTTTTCTTCAAATTTCATGAATAACTTGCATTGAATTCATGAAGTATTAACATTAACCACAACTAGACGCATAGCACCGAGACAGGTTCATTTTAATGTGAATAGTTTATTATCAGCCATTACCAATACCAAGGGCAATAACTGTCATACGTCTGTATTATCAGAGCAATTACTCATACCAAGGGCAATAACTGTTACATATCTGTATTATCAGAACAATTACTCATACCAAGGAAAATAACTGTTACTTATCTGTATTATCAGAGCAATTACTAATACCAAGGGCAATAACTGTCATACATATGTATTATCAGAGCAATTACTCATACCAAGGGCAATAACTGTTACATATCTGTATTATCAGAACAATTACTCATACCAAGGGCAATAACTGTTACATATCTGTATTATCAGTACAATTACTCATACCAAGGGCAATAACTGTTACATATCTGTATTATCAGTACAATTACTCATACCAAGGGCAATAACTGTTACATATCTGTATTATCAGAGCAATTACTCATACCAAGGGCAATAACTGTCACACATCTGTATTATCAGTACAATTACTCATACCAAGGGCAATAACTGTTACATATCTGTATTATCAGAACAATTACTCATACCAAGGGCAATAACTGTCAAACATATGTATTATCAGAATAATTACTCATACCAAGGGCAATAACTGTCACACATCTGTGTTATCAGAGCAATTACTGTCACACATCTGTATTATCAGAACAATTACTCATACCAAGGGCAATAACTGTTACATATCTGTATTATCAGAACAATTACTCATACCAAGGGCAATAACTGTTACATATCTGTATTATCAGAACAATTACTCATACCAAGTGCAATAACTGTTACATAGTTTTGTTTTGCTGTATTATCAGTACAATTACTCATACCAAGGGCAATAACTGTTACATATCTGTATTATCAGAACAATTACTCATACCAAGGGCAATAACTGTCAAACATATGTATTATCAGAACAATTACTCATACCAAGGGCAATAACTGTCACACATCTGTGTTATCAGAGCAATTACTGTCACACATCTGTATTATCAGAACAATTACTCATACCAAGGGCAATAACTGTCAAACCTATGTATTATCAGAACAATTACTCATACCAAGGGCAATAACTGTTACATATCTGTATTATCAGAACAATTACTCATACCAAGGGCAATAACTGTTACATATCTGTATTATCAGAACAATTACTCATACCAAGGACAATAACTGTTACATAGCTGTATTATCAGAACAATTACTCATACCAAGGGCAATAACTGTCGCACATCTGTATTATCAGAGCAATTACTCATACCAAGGGCAATAACTGTTACATATCTGTATTATCAGAACAATTACTCATACCAAGGGCAATAACTGTTACATATCTGTATTATCAGAACAATTACTCATACCAAGGGCAATAACTGTTACATATCTGTATTATCAGAGCAATTACTCATTCCAAGGGCAATAACTGTTACATATCTGTATTATCAGAACAATTACTCATACCAATGGCAATAACTGTTACATATCTGTATTAGAGCAATTACTCATACCAAGGGCAATAACTGTCACACATCTGTATTATCAGAACAATTACTCATACCAAGGGCAATAACTGTCACACATCTGTATTATCAGAACAATTACTCATACCAAGGTCAATAAATGTCACACATCTGTATTATCAGAGCAATTACTCATACCAAGGGCAATAACTGTTACCTATCTGTATTATCAGAACAATTACTCATACCAAGGGCAATAACTGTTACATATCTGTATTATCAGAACAATTACTCATACCAAGGGCAATAACTGTTACATATCTGTATTATCAGTACAATTACTCATACCAAGGGCAATAACTGTCACATATCTGTATTACCAGAACAATTACTCATACCAAAGGCAATAACTGTTACATATCTGTATTACCAGAACAATTACTCATACCAAGGAAAATAACTGTTACTTATCTGTATTATCAGAGCAATTACTAATACCAAAGGCAATAACTGTCATACATATGTATTATCAGAGCAATTACTCATACCAAGGGCAATAACTGTTACATATCTGTATTATCAGAACAATTACTCATACCAAGGGCAATAACTGTTACATATCTGTATTATCAGAACAATTACTCATACCAAGGGCAATAACTGTTACATATCTGTATTATCAGAACAATTACTCATACCAAGGGCAATAACTGTCACATATCTGTATTAGAGCAATTACTCATACCAAGGGCAATAACTGTCACACATCTGTATTATCAGAACAATTACTCATACCAAGGGCAATAACTGTTACATATCTGTATTATCAGAACAATTACTCATACCAAGGGCAATAACCGTCGCACATCTGTATTATCAGAGCAATTACTCATACCAAGGGCAATAACTGTTACATATCTGTATTATCAGAACAATTACTCATACCAAGGGCAATAACTGTTACATATCTGTATTATCAGAGCAATTACTCATACCAAGGGCAATAACTGTTACATATCTGTATTATCAGAACAATTACTCATACAAAGGGCAATAACTGTCACAAAGTGTGTTTTAGGAGCCACTATATGTACAAAGGGCAATAACTGTCACAAAGAGTGTTTTAGGAGCCACTACGTGTACAAAGGGCAATAACTGTTACAAATGTGTTTTAGGAGCCACTACTTGTACAAAGGGCAATAACTGTCACAAATTGTATTTTAGGACCCACTACGTGTACAAAGGGCAATAACTGTCACAAAGTGTGTTTTAGGAGCCACTACGAGTACAAAGGGCAATAACTGTCACATGTGTTTTATGAGACAATTCGAGTGCAAAGGGCAATAACTGTCACAAATTTGTTTTAAGAGCCACTACTAGGACAAAGGGCAATAACTGTCGCACAGTGTGTTTTAGGAGCCACTACGTGTACAAAGGGCAATAACTGTCACAAATTGTGTTTTAGGAGCAATTACTGTTTGTTTTAGGACAATTTTAAGGGCAATAACTGTCACAAATGTGTTTTATGAGCAATTACTTGTACAAAGGGCAATAACTGTTACATATTATGTTTTAGGAGCAATTACTAGTACAAAGGGCAATAACTGTCACAAATGTGTTTTATGAACAATTACTAGTACAAATGGGAAATAACTGTTACATATGTGTTTTAGAGCAATTTCTTGTACAAAGGGCAATAACTGTCACAAATATGTTTTATGAGCAATTACTAGTACAAAGGGCAATAACTGTCACACATCTGTATTATCAGAACAATTACTCATACCAAGGTTAATAAATGTCACACATCTGTATTATCAGAGCAATTACTCATACCAAGGGCAATAACTGTTACCTATCTGTATTATCAGAACAATTACTCATACCAAGGGCAATAACTGTTACATATCTGTATTATCAGAACAATTACTCATACCAAGGGCAATAACTGTCACATATCTGTATTACCAGAACAATTACTCATACCAAAGGCAATAACTGTTACATATCTGTATTACCAGAACAATTACTCATACCAAGGGCAATAACTGTCAAACATATGTATTATCAGTACAATTACTCATACCAAGGGCAATAACTGTCACACATCTGTATTATCAGAACAATTAATCATACCAAGGGCAATAACTGTCAATCATCTGTATTATCAGAGCAATTACTCATACCAAGAGCAATAACTGTCAAACATCTGTATTATCAGTACAATTACTCATACCAAGGGCAATAACTGTCAAACATCTGTATTATCAGAACAATTACTCATACCAAGGGCAATATCTGTCAAACATCTGTATTATCAGAACAATTACTCATACCAAGGGCAATAACTGTTACCTATCTGTATTATCAGAACAATTACTCATACCAAGGGCAATAACTGTTACATATCTGTATTATCAGAACAATTACTCATACCAAGGGCAATAACTGTTACATATCTGTATTATCAGTACAATTACTCATACCAAGGGCAATAACTGTCACATATCTGTATTACCAGAACAATTACTCATACCAAAGGCAATAACTGTTACATATCTGTATTACCAGAACAATTACTCATACCAAGGGCAATAACTGTCAAACATATGTATTATCAGTACAATTACTCATACCAAGGGCAATAACTGTCACACATCTGTATTATCAGAACAATTAATCATACCAAGGGCAATAACTGTCAAACCTATGTATTATCAGAACAATTACTCATACCAAGGGCAATAACTGTTACATATCTGTATTATCAGAGCAATTACTCATTCCAAGGGCAATAACTGTTACATATCTGTATTATCCGAACAATTACTCATACCAGGGCAATAACTGTTACATATCTGTATTAGAGCAATTACTCATACCAAGGGCAATAACTGTCACACATCTGTATTATCAGAACAATTACTCATACCAAGGGCAATAACTGTCACACATCTGTATTATCAGAGCAATTACTCATACCAAGGGCAATAACTGTTACATATCTGTATTATCAAAACAATTACTCATACCAAGGGCAATAACTGTCAGGCATCTGTATTATCAGAACAATTACTCATACCAAGGGCAATAACTGTCACACATCTGTATTATCAGTACAATTACTCATACCAAGGGCAATAACTGTCAAACATCTGTATTATCAGAACAATTACTCATACCAAGGGCAATAACTGTCACACATCTGTATTATCAGAGCAATTACTCATATCAAGGGCAATAACTGTTACATATCTGTATTATCAGAACAATTACTCATACCAAGGGCAATAACTGTCAAACATATGTATTATCAGTACAATTACTCATACCAAGGGCAATAACTGTCACACATCTGTATTATCAGAACAATTAATCATACCAAGGGCAATAACTGTCAAACATATGTATTATCAGAACAATTACTCATACCAAGGGCTAATAACTGTTACATATCTGTATTATGAGCAATTACTCATACCAAGGGCAATAACTGTTACATATCTGTATTATAGAAATTACTCATACCAAGGGCAATAACTGTCACATATCTGGTATTAAGCAATTACTCATATCCAAGGGGGCAATACTGCACATATCTGTATTATCAGAACAATTACTCATACCAAGGGCAATAATTGTTACATATCTGTATTACAGCAATTACTCATACCAAGGGCAATAACTGTCACATATCTGTATTATCAGAACAATTACTCATATGAAGGGCAATAACTGTCACACATCTGTATTATCATAGCAATTACTCATACCAAGGGCAATAACTGCTACATATCTGTATTACAGCAATTACTCATACCAAGGGCAATAACTGTCACATATCTGTATTATCAGAACAATTACTCATACTAAGGGCAATAACTGCTACATATCTGTATTATCAGAACAATTACTCATACGAAGGGCAATAATTGTTGCATATCTGTATTACAGCAATTACTCATACCAAGGGCAATAACTGTCACATATCTGTATTATCAGAACAATTACTCATACCAAGGGCAATAACTGTCACATAT
>CM026397.1:25653724-25674597 GCA_014843695.1 Archivesica marissinica | reverse complement strand
TAGGTTGGTTAGGTTCTAGATATATGAGGACAGTAGGTTGGTTAGGTTCTAGATATATCAGGACAGTAGGTTGGTTAGGTTCTAGATATATCAGGTCAGTAGGTTGGCTAAGTTCTAGATATAATAGGTCAGTAGGTTGGTTAGGTTCTAGATATATGAGGTGAGTAGGTTGGCTAGGTTCTAGATATATCAGGACAGTAGGTTGGCTAGGTTCTAGATATATGAGGTCAGTAGGTTGGCTAGGTTCTAGATATATGAGGTCAGTAGGTTGGCTAGGTTCTAGATATATGAGGTCAGTAGGTTGGCTAGGTTCTAGATATATGAGGTCAGTAGGTTGGTTAGGTTCTAGATATATCAGGTCAGTAGGTTGGCTAGGTTCTAGATATATGAGGTCAGTAGGGTGGCTAGGTTCTAGATATATGAGGTCAGTAGGTTGGCTAGGTTCTAGATATACAGGAAAGTAGGTTGGCTAGGTTCTAGATATATCAGGTCAGTAGGTTGGCTAGGTTCTAGATATATCAGGACAGTAGGTTGGCTAGGTTCTAGATATATGAGGACAGTAGGTTGGCTAGGTTCTAGATATATCAGGACAGTAGGTTGGCTAGGTTCTAGATATATCAGGACAGTAGGTTGGCTAGGTTCTAGATATATGAGGTCAGTAGGTTGGCTAGGTTCTAGATATATCAGGTCAGTAGGTTGGCTAGGTTCTAGATATATGAGGTCAGTAGGTTGGCTAGGTTCTAGATATATGAGGTCAGTAGGTTGGCTAGGTTCTAGATATATCAGGACAGTAGGTTGGCTAGGTTCTAGATATATCAGGTCAGTAGGTGGTAGTTCTAGATATAAGAGTAGGTTGGCTAGGTTCTAGATATATAGGTCAGTAGGTTGGCACAAAAAAGTAGGTTGGCTAGGTTCTAGATATATGAGGTCAGTAGGTTGGCTAGGTTCTAGATATATGAGGACAGTAGGTTGGCTAGGTTCTAGATATATGAGGTGAGTAGGTTGGCTAGGTTCTAGATATATCAGGACAGTAGGTTGGCTAGGTTCTAGATATATAAGGTGAGTAGGTTGGTTAGGTTCTAGATATATGAGGACAGTAGGTTGGTTAGGTTCTAGATATATCAGGACAGTAGGTTGGCTAGGTTCTAGATATATCAGGTCAGTAGGTTGGCTAGGTTCTAGATATATCAGGACAGTAGGTTGGCTAGGTTCTAGATATATAAGATCAGTAGGTTGGTTAGGTTCTAGATATATGAGGTCAGTAGGTTGGTTAGGTTCTAGATATATCAGGACAGTAGGTTGGTTAGGTTCTAGATATATGAGGTCAGTAGGTTGGCTAGGTTCTAGATATATGAGGTGAGTAGGTTGGTTAGGTTCTAGATATATGAGGTGAGTAGGTTGGTTAGGTTCTAGATATATCAGGTCAGTAGGTTGGCTAGGTTCTAGATATATGAGGTCAGTAGGTTGGCTAGGTTCTAGATATATCAGGTCAGTAGGTTGGCTAGGTTCTAGATATATGAGGTGAGTAGGTTGGTTAGGTTCTAGATATATGAGGTCAGTAGGTTGGCTAGGTTCTAGATATATGAGGTGAGTAGGTTGGTTAGGTTCTAGATATATGAGGTGAGTAGGTTGGTTAGGTTCTAGATACATAAGGTGAGTAGGTTGGTTATGTTCTAGATATATCAGGTCAGTAGGTTGGCTAGGTTCTAGATATATCAGGAGAGTAGATTGGCTAGGTTCTAGTTATATCAGGACAGTAGGTTGGTTAGGTTATAGATATATCAGATCAGTAGGTTGGCTAGGTTGTAGATATATGAGGTCAGTAGGTTGGTTAGGTTCTAGATATATCAGGTCAGTAGGTTGGTTAGGTTCTAGATATATCAGGTCAGTAGGTTGGCTAGGTTCTAGATATATGAGGTGAGTAGGTTGGTTAGGTTCTAGATATATCAGGACAGTAGGTTGGCTAGGTTCTAGATATATGAGGACAGTAGGTTGGCTAGGTTCTAGATATATGAGGTGAGTAGGTTGGCTAGGTTCTAGATATATGAGGTGAGTAGGTTGGCTAGGTTCTAGATATATGAGGGGAGTAGTTGGTTAGGTTCTAGATATATCAGGACCGTAGGTTGGCTAGGTTCTAGATATATGAGGTGAGTAGGTTGGCTAGGTTCTAGATATATCAGGACCGTAGGTTGGCTAGGTTCTAGATATATGAGGTCAGTAGGTTGGTTAGGTTCTAGATATATGAGGTGAGTAGGTTGGCTAGGTTCTAGATATATGAGGACAGTAGGTTGGCTAGGTTCTAGATATATGAGGTCAGTAGGTTGGCTAGGTTCTAGATATATCAGGACAGTAGGTTGGTTAGGTTCTAGATATATCAGGTCAGTAGGTTGGCTAGTTTCTAGATATATGAGGTCAGTAGGGTGGCTAGGTTCTAGATACATCAGGACAGTAGGTTGGCTAGGTTCTAGATATAGCAGGAAAGTAGGTTGGCTAGGTTCTAGATATATCAGGACAGTAGGTTGGCTAGGTTCTAGATATATCAGGACAGTAGGTTGGCTAGGTTCTAGATATATGAGGTCAGTAGGTTGGCTAGGTTCTAGATATATAAGGTGAGTAGGTTGGCTAGGTTCTAGATATATGAGATCAGTAGGTTGGCTAGGTTCTAGATATATGAGGTCAGTAGGTTGGCTAGGTTCTAGATATATCAGGACAGTAGGTTGGCTAGGTTCTAGATATATCAGGTCAGTAGGATGGCTAGGTTCTAGATATATCAGGTCAGTAGGTTGGCTAGGTTCTAGATATAGCAGGAAAGTAGGTTGGCTAGGTTCTAGATATATGAGGTCAGTAGGTTGGGTAGGTTCTAGATATATCAGGACAGTAGGTTGGCTAGGTTCTAGATATATGAGGTGAGTAGGTTGGCTAGGTTCTAGATATATCAGGACAGTAGGTTGGCTAGGTTCTAGATATATGAGGTCAGTAGGTTGGTTAGGTTCTAGATATATGAGGTCAGTAGGTTGGTTAGGTTCTAGATATATGAGGACAGTAGGTTGGTTAGGTTCTAGATATATGAGGTCAGTAGGTTGGCTAGGTTCTAGATATATGAGGTGAGTAGGTTGGTTAGGTTCTAGATATATGAGGTGAGTAGGTTGGTTAGGTTCTAGATATATGAGGTGAGTAGGTTGGTTAGGTTCTAGATATATGAGGTGAGTAGGTTGGTTAGGTTCTAGATATATCAGGACAGTAGGTTGGCTAGGTTCTAGATATATGAGGTGAGTAGGTTGGTTAGGTTCTAGATATATGAGGTGAGTAGTTGGTTAGGTTCTAGATATATGAGGTGAGTAGGTTGGTTAGGTTCTAGATATATAAGGTGAGTAGGTTGGCTAGGTTCTAGATATATGAGGTGAGTAGGTTGGTTAGGTTCTAGATATATAAGGTGAGTAGGTTGGTTAGGTTCTAGATATATCAGGTGAGTAGGTTGGTTAGGTTCTAGATATATGAGGTGAGTAGGTTGGCTAGGTTCTAGATATATGAGGTGAGTAGGTTGGTTAGGTTCTAGATATATCAGGTCAGTAGGTTGGCTAGGTTCTAGATATATGAGGTGAGTAGGTTGGTTAGGTTCTAGATATATAAGGTGAGTAGGTTGGTTAGGTTCTAGATATATCAGGTCAGTAGGTTGGCTAGGGTCTAGATATATCAGGTCAGTATGTTGGCTAGGTTCTAGATATATGAGGTGAGTAGGTTGGTTAGGTTCTAGATATATGAGGTCAGTAGGTTGGTTAGGTTCTAGATATATCAGGTCAGTAGGTTGGCTAGGTTCTAGATATATGAGGTGAGTAGGTTGGTTAGGTTCTAGATATATGAGGACAGTAGGTTGGCTAGGTTCTAGATATATGAGGACAGTAGGTTGGCTAGGTTCTAGATATATCAGGACCGTAGGTTGGCTAGGTTCTAGATATATGAGGTCAGTAGGTTGGTTAGGTTCTAGATATATGAGGTGAGTAGGTTGGCTAGGTTCTAGATATATGAGGACAGTAGGTTGGCTAGGTTCTAGATATATGAGGTCAGTAGGTTGGCTAGGTTCTAGATATATCAGGACAGTAGGTTGGTTAGGTTCTAGATATATCAGGTCAGTAGGTTGGCTAGTTTCTAGATATATGAGGTCAGTAGGGTGGCTAGGTTCTAGATACATCAGGACAGTAGGTTGGCTAGATTCTAGATATAGCAGGAAAGTAGGTTGGCTAGGTTCTAGATATATCAGGACAGTAGGTTGGCTAGGTTCTAGATATATCAGGACAGTAGGTTGGCTAGGTTCTAGATATATGAGGTCAGTAGGTTGGCTAGGTTCTAGATATATAAGGTGAGTAGGTTGGCTAGGTTCTAGATATATGAGATCAGTAGGTTGGCTAGGTTCTAGATATATGAGGTCAGTAGGTTGGCTAGGTTCTAGATATATCAGGACAGTAGGTTGGCTAGGTTCTAGATATATCAGGTCAGTAGGGTGGCTAGGTTCTAGATATATCAGGTCAGTAGGTTGGCTAGGTTCTAGATATAGCAGGAAAGTAGGTTGGCTAGGTTCTAGATATATGAGGTCAGTAGGTTGGGTAGGTTCTAGATATATCAGGACAGTAGGTTGGCTAGGTTCTAGATATATGAGGTGAGTAGGTTGGCTAGGTTCTAGATATATCAGGACAGTAGGTTGGCTAGGTTCTAGATATATGAGGTGAGTAGGTTGGTTAGGTTCTAGATATATGAGGTCAGTAGGTTGGCTAGGTTCTAGATATATGAGGCAGTAGGTTGGTTAGGTTCTAGATATATCAGGTCAGTAGGTTGGCTAGGTTCTAGATATATGAGGTCAGTAGGTTGGCTAGGTTCTAGATATATCAGGACAGTAGGTTGGCTAGGTTCTAGATATATCAGGACAGTAGGTTGGCTAGGTTCTAGATATATAGGACAGTAGGTTGGCTAGGTTCTAGATATATCAGGACAGTAGGTTGGCTAGGTTCTAGATATATGAGGTCAGTAGGTTGGCTAGGTTCTAGATATATCAGGACAGTAGGTTGGTTAGGTTCTAGATATATCAGGTCAGTAGGTTGGCTAGTTTCTAGATATATGAGGTCAGTAGGGTGGCTAGGTTCTAGATACATCAGGACAGTAGGTTGGCTAGGTTCTAGATATAGCAGGAAAGTAGGTTGGCTAGGTTCTAGATATATCAGGACAGTAGGTTGGCTAGGTTCTAGATATATCAGGACAGTAGGTTGGCTAGGTTCTAGATATATGAGGTCAGTAGGTTGGCTAGGTTCTAGATATATAAGGTGAGTAGGTTGGCTAGGTTCTAGATATATGAGATCAGTAGGTTGGCTAGGTTCTAGATATATGAGGTCAGTAGGTTGGCTAGGTTCTAGATATATCAGGACAGTAGGTTGGCTAGGTTCTAGATATATCAGGTCAGTAGGGTGGCTAGGTTCTAGATATATCAGGTCAGTAGGTTGGCTAGGTTCTAGATATAGCAGGAAAGTAGGTTGGCTAGGTTCTAGATATATGAGGTCAGTAGGTTGGGTAGGTTCTAGATATATCAGGACAGTAGGTTGGCTAGGTTCTAGATATATGAGGTGAGTAGGTTGGCTAGGTTCTAGATATATCAGGACAGTAGGTTGGCTAGGTTCTAGATATATCAGGTCAGTAGGTTGGTTAGGTTCTAGATATATGAGGTCAGTAGGTTGGTTAGGTTCTAGATATATCAGACAGTAGGTTGGCTAGTTTAGATATATGAGGTCAGTAGGTTGGCTAGGTTCTAGATATATCAGGTCAGTAGGTTGGTTAGGTTCTAGATATATCAGGTCAGTAGGTTGGCTAGGTTCTAGATATATGAGGTCAGTAGGTTGGTTAGGTTCTAGATATATCAGGACAGTAGGTTGGCTAGGTTCTAGATATATCAGGTCAGTAGGTTGGCTAGGTTCTAGATATATCAGGACAGTAGGTTGGCTAGGTTCTAGATATATAAGATAGTAGGTTGGTTAGGTTCTAGATATATGAGGTCAGTAGGTTGGTTAGGTTCTAGATATATCAGGTCAGTAGGTTGGTTAGGTTCTAGATATATGAGGTCAGTAGGTTGGCTAGGTTCTAGATATATGAGGTGAGTAGGTTGGTTAGGTTCTAGATATATGAGGTGAGTAGGTTGGCTAGGTTCTAGATATATGAGGTGAGTAGGTTGGCTAGGTTCTAGATATATCAGGTCAGTAGGTTGGCTAGGTTCTAGATATATGAGGTGAGTAGGTTGGTTAGGTTCTAGATATATGAGGTCAGTAGGTTGGCTAGGTTCTAGATATATGAGGTGAGTAGGTTGGTTAGGTTCTAGATATATGAGGTGAGTAGGTTGGTTAGGTTCTAGATACATAAGGTGAGTAGGTTGGTTAGGTTCTAGATATATCAGGTCAGTAGGTTGGCTAGGTTCTAGATATATCAGGACAGTAGGTTGGCTAGGTTCTAGATATATCAGGTCAGTAGGTTGGTTAGGTTCTAGATATATCAGGTCAGTAGGTTGGCTAGGTTCTAGATATATGAGGTGAGTAGGTTGGTTAGGTTCTAGATATATCAGGACAGTAGGTTGGCTAGGTTCTAGATATATGAGGTCAGTAGGTTGGCTAGGTTCTAGATATATGAGGTGAGTAGGTTGGCTAGGTTCTAGATATATGAGGGCAGTAGGTTGGCTAGGTTCTAGATATATGAGGTCAGTAGGTTGGCTAGGTTCTAGATATATCAGGACAGTAGGTTGGTTAGGTTCTAGATATATCAGGTCAGTAGGTTGGCTAGGTTCTAGATATATGAGGTCAGTAGGTTGGCTAGGTTCTAGATATATCAGGACAGTAGGTTGGCTAGGTTCTAGATATATCAGGAAAGTAGGTTGGCTAGGTTCTAGATATATCAGGACAGTAGGTTGGCTAGGTTCTAGATATATCAGGACAGTAGGTTGGCTAGGTTCTAGATATATGAGGTCAGTAGGTTGGCTAGGTTCTAGATATATAAGGTGAGTAGGTTGGCTAGGTTCTAGATATATGAGATCAGTAGGTTGGCTAGGTTCTAGATATATGAGGTGAGTAGGTTGGTTAGGTTCTAGATATATCAGGACAGTAGGTTGGCTAGGTTCTAGATATATAAGGTGAGTAGGTTGGCTAGGTTCTAGATATATCAGGTCAGTAGGTTGGCTAGGTTCTAGATATATGAGGTGAGTAGGTTGGTTAGGTTCTAGATATATCAGGACAGTAGGTTGGCTAGGTTCTAGATATATGAGGACAGTAGGTTGGCTAGGTTCTAGATATATGAGGTGAGTAGGTTGGCTAGGTTCTAGATATATGAGGTGAGTAGGTTGGCTAGGTTCTAGATATATGAGGGGAGTAGTTGGTTAGGTTCTAGATATATCAGGACCGTAGGTTGGCTAGGTTCTAGATATATGAGGTGAGTAGGTTGGCTAGGTTCTAGATATATCAGGACCGTAGGTTGGCTAGGTTCTAGATATATGAGGTCAGTAGGTTGGTTAGGTTCTAGATATATGAGGTGAGTAGGTTGGCTAGGTTCTAGATATATGAGGACAGTAGGTTGGCTAGGTTCTAGATATATGAGGTCAGTAGGTTGGCTAGGTTCTAGATATATCAGGACAGTAGGTTGGTTAGGTTCTAGATATATCAGGTCAGTAGGTTGGCTAGTTTCTAGATATATGAGGTCAGTAGGGTGGCTAGGTTCTAGATACATCAGGACAGTAGGTTGGCTAGGTTCTAGATATAGCAGGAAAGTAGGTTGGCTAGGTTCTAGATATATCAGGACAGTAGGTTGGCTAGGTTCTAGATATATCAGGACAGTAGGTTGGCTAGGTTCTAGATATATGAGGTCAGTAGGTTGGCTAGGTTCTAGATATATAAGGTGAGTAGGTTGGCTAGGTTCTAGATATATGAGATCAGTAGGTTGGCTAGGTTCTAGATATATGAGGTCAGTAGGTTGGCTAGGTTCTAGATATATCAGGACAGTAGGTTGGCTAGGTTCTAGATATATCAGGTCAGTAGGATGGCTAGGTTCTAGATATATCAGGTCAGTAGGTTGGCTAGGTTCTAGATATAGCAGGACAGTAGGTTGGCTAGGTTCTAGATATATCAGGTCAGTAGGATGGCTAGGTTCTAGATATATCAGGTCAGTAGGTTGGCTAGGTTCTAGATATAGCAGGAAAGTAGGTTGGCTAGGTTCTAGATATATGAGGTCAGTAGGTTGGGTAGGTTCTAGATATATCAGGACAGTAGGTTGGCTAGGTTCTAGATATATGAGGTGAGTAGGTTGGCTAGGTTCTAGATATATCAGGACAGTAGGTTGGCTAGGTTCTAGATATATGAGGTGAGTAGGTTGGCTAGGTTCTAGATATATCAGGACAGTAGGTTGGCTAGGTTCTAGATATATCAGGTCAGTAGGTTGGTTAGGTTCTAGATATATGAGGTCAGTAGGTTGGTTAGGTTCTAGATATATGAGGACAGTAGGTTGGTTAGGTTCTAGATATATGAGGTCAGTAGGTTGGCTAGGTTCTAGATATATGAGGTGAGTAGGTTGGTTAGGTTCTAGATATATGAGGTGAGTAGGTTGGTTAGGTTCTAGATATATGAGGTGAGTAGGTTGGTTAGGTTCTAGATATATGAGGTGAGTAGGTTGGTTAGGTTCTAGATATATCAGGACAGTAGGTTGGCTAGGTTCTAGATATATGAGGTGAGTAGGTTGGTTAGGTTCTAGATATATGAGGTGAGTAGTTGGTTAGGTTCTAGATATATGAGGTGAGTAGGTTGGTTAGGTTCTAGATATATAAGGTGAGTAGGTTGGCTAGGTTCTAGATATATGAGGTGAGTAGGTTGGTTAGGTTCTAGATATATAAGGTGAGTAGGTTGGTTAGGTTCTAGATATATCAGGTGAGTAGGTTGGTTAGGTTCTAGATATATGAGGTGAGTAGGTTGGCTAGGTTCTAGATATATGAGGTGAGTAGGTTGGTTAGGTTCTAGATATATCAGGTCAGTAGGTTGGCTAGGTTCTAGATATATGAGGTGAGTAGGTTGGTTAGGTTCTATATATATAAGGTGAGTAGGTTGGTTAGGTTCTAGATATATCAGGTCAGTAGGTTGGCTAGGGTCTAGATATATCAGGTCAGTATGTTGGCTAGGTTCTAGATATATGAGGTGAGTAGGTTGGTTAGGTTCTAGATATATGAGGTCAGTAGGTTGGTTAGGTTCTAGATATATCAGGTCAGTAGGTTGGCTAGGTTCTAGATATATGAGGTGAGTAGGTTGGTTAGGTTCTAGATATATGAGGACAGTAGGTTGGCTAGGTTCTAGATATATGAGGACAGTAGGTTGGCTAGGTTCTAGATATATCAGGACCGTAGGTTGGCTAGGTTCTAGATATATGAGGTCAGTAGGTTGGTTAGGTTCTAGATATATGAGGTGAGTAGGTTGGCTAGGTTCTAGATATATGAGGACAGTAGGTTGGCTAGGTTCTAGATATATGAGGTCAGTAGGTTGGCTAGGTTCTAGATATATCAGGACAGTAGGTTGGTTAGGTTCTAGATATATCAGGTCAGTAGGTTGGCTAGTTTCTAGATATATGAGGTCAGTAGGGTGGCTAGGTTCTAGATACATCAGGACAGTAGGTTGGCTAGGTTCTAGATATAGCAGGAAAGTAGGTTGGCTAGGTTCTAGATATATCAGGACAGTAGGTTGGCTAGGTTCTAGATATATCAGGACAGTAGGTTGGCTAGGTTCTAGATATATGAGGTCAGTAGGTTGGCTAGGTTCTAGATATATAAGGTGAGTAGGTTGGCTAGGTTCTAGATATATGAGATCAGTAGGTTGGCTAGGTTCTAGATATATGAGGTCAGTAGGTTGGCTAGGTTCTAGATATATCAGGACAGTAGGTTGGCTAGGTTCTAGATATATCAGGTCAGTAGGGTGGCTAGGTTCTAGATATATCAGGTCAGTAGGTTGGCTAGGTTCTAGATATAGCAGGAAAGTAGGTTGGCTAGGTTCTAGATATATGAGGCAGTAGGTGGTAGGTTCTAGATATATAGGTCAGTAGGTTGGGTAGGTTCTAGATATATCAGGACAGTAGGTTGGCTAGGTTCTAGATATATGAGGTGAGTAGGTTGGCTAGGTTCTAGATATATCAGGACAGTAGGTTGGCTAGGTTCTAGATATATCAGGTCAGTAGGTTGGTTAGGTTCTAGATATATGAGGTCAGTAGGTTGGTTAGGTTCTAGATATATCAGATCAGTAGGTTGGCTATGTTGTAGATATATGAGGTCAGTAGGTTGGTTAGGTTCTAGATATATCAGGTCAGTAGGTTGGTTAGGTTCTAGATATATCAGGTCAGTAGGTTGGCTAGGTTCTAGATATATGAGGTGAGTAGGTTGGTTATGTTCCAGATATATCAGGACAGTAGGTTGGCTAGGTTCTAGATATATGAGGACAGTAGGTTGGCTAGGTTCTAGATATATGAGGTGAGTAGGTTGGCTAGGTTCTAGATATATGAGGTGAGTACGTTGGCTAGGTTCTAGATATATGAGGGGAGTAGTTGGTTAGGTTCTAGATATATCAGGACCGTAGGTTGGCTAGGTTCTAGATATATGAGGTGAGTAGGTTGGCTAGTTTCTAGATATATCAGGACCGTAGGTTGGCTAGGTTCTAGATATATGAGGTCAGTAGGTTGGTTAGGTTCTAGATATATGAGGTGAGTAGGTTGGCTAGGTTCTAGATATATGAGGACAGTAGGTTGGCTAGGTTCTAGATATATGAGGTCAGTAGGTTGGCTAGGTTCTAGATATATCAGGACAGTAGGTTGGTTAGGTTCTAGATATATCAGGTCAGTAGGTTGGCTAATTTCTAGATATATGAGGTCAGTAGGGTGGCTAGGTTCTAGATACATCAGGACAGTAGGTTGGCTAGGTTCTAGATATAGCAGGAAAGTAGGTTGGCTAGGTTCTAGATATATCAGGACAGTAGGTTGGCTAGGTTCTAGATATATCAGGACAGTAGGTTGGCTAGGTTCTAGATATATGAGGTGAGTAGGTTGGCTAGGTTCTAGATATATGAGGGGAGTAGTTGGTTAGGTTCTAGATATATCAGGACCGTAGGTTGGCTAGGTTCTAGATATATGAGGTGAGTAGGTTGGCTAGGTTCTAGATATATCAGGACAGTAGGTTGGCTAGGTTCTAGATATATCAGGTCAGTAGGGTGGCTAGGTTCTAGATATATCAGGAGAGTAGGTTGGCTAGGTTCTAGATATATCAGGTCAGTAGGTTGGTTAGGTTCTAGATATATGAGGTCAGTAGGTTGGTTAGGTTCTAGATATATGAGGACAGTAGGTTGGTTAGGTTCTAGATATATGAGGTCAGTAGGTTGGCTAGGTTCTAGATATATGAGGTGAGTAGGTTGGTTAGGTTCTAGATATATGAGGTGAGTAGGTTGGTTAGGTTCTAGATATATAAGGTGAGTAGGTTGGCTAGGTTCTAGATATATGAGGTGAGTAGGTTGGTTAGGTTCTAGATATATAAGGTGAGTAGGTTGGTTAGGTTCTAGATATATCAGGTGAGTAGGTTGGTTAGGTTCTAGATATATGAGGTGAGTAGGTTGGCTAGGTTCTAGATATATGAGGTGAGTAGGTTGGTTAGGTTCTAGATATATCAGGTCAGTAGGTTGGCTAGGTTCTAGATATATGAGGTCAGTATGTTGGCTAGGTTCTAGATATATGAGGTGAGTAGGTTGGTTAGGTTCTAGATATATGAGGTCAGTAGGTTGGTTAGGTTCTAGATATATCAGATCAGTAGGTTGGCTAGGTTCTAGATATATGAGATGAGTAGGTTGGTTAGGTTCTAGATATATCAGGACAGTAGGTTGGCTAGGTTCTAGATATATAGGACAGTAGGTTGGCTAGGTTCTAGATATATGAGGTGAGTAGGTTGGCTAGGTTATAGATATATGAGGGGAGTAGTTGGTTAGGTTCTAGATATATCAGGACAGTAGGTTGGCTAGGTTCTAGATATATGAGGTGAGTAGGTTGGCTAGGTTCTAGATATATCAGGACAGTAGGTTGGTTAGGTTCTAGATATATAGGTCAGTAGGTTGGTAGTTCTAGATATATGAGGAGTAGGTTGGCTAGGTTCTAGATATATCAGGACAGTAGGTTGGCTAGGTTCTAGATATATCAGGTCAGTAGGTTGGCTAGGTTCTAGATATATCAGGACAGTAGGTTGGCTAGGTTCTAGATATATCAGGACAGTAGGTTGGCTAGGTTCTAGATATATGAGGTCAGTAGGTTGGCTAGGTTCTAGATATATAAGGTGAGTAGGTTGGTAGGTTCTAGATATATGCAGTAGGTGGCTAGGTTCTAGATATATGAGGTAGTAGTTGGTAGGTTCTAGATATATAGGCAGTAGGTTGGCTAGGTTCTAGATATATAGGTAGTAGGTTGGCTAGGTTCTAGATATATCAGGTCAGTAGGTTGGCTAGGTTCTAGATATATGAGGTCAGTAGGTTGGTTAGGTTCTAGATATATCAGGACAGTAGGTTGGCTAGGTTCTAGATATATGAGGTCAGTAGGTTGGCTAGGTTCTAGATATATGAGGTGAGTAGGTTGGCTAGGTTCTAGATATATGAGGTCAGTAGGTTGGCTAGGTTCTAGATATATGAGGAGTAGTTGGTAGGTTCTAGATATATCAGGACAGTAGGTTGGCTAGGTTCTAGATATATGAGGTGAGTAGGTTGGCTAGGTTCTAGATATATCAGGCAGTAGGTTGGTAGGTTCTAGATATATGAGGTCAGTAGTTGGTTAGGTTCTAGATATATGAGGTAGTAGGTTAGTAGCAAGTAGGTTCTAGATATATGAGGTCAGTAGGTTGGCTAGGTTCTAGATATATGAGGTGAGTAGGTTGGCTAGGTTCTAGATATATCAGGACAGTAGGTTGGCTAGGTTCTAGATATATGAGGAGTAGGTTGGCTAGGTCAAAAAATAGGTTCAGATAAAGAGTAGTTGGCTAGGTTCTAGATATATGAGGTCAGTAGGTTGGCTAGGTTCTAGATATATCAGGACAGTAGGTGGCTAGGTTCTAGATATACAGGAAAGTAGGTTGGCTAGGTTCTAGATATATCAGGACAGTAGGTTGGCTAGGTTCTAGATATATCAGGACAGTAGGTTGGCTAGGTTCTAGATATATGAGGTCAGTAGGTTGGCTAGGTTCTAGATATATGAGGTCAGTAGGTTGGCTAGGTTCTAGATATATCAGGTCAGTAGGTTGGCTAGGTTCTAGATATATGAGGTCAGTAGGTTGGCTAGGTTCTAGATATATCAGGACAGTAGGTTGGCTAGGTTCTAGATATATCAGGTCAGTAGGTTGGCTAGGTTCTAGATATATCAGGTCAGTAGGTTGGCTAGGTTCTAGATATAGCAGGAAAGTAGGTTGGCTAGGTTCTAGATATATGAGGTCAGTAGGTTGGGTAGGTTCTAGATATATCAGGACAGTAGGTTGGCTAGGTTCTAGATATATGAGGTGAGTAGGTTGGCTAGGTTCTAGATATATCAGGACAGTAGGTTGGCTAGGTTCTAGATATATCAGGTCAGTAGGTTGGTTAGGTTCTAGATATATGAGGTCAGTAGGTTGGTTAGGTTCTAGATATATGAGGACAGTAGGTTGGTTAGGTTCTAGATATATGAGGTCAGTAGGTTGGCTAGGTTCTAGATATATGAGGTGAGTAGGTTGGTTAGGTTCTAGATATATGAGGTGAGTAGGTTGGTTAGGTTCTAGATATATGAGGTGAGTAGGTTGGTTAGGTTCTAGATATATGAGGTGAGTAGGTTGGTTAGGTTCTAGATATATCAGGACAGTAGGTTGGCTAGGTTCTAGATATATGAGGTGAGTAGGTTGGTTAGGTTCTAGATATATGAGGTGAGTAGTTGGTTAGGTTCTAGATATATGAGGTGAGTAGGTTGGTTAGGTTCTAGATATATAAGGTGAGTAGGTTGGCTAGGTTCTAGATATATGAGGTGAGTAGGTTGGTTAGGTTCTAGATATATAAGGTGAGTAGGTTGGTTAGGTTCTAGATATATCAGGTGAGTAGGTTGGTTAGGTTCTAGATATATGAGGTGAGTAGGTTGGCTAGGTTCTAGATATATGAGGTGAGTAGGTTGGTTAGGTTCTAGATATATCAGGTCAGTAGGTTGGCTAGGTTCTAGATATATGAGGTGAGTAGGTTGGTTAGGTTCTAGATATATAAGGTGAGTAGGTTGGTTAGGTTCTAGATATATCAGGTCAGTAGGTTGGCTAGGGTCTAGATATATCAGGTCAGTATGTTGGCTAGGTTCTAGATATATGAGGTGAGTAGGTTGGTTAGGTTCTAGATATATGAGGTCAGTAGGTTGGTTAGGTTCTAGATATATCAGGTCAGTAGGTTGGCTAGGTTCTAGATATATGAGGTGAGTAGGTTGGTTAGGTTCTAGATATATGAGGACAGTAGGTTGGCTAGGTTCTAGATATATGAGGTCAGTAGGTTGGCTAGGTTCTAGATATATCAGGACCGTAGGTTGGCTAGGTTCTAGATATATGAGGTCAGTAGGTTGGTTAGGTTCTAGATATATGAGGTGAGTAGGTTGGCTAGGTTCTAGATATATGAGGACAGTAGGTTGGCTAGGTTCTAGATATATGAGGTCAGTAGGTTGGCTAGGTTCTAGATATATCAGGACAGTAGGTTGGTTAGGTTCTAGATATATCAGGTCAGTAGGTTGGCTAGTTTCTAGATATATGAGGTCAGTAGGGTGGCTAGGTTCTAGATACATCAGGACAGTAGGTTGGCTAGGTTCTAGATATAGCAGGAAAGTAGGTTGGCTAGGTTCTAGATATATCAGGACAGTAGGTTGGCTAGGTTCTAGATATATCAGGACAGTAGGTTGGCTAGGTTCTAGATATATGAGGTCAGTAGGTTGGCTAGGTTCTAGATATATAAGGTGAGTAGGTTGGCTAGGTTCTAGATATATGAGGTCAGTAGGTTGGCTAGGTTCTAGATATATGAGGTCAGTAGGTTGGCTAGGTTCTAGATATATCAGGACAGTAGGTTGGCTAGGTTCTAGATATATCAGGTCAGTAGGTGGCTAGGTTCTAGATATATCAGGTCAGTAGGTTGGCTAGGTTCTAGATATAAGGAGTAGGTTGGCTAGGTTCTAGATATATGAGGTCAGTAGGTTGGGTAGGTTCTAGATATATCAGGACAGTAGGTTGGCTAGGTTCTAGATATATGAGGTGAGTAGGTTGGCTAGGTTCTAGATATATCAGGACAGTAGGTTGGCTAGGTTCTAGATATATCAGGTCAGTAGGTTGGTTAGGTTCTAGATATATGAGGTCAGTAGGTTGGTTAGGTTCTAGATATATCAGATCAGTAGGTTGGCTAGTTCTAGATATATGAGGTCAGTAGGTTGGCTAGGTTCTAGATATATCAGGTCAGTAGGTTGGTTAGGTTCTAGATATATCAGGTCAGTAGGTTGGCTAGGTTCTAGATATATGAGGTGAGTAGGTTGGTTAGGTTCCAGATATATCAGGCAGTAGGTTGGCTAGGTTCTAGATATATGAGGACAGTAGGTTGGTTAGGTTCTAGATATATCAGGTCAGTAGGTTGGTTAGGTTCTAGATATATCAGGTCAGTAGGTTGGCTAGGTTCTAGATATATCAGGTCAGTAGGTTGGCTAGGTTCTAGATATATGAGGTGAGTAGGTTGGTTAGGTTCTAGATATATCAGGTCAGTAGGTTGGCTAAGTTCTAGATATAATAGGTCAGTAGGTTGGTTAGGTTCTAGATATATGAGGTGAGTAGGTTGGCTAGGTTCTAGATATATGAGGTCAGTAGGTTGGCTAGGTTCTAGATATATGAGGTCAGTAGGTTGGCTAGGTTCTAGATATATGAGGTGAGTAGGTTGGTTAGGTTCTAGATATATCAGGTCAGTAGGTTGGCTAGGTTATAGATATATGAGGTCAGTAGGTTGGTTAGGTTCTAGATATATGAGGTCAGTAGGTTGGCTAGGTTCTAGATATATGAGGTGAGTAGGTTGGCTAGGTTCTAGATATATGAGGTCAGTAGGTTGGCTAGGTTCTAGATATATCAGGTCAGTAGGTTGGCTAGGTTCTAGATATATCAGCATAGTGGTAGGTTCTAGATATATAGGTCAGTAGGTTGGCTAGGTTCTAGATATCAGGACAGTAGGTTGGCTAGGTTCTAGATATATAAGATCAGTAGGTTGGTTAGGTTCTAGATATATGAGGTCAGTAGGTTGGTTAGGTTCTAGATATATCAGGACAGTAGGTTGGTTAGGTTCTAGATATATGAGGTCAGTAGGTTGGCTAGGTTCTAGATATATGAGGTGAGTAGGTTGGTTAGGTTCTAGATATATGAGGTGAGTAGGTTGGCTAGGTTCTAGATATATGAGGTGAGTAGGTTGGTTAGGTTCTAGATATATGAGGTGAGTAGGTTGGCTAGGTTCTAGATATATGAGGTCAGTAGGTTGGCTAGGTTCTAGATATATCAGGTCAGTAGGTTGGCTAGGTTCTAGATATATGAGGTGAGTAGGTTGGTTAGGTTCTAGATATATGAGGTCAGTAGGTTGGCTAGGTTCTAGATATATGAGGTGAGTAGGTTGGTTAGGTTCTAGATATATCAGGCAGTAGGTTGGCTAGGTTCTAGATATATGAGGTGAGTAGGTTGGTTAGGTTCTAGATATATAAGGTGAGTAGGTTGGTTAGGTTCTAGATATATGAGGTGAGTAGGTTGGCTAGGTTCTAGATATATCAGGTCAGTAGTTGGCTAGGTTTAGATATATGAGAGTAGGTTGGCTAGGTTCTAGATATATGAGGTGAGTAGGTTGGTTAGGTTCTAGATATATCAGGTCAGTAGGTTGGCTAGGTTCTAGATATATGAGGTCAGTAGGTTGGTTAGGTTCTAGATATATGAGGTGAGTAGGTTGGTTAGGTTCTAGATATATCAGGTCAGTAGGTTGGCTAGGTTCTAGATATATAGGTCAGTAGGTTGGTTAGGTTCTAGATATATGAGGTGAGTAGGTTGGCTAGGTTCTAGATATATGAGGTCAGTAGGTTGGCTAGGTTCTAGATATATGAGGTCAGTAGGTTGGCTAGGTTCTAGATATATGAGGTGAGTAGGTTGGTTAGGTTCTAGATATATCAGGTCAGTAGGTTGGCTAGGTTATAGATATATGAGGTCAGTAGGTTGGTTAGGTTCTAGATATATGAGGTGAGTAGGTTGGCTAGGTTCTAGATATATGAGGTGAGTAGGTTGGCTAGGTTCTAGATATATGAGGTCAGTATGTTGGCTAGGTTCTAGATATATCAGGTCAGTAGGTTGGCTAGGTTCTAGATATATGAGGACAGTAGGTTGGCTAGGTTCTAGATATATGAGGTGAGTAGGTTGGTTAGGTTCTAGATATATCAGGTCAGTAGGTTGGCTAGGTTATAGATATATGAGGTCAGTAGGTTGGTTAGGTTCTAGATATATGAGGTGAGTAGGTTGGCTAGGTTCTAGATATATGAGGTGAGTAGGTTGGCTAGGTTCTAGATATATGAGGTCAGTATGTTGGCTAGGTTCTAGATATATGAGGACAGTAGGTTGGTTAGGTTCTAGATATATCAGGACAGTAGGTTGGCTAGGTTCTAGATATATCAGGTCAGTAGGTTGGCTAGGTTCTAGATATATCAGGACAGTAGGTTGGCTAGGTTCTAGATATATAAGATTAGTAGGTTGGTTAGGTTCTAGATATATGAGGTCAGTAGGTTGGTTAGGTTCTAGATATATCAGGACAGTAGGTTGGTTAGGTTCTAGATATATGAGGTCAGTAGGTTGGCTAGGTTCTAGATATATGAGGTGAGTAGGTTGGTTAGGTTCTAGATATATAAGGTGAGTAGGTTGGCTAGGTTCTAGATATATGAGGTGAGTAGGTTGGCTAGGTTCTAGATATATCAGGTCAGTAGGTTGGCTAGGTTCTAGATATATGAGGTGAGTAGGTTGGTTAGGTTCTAGATATATGAGGTCAGTAGGTTGGCTAGGTTCTAGATATATGAGGTGAGTAGGTTGGTTAGGTTCTAGATATATGAGGTGAGTAGGTTGGTTAGGTTCTAGATACATAAGGTGAGTAGGTTGGTTAGGTTCTAGATATATCAGGTCAGTAGGTTGGCTAGGTTCTAGATATATCAGGACAGTAGGTTGGCTAGGTTCTAGATATATCAGGACAGTAGGTTGGTTAGGTTCTAGATATATCAGATCAGTAGGTTGGCTAGGTTCTAGATATATGAGGTCAGTAGGTTGGTTAGGTTCTAGATATATCAGGTCAGTAGGTTGGTTAGGTTCTAGATATATCAGGTCAGTAGGTTGGCTAGGTTCTAGATATATCAGGACAGTAGGTTGGCTAGGTTCTAGATATATAAGATCAGTAGGTTGGTTAGGTTCTAGATATATGAGGTCAGTAGGTTGGTTAGGTTCTAGATATATCAGGACAGTAGGTTGGCTAGGTTCTAGATATATGAGGTGAGTAGGCTGGTTAGGTTCTAGATATATGAGGTGAGTAGTTGGCTAGGTTCTAGATATATGAGGTGAGTAGGTTGGTTAGGTTCTAGATATATGAGGTGAGTAGGTTGGCTAGGTTCTAGATATATGAGGTGAGTAGGTTGGCTAGGTTCTAGATATATGAGGTCAGTATGTTGGCTAGGTTCTAGATATATCAGGTCAGTAGGTTGGCTAGGTTCTAGATATATGAGGACAGTAGGTTGGCTAGGTTCTAGATATATGAGGTCAGTAGGTTGGCTAGGTTCTAGATATATGAGGTCAGTAGGTTGGCTAGGTTCTAGATATATGAGGTCAGTAGGTTGGCTAGGTTCTAGATATATCAGGTCAGTAGGTTGGCTAGGTTCTAGATATATGAGGTGAGTAGGTTGGTTAGGTTCTAGATATATGAGGTCAGTAGGTTGGCTAGGTTCTAGATATATGAGGTGAGTAGGTTGGTTAGGTTCTAGATATATGAGGTGAGTAGGTTGGTTAGGTTCTAGATACATAAGGTGAGTAGGTTGGTTAGGTTCTAGATATATCAGGTCAGTAGGTTGGCTAGGTTCTAGATATATGAGGTCAGTAGGTTGTCTAGGTTCTAGATATATGAGGTGAGTAGGTTGGTTAGGTTCTAGATATATGAGGTGAGTAGGTTGGTTAGGTTCTAGATATATGAGGTGAGTAGGTTGGTTAGGTTCTAGATATATCAGGTGAGTAGGTTGGCTAGGTTCTAGATATATCAGGTGAGTAGGTTGGTTAGGTTCTAGATATATAAGGTACATAAGTTGTTGAGTTGCTAGATATAATTGGAAGACAATTCAGCACTTTTTACTAACCACGTAATGATGTGCACTCTTTATATCGACACGAATGATGTATCCGCTACCAGTATGTGTAAAACCTATGTCGTGGCCAGCACAGTGGTCTATCACATATATTGTTCTGCCCGCTCTCACAGCAACGCCACAGCTACACAACTGGTTATAAAAGCACGTCTGCATCTTTAAGTGAACCTGAATAAATACACAATATCTTAAGAGAATTGTATCCTACCTTCATGGCAAGTTACTGCCTACCTAATATAAACTTTGCTTAGGATAAATTTACTCTAACCCTTTCCCTCATAGAAGCACATCTTGACGCCAATATGACATACATTGACAATGTAGTAGCCAAACCAATGTTCACAATAAAGGCCAGAATCTTGTGTAGTCCCAGTAATATATATTGAGGTGGGATAGATATGGCGATTACTTATCCACTGCATGATAGCTAAATGGCTATCGTTTGTATGGAGATATAATAGTATATTAACCTAAATCTTTATGAAGGAAAGGGTTAAATGGCTGTCATTTGTATAGAGATATAATAGTATATTAACCTAAATCTTTATGAAGGAAAGGGGTAAAAAAACAATATTCTATTCAAGAATGGTACATAACATAGGAATAGTTGCAACAGCACATAGTAACTTATTCGAATCCTTTTCCATAAGATAAATTTACATTTGAAGCATAGTTTTATATATGTCCATTTGAAGCATAGTTTTATATGTTTATATGTACATTTGAAGCATAGTTTTATATGCCATTTGAAGCATAGTTTTATATGTACATTTGAAGCATAGTTTTATATGTACATTTGAAGCATAGTTTTATATGTACATTTGAAACATAGTTTTATATGTCCATTTGAAGCATAGTTTTATATGTACATTTGAAGCATAGTTTTATATGTACATTTGAAGCATAGTTTTATATGTACATTTGAAGCATAGTTTTATATGTACATTTGAAGCATAGTTTTATATGTCCATTTAAAGCATAGTTTTATATGTACATTTGAAGCATAGTTTTATATGTACATTTGAAGCATAGTTTTATATGTACATTTGAAGCATAGTTTTATATGTACATTTGAAGCATAGTTGTATATGTACATTTGAAGCATAGTTGTATATGTACATTTGAAGCATAGTTGTATATGTACATTTGAAGCATAGTTTTATATGTCCATTTGAAGCATAGTTTTATATGTACATTTGAAGCATAGTTTTATATGTACATTTGAAGCATAGTTTTATATGTCCATTTGAAGCATAGTTTTATATGTACATTTGAAGCATAGTTTTATATGTACATTTGAAGCATAGTTTTATATGTCCATTTGAAGCATAGTTTTATATGTACATTTGAAGCATAGTTTTATATGTACATTTGAAGCATAGTTTTATATGTCCATTTGAAGCATAGTTTTATATGTACATTTGAAG
>CM026397.1:25627299-25652724 GCA_014843695.1 Archivesica marissinica | reverse complement strand
GTGAGACAGTCTGTGGGTGGAGAGGTACAGTGAGGCAGTCTGTGGGTGGAGGGATATAGTGAGACAGTATGTGGAGGGATACAGTGAGTCAGTCTGTGGAGGGGTACAGTGAGACAGTCTGTGGGTGGATGGATATAGTGAGACAGTCTATGGGTGGAGGGATACAGTGAGACAGTCTGTGGGTGGATACAGTGAGACAGTCTGTGGAGGGATACAGTGAGACAGTCTGTGGAGGGATACAGTGACACAGTCTGTGGAGGGATACAGTGAGACAGTATGTGGGTGATGGGATATAGTCAGACAGTCTATGGGTGGAGGGATACAGTGAGACAGTATGTGGGTGGATACAGTGAGACAGTCTGTGGAGGGATACAGTGAGTTGGTGGAGGGGTACAGTGAGACTGTCTGTGGAAGGATACAGTGAGACAGTCTGTGGTGGGATAAAATGAGACAGTCTGTGGAGGGATACAGTGAGACAGTCTGTGGAGGGATACAGTGAGACAGTCTGTGGGTGGAGGGATACAGTGAGACAGTCTGTGGAGGGATACAGTGAGACAGTCTGTGGAGGTGTACAGTGAGACACTCTATGGGTGGAGTGATACAGTGAGACAATCTGTGGAGGGGTACAGTGATACAGTCTGTGGAGGGATACAGTGATACAGTCTGTGGATGGATTCAGTGAGACAGTCTGTGGAGGGATACAGTGAGACAGTCTATGGAGGGTACAGTGAGACAGTCTGTGGAGGGACACAGTCTGTGGAGGGATACAGTGAGACAGTTTGTGGAAGGATACAGTGAGACAGTCTGTGGAGGGGTACAGTGAGACAGTCTGTGGAGGGATACAGTGAGACAGTCTATGGGTGGAGGGATACAGTGAGACAGTCTATGGGTGGAGGGATACAGTGAGACAGTCTATGGGTGGAGGGATACAGTGAGACACTCTGTGGGTGGAGGGATACAGTGAGACAGTCTGTGGGTGGAGGGATAGTGAGACAGTCTATGGAGGGATACAGTGAGACAGTCTGTGGGTGGAGGGATACAGTGAGACAGTCTGTGGGTGGAGGGATACAGTGAGACAGTCTGTGGGTGGAGGGATACAGTGAGACAGTCTGTGGGTGGAGGGATATAGTGAGACAGTCTGTGGGTGGAGAGGTACAGTGGGGCAGTCTGTGGGTGAAGGGATATAGTGAGACAGTCTGTGGGTGGAGGGATATAGTGAGACAGTCTATGGGTGGAGAGATACAGTGAGACAGTCTATGGGTGGAGGGATACAGTGAGACAGTATGTGGGTGGAGGGATACAGTGAGACAGTCTGTGGGTGGAGGGGTACAGTGAGACAGTCTATGGGTGGAGGGATACAGTGAGACAGTCTGTGGAGGGATACAGTGAGACAGTCTGTGGAGGGATACAGTGAGACCGTCTGTGGAGGGATACAGTGAGACAGTCTGTGGGTGGAGGGATACAGTGAGTCAGTCTGTGGAGGGGTACAGTGAGACAGTCTGTGGGTGAAGGGATATAGTGAGACAGTCTGTGGGTGGAGGGATATAGTGAGACAGTCTGTGGGTGATGGGATATAGTGAGACAGTCTATGGGTGGAGGGATACAGTGAGACAGTCTGTGGGTGGAGGGATACAGTGAGACAGTCTGTGGAGGGATACAGTGATTCAGTCTGTGGATGGATTCAGTGAGACAGTCTGTGGAGGGATACAGTGAGACAGTCTATGGAGGGTACAGTGAGACAGTCTGTGGAGGGATACAGTGACACAGTCTGTGGAGGGATACAGTGAGACAGTTTGTGGAAGGATACAGTGAGACAGTCTGTGGAGGGGTACAGTGAGACAGTCTGTGGAGGGATACAGTGAGACAGTCTATGGGTGGAGGGATACAGTGAGACAGTCTGGGTGGAGGGATACAGTGAGACACTCTGGGTGGAGGGATACAGTGAGACAGTCTGTGGGTGGAGGGATACAGTGAGACAGTCTGTGGAGGGATACAGTGAGACAGTCTGTGGAGGGATACAGTGAGACAGTCTGTGGAGGGATACAGTGAGACAGTCTGTGGAGGGATACAGTGAGTTGGTGGAGGGGTACAGTGAGACAGTCTGTGGAGGGATACAGTGAGACAGTCTGTGGTGGGATAAAATGAGACAGTCTGTGGAGGGATACAGTGAGACAGTCTGTGGAGGGATACAGTGAGACAGTCTGTGGGTGAGGGATACAGTGAGACAGTCTGTGGAGGGATACAGTGAGACAGTCTGTGGGTGAGAGGGATACAGTGAGACAGTCTGTGGAGGGGTACAGTGACAGTCTGTGGAGGGATACAGTGAGACAGTCTGTGGGGATCAGTGAGACATCTGGGAGGGATACAGTGAGACAGTCTATGGAGGGATACAGTGAGACAGTCTGTGGGTGGAGGGATACAGTGAGACAGTTGTGGAGGATACAGTGAGACAGTCTGTGGAGGGGTACAGTGAGACAGTCTGTGGAGGGATACAGTGAGACAGTCTATGGGTGGAGGGATACAGTGAGACAGTCTATGGGTGGAGGGATACAGTGAGACAGTCTATGGAGGGATACAGTGAGACACTCTGTGGTGGAGGGATACAGTGAGACAGTCTGTGGAGGGTACAGTGAGACAGTCTATGGAGTGATACAGTGAGACAGTCTGTGGAGGGGTACAGTGAGACAGTCTGTGGAGGGATACAGTGACACAGTCTGTGGAGGGATACAGTGAGACAGTTTGTGGAAGGATACAGTGAGACAGTCTGTGGAGGGGTACAGTGAGACAGTCTGTGGAGGGATACAGTGAGACAGTCTATGGGTGGAGGGATACAGTGAGACAGTCTATGGGTGGAGGGATACAGTGAGACAGTCTATGGGTGGAGGGATACAGTGAGACACTCTGTGGGTGGAGGGATACAGTGAGACAGTCTGTGGGTGGAGGGATAGTGAGACAGTCTATGGAGGGATACAGTGAGACAGTCTGTGGGTGGAGGGATACAGTGAGACAGTCTGTGGGTGGAGGGATACAGTGAGACAGTCTGTGGGTGGAGGGATACAGTGAGACAGTCTGTGGGTGGAGGGATATAGTGAGACAGTCTGTGGGTGGAGAGGTACAGTGGGGCAGTCTGTGGGTGAAGGGATATAGTGAGACAGTCTGTGGGTGGAGGGATATAGTGAGACAGTCTATGGGTGGAGAGATACAGTGAGACAGTCTATGGGTGGAGGGATACAGTGAGACAGTATGTGGGTGGAGGGATACAGTGAGACAGTCTGTGGGTGGAGGGGTACAGTGAGACAGTCTATGGGTGGAGGGATACAGTGAGACAGTCTGTGGAGGGATACAGTGAGACAGTCTGTGGAGGGATACAGTGAGACAGTCTGTGGAGGGATACAGTGAGACAGTCTGTGGGTGGAGGGATACAGTGAGTCAGTCTGTGGAGGGGTACAGTGAGACAGTCTGTGGGTGAAGGGATATAGTGAGACAGTCTGTGGGTGGAGGGATATAGTGAGACAGTCTGTGGGTGATGGGATATAGTGAGACAGTCTATGGGTGGAGGGATACAGTGAGACAGTCTGTGGGTGGAGGGATACAGTGAGACAGTCTGTGGGTGGGAGGATAGTGAGACAGTCTGTGGAGGGATACAGTGAGACAGTCTGTGGGTGGAGGGATACAGTGAGACAGTCTGTGGAGGGATACAGTGAGACAGTCTGTGGTGGAGGGATACAGTGAGACAGTCTGTGGGTGGAGGGATACAGTGAGACAGTCTGTGGTGGAGGGATACAGTGAGACAGTCTTGGGTGGAGGATACAGTGAGACAGTCTATGGGTGGAGGGATACAGTGAGACAGTCTGTGGGTGGAGGGATACAGTGAGACAGTCTATGGGTGGAGGGATACAGTGAGACAGTCTGTGGAGGGATACAGTGAGACAGTCTGTGGAGGGATACAGTGAGACAGTCTGTGGAGGGATACAGTGAGACAGTCTGTGGGTGGAGGATACAGTGAGACAGTCTGTGGAGGGATACAGTGAGACAGTCTGTGGGTGAGGGATATAGTGAGACAGTCTGTGGGTGATGGGATATAGTGAGACAGTCTATGGGTGGAGGGATACAGTGAGACAGTCTGTGGGTGGAGGGATACAGTGAGACAGTCTGTGGAGGGATACAGTGAGACAGTCTGTGGAGGGATACAGTGAGACAGTCTGTGGAGGGATACAGTGAGACAGTCTGTGGAGGGATACAGTGAGACAGTCTGTGGAGGGATACAGTGAGACAGTCTGTGGGTGGAGGGATACAGTGAGACAGTCTGTGGAGGGGTACAGTGAGACAGTCTGTGGAGGGATACAGTGAGACAGTCTATGGAGGGATACAGTGAGACAGTCTGTGGAGGGATACAGTGAGACATCTGTGGAGGGATACAGTGAGACAATCTGTGGAGGGATACAGTGAGACAGTCTGTGGAGGGGTACAGTGAGACAGTCTGTGGATGGATACAGTGAGACAGTCTGTGGGTGGAGGGATATAGTGAGACAGTCTGTGGGTGATGGGATATAGTGAGACAGTCTATGGGTGGAGGGATACAGTGAGACAGTCTGTGGGTGGAGGGATACAGTGAGACAGTCTGTGGAGGGATACAGTGATTCAGTCTGTGGATGGATTCAGTGAGACAGTCTGTGGAAGGATACAGTGAGACAGTCTGTGGAGGAATAAAATGAGACAGTCTATGGGTGGAAGGATACAGTGAGACAGTATGTGGAGGAATAAAATGAGACAGTCTGTGGAAGGATACAGTGAGACAGTATGTGGAGGGATACAGTGAGACAGTCTGTGGAGGGATACAGTGAGACAGTCTGTGGAGGGATACAGTGAGACAGTCTGTGGAGGGGTACAGTGAGACAATCTATGGGTGGAGGATACAGTGAGACAGTCTGTGGAGGGGTACAGTGATACAGTCTGTGGAGGGATACAGTCTGTGGAAGGATACAGTGAGACAGTATGTGGAGGGATACAGTGAGACAGTCTATGGAGGGGTACAGTGATACAGTCTGTGGAGGGATACAGTGATACAGTCTGTGGAGGGATACAGTGATACAGTCTGTGGAAGGATACAGTGAGACAGTATGTGGAGGGATACAGTGAGACAGTCTATGGAGGGGTACAGTGATACAGTTTGTGGAGGGATACAGTGATACAGTCTGTGGAGGGATACAGTGAGACAGTCTGTGGAGGGATACAGTGAGACAGTCTGTGGAGGGGTACAGTGAGACAGTCTGTGGAGGGATACAATGAGACAATATGTGGAGGGATACAGTGAGACAGTCTGTGGGTGGATACAGTGAGACAGTCTATGGGTGGAGGGATACAGTGAGACAGTCTATGGAGGGATACAGTGAGACACTCTGTGGGTGGAGGGATACAGTGAGACAGTCTGTGGAGGGATACAGTGAGACAGTATGTGGGTGGAGGGATACAGTGAGACAGTCTGTAGGTGGAGGGATACAGTGAGACAGTTTGTGGGTGGAGGGATACAGTGAGACAGTCTGTGGGTGGAGGGATATAGTGAGACAGTCTGTGGGTGGAGAGGTACAGTGAGGCAGTCTGTGGGTGGAGGGATATAGTGAGACAGTATGTGGAGGGATACAGTGAGTCAGTCTGTGGAGGGGTACAGTGAGACAGTCTGTGGGTGGATGGATATAGTGAGACAGTCTATGGGTGGAGGGATACAGTGAGACAGTCTGTGGGTGGATACAGTGAGACAGTCTGTGGAGGGATACAGTGAGACAGTCTGTGGAGGGATACAGTGAGACAGTCTGTGGAGGGATACAGTGAGACAGTATGTGGGTGATGGGATATAGTCAGACAGTCTATGGGTGGAGGGATACAGTGAGACAGTCTGTGGGTGGATACAGTGAGACAGTCTGTGGAGGGATACAGTGAGACAGTCTGTGGAGGGATACAGTGAGACAGTCTGTGGAGGGATACAGTGAGTTGGTGGAGGGGTACAGTGAGACTGTCTGTGGAAGGATACAGTGAGACAGTCTGTGGTGGGATAAAATGAGACAGTCTGTGGAGGGATACAGTGAGACAGTCTGTGGAGGGATACAGTGAGACAGTCTGTGGGTGGAGGGATACAGTGAGACAGTCTGTGGAGGGATACAGTGAGACAGTCTGTGGAGGTGTACAGTGAGACACTCTATGGGTGGAGTGATACAGTGAGACAATCTGTGGAGGGGTACAGTGATACAGTCTGTGGAGGGATACAGTGATACAGTCTGTGGATGGATTCAGTGAGACAGTCTGTGGAGGGATACAGTGAGACAGTCTATGGAGGGTACAGTGAGACAGTCTGTGGAGGGATACAGTGACACAGTCTGTGGAGGGATACAGTGAGACAGTTTGTGGAAGGATACAGTGAGACAGTCTGTGGAGGGGTACAGTGAGACAGTCTGTGGAGGGATACAGTGAGACAGTCTATGGGTGGAGGGATACAGTGAGACAGTCTATGGTTGGAGGGATACAGTGAGACACTCTGTGGGTGGAGGGATACAGTGAGACAGTCTGTGGGTGGAGGGATAGTGAGACAGTCTATGGAGGGATACAGTGAGACAGTCTGTGGGTGGAGGGATACAGTGAGACAGTCTGTGGGTGGAGGGATACAGTGAGACAGTCTGTGGGTGGAGGGATACGGTGAGACAGTCTGTGGGTGGAGGGATATAGTGAGACAGTCTGTGGGTGGAGAGGTACAGTGGGGCAGTCTGTGGGTGAAGGGATATAGTGAGACAGTCTGTGGGTGGAGGGATATAGTGAGACAGTCTATGGGTGGAGAGATACAGTGAGACAGTCTATGGGTGGAGGGATACAGTGAGACAGTATGTGGGTGGAGGGATACAGTGAGACAGTCTGTGGGTGGAGGGGTACAGTGAGACAGTCTATGGGTGGAGGGATACAGTGAGACAGTCTGTGGAGGGATACAGTGAGACAGTCTGTGGAGGAATACAGTGAGACCGTCTGTGGAGGGATACAGTGAGACAGTCTGTGGGTGGAGGGATACAGTGAGTCAGTCTGTGGAGGGGTACAGTGAGACAGTCTGTGGGTGAAGGGATATAGTGAGACAGTCTGTGGGTGGAGGGATATAGTGAGACAGTCTGTGGGTGATGGGATATAGTGAGACAGTCTATGGGTGGAGGGATACAGTGAGACAGTCTGTGGGTGGAGGGATACAGTGAGACAGTCTGTGGAGGGATACAGTGATTCAGTCTGTGGATGGATTCAGTGAGACAGTCTGTGGAGGGATACAGTGAGACAGTCTATGGAGGGTACAGTGAGACAGTCTGTGGAGGGATACAGTGACACAGTCTGTGGAGGGATACAGTGAGACAGTTTGTGGAAGGATACAGTGAGACAGTCTGTGGAGGGGTACAGTGAGACAGTCTATGGAGGGGTACAGTGATACAGTTTGTGGAGGGATACAGTGATACAGTCTGTGGAGGGATACAGTGAGACAGTCTGTGGAGGGATACAGTGAGACAGTCTGTGGAGGGGTACAGTGAGACAGTCTGTGGAGGGATACAATGAGACAATATGTGGAGGGATACAGTGAGACAGTCTGTGGGTGGATACAGTGAGACAGTCTATGGGTGGAGGGATACAGTGAGACAGTCTATGGAGGGATACAGTGAGACAGTATGTGGGTGGAGGGATACAGTGAGACAGTCTGTAGGTGGAGGGATACAGTGAGACAGTTTGTGGGTGGAGGGATACAGTGAGACAGTCTGTGGGTGGAGGGATATAGTGAGACAGTCTGTGGGTGGAGAGGTACAGTGAGGCAGTCTGTGGGTGGAGGGATATAGTGAGACAGTATGTGGAGGGATACAGTGAGTCAGTCTGTGGAGGGGTACAGTGAGACAGTCTGTGGGTGGATGGATATAGTGAGACAGTCTATGGGTGGAGGGATACAGTGAGACAGTCTGTGGGTGGATACAGTGAGACAGTCTGTGGAGGGATACAGTGAGACAGTCTGTGGAGGGATACAGTGAGACAGTCTGTGGAGGGATACAGTGAGACAGTGTGGGTGATGGGATATAGTCAGACAGTCTATGGGTGGAGGGATACAGTGAGACAGTCTGTGGGTGGATACAGTGAGACAGTCTGTGGAGGGATACAGTGAGACAGTCTGTGGAGGGATACAGTGAGACAGTCTGTGGAGGGATACAGTGAGTTGGTGGAGGGGTACAGTGAGACTGTCTGTGGAAGGATACAGTGAGACAGTCTGTGGTGGGATAAAATGAGACAGTCTGTGGAGGGATACAGTGAGACAGTCTGTGGAGGGATACAGTGAGACAGTCTGTGGGTGGAGGGATACAGTGAGACAGTCTGTGGAGGGATACAGTGAGACAGTCTGTGGAGGTGTACAGTGAGACACTCTATGGGTGGAGTGATACAGTGAGACAATCTGTGGAGGGGTACAGTGATACAGTCTGTGGAGGGATACAGTGACACAGTCTGTGGAGGGATACAGTGAGACAGTTTGTGGAAGGATACAGTGAGACAGTCTGTGGAGGGGTACAGTGAGACAGTCTGTGGAGGGATACAGTGAGACAGTCTATGGGTGGAGGGATACAGTGAGACAGTCTATGGGTGGAGGGATACAGTGAGACAGTCTATGGGTGGAGGGATACAGTGAGACACTCTGTGGGTGGAGGGATACAGTGAGACAGTCTGTGGGTGGAGGGATAGTGAGACAGTCTATGGAGGGATACAGTGAGACAGTCTGTGGGTGGAGGGATACAGTGAGACAGTCTGTGGGTGGAGGGATACAGTGAGACAGTCTGTGGGTGGAGGGATACAGTGAGACAGTCTGTGGGTGGAGGGATATAGTGAGACAGTCTGTGGGTGGAGAGGTACAGTGGGGCAGTCTGTGGGTGAAGGGATATAGTGAGACAGTCTGTGGGTGGAGGGATATAGTGAGACAGTCTATGGGTGGAGAGATACAGTGAGACAGTCTATGGGTGGAGGGATACAGTGAGACAGTATGTGGGTGGAGGGATACAGTGAGACAGTCTGTGGGTGGAGGGGTACAGTGAGACAGTCTATGGGTGGAGGGATACAGTGAGACAGTCTGTGGAGGGATACAGTGAGACAGTCTGTGGAGGGATACAGTGAGACCGTCTGTGGAGGGATACAGTGAGACAGTCTGTGGGTGGAGGGATACAGTGAGTCAGTCTGTGGAGGGGTACAGTGAGACAGTCTGTGGGTGAAGGGATATAGTGAGACAGTCTGTGGGTGGAGGGATATAGTGAGACAGTCTGTGGGTGATGGGATATAGTGAGACAGTCTATGGGTGGAGGGATACAGTGAGACAGTCTGTGGGTGGAGGGATACAGTGAGACAGTCTGTGGAGGGATACAGTGATTCAGTCTGTGGATGGATTCAGTGAGACAGTCTGTGGAGGGATACAGTGAGACAGTCTGTGGAGGGATACAGTGAGACAGTCTGTGGAGGGATACAGTGAGACAGTCTGTGGAGGGTAAGTGAGACAGTCTGTGGAAGGATACAGTGAGACAGTCTGTGGAGGGATACAGTGAGACAGTCTGTGGAGGGATACAGTGAGACAGTCTGTGGAGGGAGTGTGGAGGGGTACAGTGAGACAGTCTATGGGTGGAGGGATACAGTGAGACAGTCTGTGGAGGGGTACAGTGAGACAGTCTGTGGGTGGAGGGATACAGTGAGACAGTCTGTGGATGGAGGATACAGTGAGACAGTCTGTGGAGGGGTACAGTGAGACAGTCTGTGGAGGGATACAGTGAGACAGTCTGTGGGTGAGGGATACAGTGAGACAGTCTGTGGGTGGAGGGATACAGTGAGACAGTCTGTGGGTGAGGGATACAGTGAGACAGTCTGTGGAGGGATACAGTGAGACAGTCTGTGGAGGGATACAGTGAGACAGTCTATGGAGGGATACAGTGAGACAGTCTGTGGAGGGATACAGTGAGACAGTCTGTGGAGGGATACAGTGAGACAGTATGTGGGTGGAGGGATACAGTGAGACAGTCTGTGGAGGGGTACAGTGAGACAGTCTGTGGAGGGATACAGTGAGACAGTCTGTGGAGGGATACAGTGAGACAGTCTGTGGAGGGATACAGTGAGACAGTCTGTGGAGGGATACAGTGAGACAGTCTGTGGGTGGAGGGATACAGTGAGACAGTCTGTGGAGGGGTACAGTGAGACAGTCTGTGGGTGGATATAGTGAGACAGTCTGTGGGTGGAGGGATATAGTGAGACAGTCTGTGGGTGATGGGATATAGTGAGACAGTCTATGGGTGGAGGGATACAGTGAGACAGTCTGTGGGTGGAGGGATACAGTGAGACAGTCTGTGGAGGGATACAGTGATTCAGTCTGTGGATGGATTCAGTGAGACAGTCTGTGGAAGGATACAGTGAGACAGTCTGTGGAGGAATAAAATGAGACAGTCTATGGGTGGAAGGATACAGTGAGACAGTATGTGGAGGAATAAAATGAGACAGTCTGTGGAAGGATACAGTGAGACAGTATGTGGAGGGATACAGTGAGACAGTCTGTGGAGGGATACAGTGAGACAGTCTGTGGAGGGATACAGTGAGACAGTCTGTGGAGGGGTACAGTGAGACAATCTATGGGTGGAGGATACAGTGAGACAGTCTGTGGAGGGGTACAGTGATACAGTCTGTGGAGGGATACAGTCTGTGGAAGGATACAGTGAGACAGTATGTGGAGGGATACAGTGAGACAGTCTATGGAGGGGTACAGTGATACAGTCTGTGGAGGGATACAGTGATACAGTCTGTGGAGGGATACAGTGATACAGTCTGTGGAAGGATACAGTGAGACAGTATGTGGAAGGATACAGTGAGACAGTCTATGGAGGGGTACAGTGATACAGTTTGTGGAGGGATACAGTGATACAGTCTGTGGAGGGATACAGTGAGACAGTCTGTGGAGGGATACAGTGAGACAGTCTGTGGAGGGGTACAGTGAGACAGTCTGTGGAGGGATACAATGAGACAATATGTGGAGGGATACAGTGAGACAGTCTGTGGGTGGATACAGTGAGACAGTCTATGGGTGGAGGGATACAGTGAGACAGTCTATGGAGGGATACAGTGAGACACTCTGTGGGTGGAGGGATACAGTGAGACAGTCTGTGGAGGGATACAGTGAGACAGTATGTGGGTGGAGGGATACAGTGAGACAGTCTGTAGGTGGAGGGATACAGTGAGACAGTTTGTGGGTGGAGGGATACAGTGAGACAGTCTGTGGGTGGAGGGATATAGTGAGACAGTCTGTGGGTGGAGAGGTACAGTGAGGCAGTCTGTGGGTGGAGGGATATAGTGAGACAGTATGTGGAGGGATACAGTGAGTCAGTCTGTGGAGGGGTACAGTGAGACAGTCTGTGGGTGGATGGATATAGTGAGACAGTCTATGGGTGGAGGGATACAGTGAGACAGTCTGTGGGTGGATACAGTGAGACAGTCTGTGGAGGGATACAGTGAGACAGTCTGTGGAGGGATACAGTGAGACAGTCTGTGGAGGGATACAGTGAGACAGTATGTGGGTGATGGGATATAGTCAGACAGTCTATGGGTGGAGGGATACAGTGAGACAGTCTGTGGGTGGATACAGTGAGACAGTCTGTGGAGGGATACAGTGAGACAGTCTGTGGAGGGATACAGTGAGACAGTCTGTGGAGGGATACAGTGAGTTGGTGGAGGGGTACAGTGAGACTGTCTGTGGAAGGATACAGTGAGACAGTCTGTGGTGGGATAAAATGAGACAGTCTGTGGAGGGATACAGTGAGACAGTCTGTGGAGGGATACAGTGAGACAGTCTGTGGGTGGAGGGATACAGTGAGACAGTCTGTGGGTGGAGGGATACAGTGAGACAGTCTGTGGAGGTGTACAGTGAGACACTCTATGGGTGGAGTGATACAGTGAGACAATCTGTGGAGGGGTACAGTGATACAGTCTGTGGAGGGATACAGTGATACAGTCTGTGGATGGATTCAGTGAGACAGTCTGTGGAGGGATACAGTGAGACAGTCTATGGAGGGTACAGTGAGACAGTCTGTGGAGGGACACAGTCTGTGGAGGGATACAGTGAGACAGTTTGTGGAAGGATACAGTGAGACAGTCTGTGGAGGGGTACAGTGAGACAGTCTGTGGAGGGATACAGTGAGACAGTCTATGGGTGGAGGGATACAGTGAGACAGTCTATGGTTGGAGGGATACAGTGAGACACTCTGTGGGTGGAGGGATACAGTGAGACAGTCTGTGGGTGGAGGGATAGTGAGACAGTCTATGGAGGGATACAGTGAGACAGTCTGTGGGTGGAGGGATACAGTGAGACAGTCTGTGGGTGGAGGGATACAGTGAGACAGTCTGTGGGTGGAGGGATACAGTGAGACAGTCTGTGGGTGGAGGGATATAGTGAGACAGTCTGTGGGTGGAGAGGTACAGTGGGGCAGTCTGTGGGTGAAGGGATATAGTGAGACAGTCTGTGGGTGGAGGGATATAGTGAGACAGTCTATGGGTGGAGAGATACAGTGAGACAGTCTATGGGTGGAGGGATACAGTGAGACAGTATGTGGGTGGAGGGATACAGTGAGACAGTCTGTGGGTGGAGGGGTACAGTGAGACAGTCTATGGGTGGAGGGATACAGTGAGACAGTCTGTGGAGGGATACAGTGAGACAGTCTGTGGAGGAATACAGTGAGACCGTCTGTGGAGGGATACAGTGAGACAGTCTGTGGGTGGAGGGATACAGTGAGTCAGTCTGTGGAGGGGTACAGTGAGACAGTCTGTGGGTGAAGGGATATAGTGAGACAGTCTGTGGGTGGAGGGATATAGTGAGACAGTCTGTGGGTGATGGGATATAGTGAGACAGTCTATGGGTGGAGGGATACAGTGAGACAGTCTGTGGGTGGAGGGATACAGTGAGACAGTCTGTGGAGGGATACAGTGATTCAGTCTGTGGATGGATTCAGTGAGACAGTCTGTGGAGGGATACAGTGAGACAGTCTATGGAGGGTACAGTGAGACAGTCTGTGGAGGGATACAGTGACACAGTCTGTGGAGGGATACAGTGAGACAGTTTGTGGAAGGATACAGTGAGACAGTCTGTGGAGGGGTACAGTGAGACAGTCTGTGGAGGGATACAGTGAGACAGTCTGTGGAGGGATACAGTGAGACAGTCTGTGGAGGGATACAGTGAGACAGTCTGTGGAGGGATACAGTGAGACAGTCTGTGGAGGGGTACAGTGAGACAGTCTGTGGAGGGATACAATGAGACAATCTGTGGAGGGATACAGTGAGACAGTCTGTGGGTGGATACAGTGAGACAGTCTATGGGTGGAGGGATACAGTGAGACAGTCTATGGAGGGATACAGTGAGACAGTCTGTGGGTGGAGGGATACAGTGAGACAGTCTGTGGTGGAGGGATACAGTGAGACAGTTTGTGGGTGGAGGGATACAGTGAGACAGTCTGTGGGTGGAGGGATACAGTGAGACAGTCTGTGGGTGGAGGTACAGTGAGGCAGTCTGTGGGTGGAGGGATACAGTGAGACAGTATGTGGAGGGATACAGTGAGTCAGTCTGTGGGGGGTACAGTGAGACAGTCTGTGGGTGATGGTATAGTGAGACAGTCTATGGGTGGAGGGATACAGTGAGACAGTCTGTGGTGGATACAGTGAGACAGTCTGTGGAGGGATACAGTGAGACAGTCTGTGGAGGGATACAGTGAGACAGTCTGTGGGATACAGTGAGACAGTTGTGGGTGATGGATATAGTGAGACAGTCTATGGGTGGAGGGATACAGTGAGACAGTCTGTGGTGGATACAGTGAGACAGTCTGTGGAGGGATACAGTGAGACAGTCTGTGGAGGGATACAGTGAGACAGTCTGTGGAGGGATACAGTGAGGGTGGAGGGGTACAGTGAGACGTCTGTGGAAGGATACAGTGAGACAGTCTGTGGTGGGATAAAATGAGACAGTCTGTGGAGGGATACAGTGAGACAGTCTGTGGAGGGATACAGTGAGACAGTCTGTGGGTGGAGGGATACAGTGAGACAGTCTGTGGAGGGATACAGTGAGACAGTCTGTGGAGGGTACAGTGAGACATCTTGGGTGGAGGATACAGTGAGACAATCTGTGGAGGGGTACAGTGATACAGTCTGTGGAGGGATACAGTGACACAGTCTGTGGAGGGATACAGTGAGACAGTTTGTGGAAGGATACAGTGAGACAGTCTGTGGAGGGGTACAGTGAGACAGTCTGTGGAGGGATACAGTGAGACAGTCTATGGGTGGAGGGATACAGTGAGACAGTCTATGGGTGGAGGGATACAGTGAGACAGTCTATGGGTGGAGGGATACAGTGAGACACTCTGTGGGTGGAGGGATACAGTGAGACAGTCTGTGGGTGGAGGGATAGTGAGACAGTCTATGGAGGGATACAGTGAGACAGTCTGTGGGTGGAGGGATACAGTGAGACAGTCTGTGGGTGGAGGGATACAGTGAGACAGTCTGTGGGTGGAGGGATACAGTGAGACAGTCTGTGGGTGGAGGGATATAGTGAGACAGTCTGTGGGTGGAGGGTACAGTGGGGCAGTCTGTGGGTGAGGGATATAGTGAGACAGTCTGTGGGTGGAGGGATATAGTGAGACAGTCTATGGGTGGAGAGATACAGTGAGACAGTCTATGGGTGGAGGGATACAGTGAGACAGTATGTGGGTGGAGGGATACAGTGAGACAGTCTGTGGGTGGAGGGGTACAGTGAGACAGTCTATGGGTGGAGGGATACAGTGAGACAGTCTGTGGAGGGATACAGTGAGACAGTCTGTGGAGGGATACAGTGAGACAGTCTGTGGAGGGATACAGTGAGACAGTCTGTGGGTGGAGGGATACAGTGAGTCAGTCTGTGGAGGGGTACAGTGAGACAGTCTGTGGGTGAAGGGATATAGTGAGACAGTCTGTGGGTGGAGGGATATAGTGAGACAGTCTGTGGGTGATGGGATATAGTGAGACAGTCTATGGGTGGAGGGATACAGTGAGACAGTCTGTGGGTGGAGGGATACAGTGAGACAGTCTGTGGAGGGATACAGTGAGACAGTCTGTGGATGGATACAGTGAGACAGTCTGTGGAGGGATACAGTGAGACAGTCTGTGGAGGGATACAGTGAGACAGTCTGTGGAGGGATACAGTGAGACAGTATGTGGAGGGATAAAGTGAGACAGTCTGTGGAGGGATACAGTGAGACAGTCTGTGGAGGGATACAGTGAGACAGTCTGTGGAGGGATACAGTGAGACAGTCTGTGGAGGGATCAGTGAGACATCTGTGGAGGATACAGTGAGACAGTCTGTGGAGGGGTACAGTGAGACAGTCTGTGGGTGGAGGGATACAGTGAGACAGTCTGTGGAGGGATACAGTGAGACAGTCTGTGGAGGTGTACAGTGAGACACTCTATGGGTGGAGTGATACAGTGAGACAATCTGTGGAGGGGTACAGTGATACAGTCTGTGGAGGGATACAGTGATACAGTCTGTGGATGGATTCAGTGAGACAGTCTGTGGAGGGATACAGTGAGACAGTCTATGGAGGGTACAGTGAGACAGTCTGTGGAGGGATACAGTGACACAGTCTGTGGAGGGATACAGTGAGACAGTTTGTGGAAGGATACAGTGAGACAGTCTGTGGAGGGGTACAGTGAGACAGTCTGTGGAGGGATACAGTGAGACAGTCTATGGGTGGAGGGATACAGTGAGACAGTCTATGGTTGGAGGGATACAGTGAGACACTCTGTGGGTGGAGGGATACAGTGAGACAGTCTGTGGGTGGAGGGATAGTGAGACAGTCTATGGAGGGATACAGTGAGACAGTCTGTGGGTGGAGGGATACAGTGAGACAGTCTGTGTGGAGGGATACAGTGAGACAGTCTGTGGGTGGAGGGATACAGTGAGACAGTCTGTGGGTGGAGGGATATAGTGAGACAGTCTGTGGGTGGAGAGGTACAGTGGGGCAGTCTGTGGGTGAAGGGATATAGTGAGACAGTCTGTGGGTGGAGGGATATAGTGAGACAGTCTATGGGTGGAGAGATACAGTGAGACAGTCTATGGGTGGAGGGATACAGTGAGACAGTATGTGGGTGGAGGGATACAGTGAGACAGTCTGTGGGTGGAGGGGTACAGTGAGACAGTCTATGGGTGGAGGGATACAGTGAGACAGTCTGTGGAGGGATACAGTGAGACAGTCTGTGGAGGGATACAGTGAGACAGTCTGTGGAGGGATACAGTGAGACAGTCTGTGGGTGGAGGGATACAGTGAGTCAGTCTGTGGAGGGGTACAGTGAGACAGTCTGTGGGTGAAGGGATATAGTGAGACAGTCTGTGGGTGGAGGGATATAGTGAGACAGTCTGTGGGTGATGGGATATAGTGAGACAGTCTATGGGTGGAGGGATACAGTGAGACAGTCTGTGGGTGGAGGGATACAGTGAGACAGTCTGTGGAGGGATACAGTGATTCAGTCTGTGGATGGATTCAGTGAGACAGTCTGTGGAGGGATACAGTGAGACAGTCTATGGAGGGTACAGTGAGACAGTCTGTGGAGGGATACAGTGACACAGTCTGTGGAGGGATACAGTGAGACAGTTTGTGGAAGGATACAGTGAGACAGTCTGTGGAGGGGTACAGTGAGACAGTCTGTGGAGGGATACAGTGAGACAGTCTATGGGTGGAGGGATACAGTGAGACAGTCTATGGGTGGAGGGATACAGTGAGACAGTCTATGGGTGGAGGGATACAGTGAGACACTCTGTGGGTGGAGGGATACAGTGAGACAGTCTATGGGTGGAGGGATAGTGAGACAGTCTATGGAGGGATACAGTGAGACAGTCTGTGGGTGGAGGGATACAGTGAGACAGTCTGTGGGTGGAGGGATACAGTGAGACAGTCTGTGGGTGGAGGGATACAGTGAGACAGTCTGTGGGTGGAGGGATATAGTGAGACAGTCTGTGGGTGGAGGGATATAGTGAGACAGTCTATGGGTGGAGAGATACAGTGAGACAGTCTATGGGTGGAGGGATACAGTGAGACAGTATGTGGGTGGAGGGATACAGTGAGACAGTCTGTGGGTGGAGGGGTACAGTGAGACAGTCTATGGGTGGAGGGATACAGTGAGACAGTCTGTGGAGGGATACAGTGAGACAGTCTGTGGAGGGATACAGTGAGACAGTCTGTGGAGGGATACAGTGAGACAGTCTGTGGGTGGAGGGATACAGTGAGTCAGTCTGTGGAGGGGTACAGTGAGACAGTCTGTGGGTGAAGGGATATAGTGAGACAGTCTGTGGGTGGAGGGATATAGTGAGACAGTCTGTGGGTGATGGGATATAGTGAGACAGTCTATGGGTGGAGGGATACAGTGAGACAGTCTGTGGGTGGAGGGATACAGTGAGACAGTCTGTGGAGGGATACAGTGAGACGGACTGTGGAGGGATACAGTGAGACAGTCTATGGAGGGATACAGTGAGACAGTCTGTGGAGGGATACAGTGAGACAGTCTGTGGAGGGATACAGTGAGACAGTATGTGGGTGGAGGGATACAGTGAGACAGTCTGTGGAGGGGTACAGTGAGACAGTCTGTGGAGGGATACAGTGAGACAGTCTATGGAGGGATACAGTGAGACAGTCTGTGGAGGGATACAGTGAGACATCTGTGGAGGGATACAGTGAGACAATCTGTGGAGGGATACAGTGAGACAGTCTGTGGAGGGGTACAGTGAGACAGTCTGTGGATGGATACAGTGAGACAGTCTGTGGAGGGGTACAGTGAGACAGTCTATGGAGGGATACAGTGAGACAGTCTGTGGAGGGATACAGTGAGACAGTCTGTGGAGGGATACAGTGAGAGAGTCTATGGAGGGATACAGTGAGACAGTCTGTGGGTGGAGGGATACAGTGAGACAGTCTGTGGAGGGATACAGTGAGACAGTCTGTGGGTGAGGGATATAGTGAGACAGTCTGTGGGTGGAGGGATACAGTGAGACAGTCTGTGGGTGGGGATACAGTGAGACAGTCTGTGGGTGGAGGGATACAGTGAGACAGTCTGTGGTGGGGTACAGTGAGACAGTCTGTGGAGGGGTACAGTGAGACAGTCTATGGGTGGAGGGATACAGTGAGACAGTATGTGGGTGGAGGGATACAGTGAGACAGCCTGTGGGTGGAGGGGTACGGTGAGACTGACAGTCTGTGGAAGGATACAGTGAAACAGTCTGTGGAGGGGTACAGTGATACAGTCTGTGGAGGGATACAGTGATAGGGGGATACAAGCACAGGGGGATACAGTTATAGGGGAATACAGGCACAGGGGGATACAGTGATGTATTTTCAGGGATCATTGTAGAGGGTGATGTGGGCGAAATAGTCACCTAGGGACCCTGACCTCACCCTCTGGGGGCCCCACTTCTCCCTAAAAAAATATTTGTTTTAACAATGTTCATACAAAATTTGGCCAGTAAAATACATTCTTACCTAACCCTAGAATGAACCCTGATTTTGCAATACACAAAAACTGCCTGAAAAGTAATATGGTTGTGTTCAATTCTATATTGTTTCAAGCACTGTTATGTTCCATCAATATCCGGACCACCACATTATCCTCTGTGATTCTAGCCTTCTCTTTTTATTCTGTGATTATGTTATGCAAGTAAACTTATTCTCTCACAGACAATCTGCATCAACTAGCAATCAAATTCACAACTCATTCACTGCCAGTCCCTTAACATTCAGACACAAAATTAGGATATCCCAGACATGGGGCTTTTGAAGTAGAGACTAATTCACAACTCATTCACTGCCAGTCCCTTAACATTCAGACACAAAATTAGGATATCCCAGACATGGGGCTTTTGAAGTAGAGACTAATTCACAACTCATTCACTGCCAGTCCCTTAACGTTCAGACACAAAACTAGGATATCCCAGACATGGGGCTTTTGAAGTAGAGACTAATTCACAACTCATTCACTGCCAGTCCCTTAACGTTCAGACACAAAATTAGGATATCCCAGACATGGGGCTTTTGAAGTAGAGACTAATTCACAACTCATTCACTGCCAGTCCCTTAACGTTCAGACACAAAATTACGATATCCAAGACATGGAACTTTTGAAGTAGAGACATCATTAATTTGCATTAACTTCTGGTAGACGCCATGCAACACATTTATCATTTCCCACATATAGCCGCCATTCCACGCTGTTATCACTTCCCACATATAGCCGCCATTCCATGCTGTTATCACTTCCCACATATAGCCGCCATTTCACGATGTTATCACTTCCCACATATAGCCGCCGTTCCACACTGTTATCACTTCCCACATATAGCCGCTGTTCCACACTGTTATCACTTCCCACATATAGCCGCAGTTCCACGCTGTTATCACTTCTCACATATAGCTGCCGTTCCACACTGTTATCACTTCCCACATATAGCCGCCGTTCCACACTGTTATCACTTCCCACATATAGCCGCAGTTATCACTTCCCACATATAGCCGCCGTTCCACGCTGTTATCACTATCACTATGACCACTAAATCGTTAATATATTCTCTCTCTGAGCACTGCTCTGTGTACCCATGTGCTTCGACGTAGGCGGATAACTTCTTATTCGCCGGGTATGATCATGTATGTTTTACGTTTATTTATCGTCGCTACCGGTTGCCCATATGAGCGACGCCTCCTGAAGAGATTAGTCATTTTAGATTGTGGAGAATAGTGCAATGATACAGACAGAGACCCATTCCAGAATCTCCCCTGGTTCTTTTACGTGCACGGTGTAAAGCACCGACACGAGACCTCGGTTTAACGTCCCATCTGAAAGACTGTTAATTTTATTAGGGTCAGACGGGGGATCGAACAGTAATAATATATTAACCTAAATCTCATGTAGTCTAAGTAATATATATGGAGGTGGGATAGATATGGCGACTACTTATCCACTGCATGATAGCTAAATGGATGTCGTTTGTATGGAGATATAATAGTATATTAACCTAAATCTCATGTAGTCCTAGTAGCCTAATATATATGGAGGTGGGATAGATATGGTGACTACTTATCCACTGCATGATAGCTAAATGGATGTCGTTTGTATGGAGATATAATAGTATATATTAACCTATATCTCATGTAGTCCCAGTAATATATATGGAGGTGGGATAGCTATGGCGACTACTTGTTCACTGCATGATAGCTAAATGGATGTCGTTTGTATGGAGATATAATAGTATATTAACCTAAATCTCTATGAAGGAAAGGGTTAAAAAGTACACAAAACAATTGACTTACTTTTTCTGTTAACAAGTTCCAGGGCTTTCCTCTTCTTTACATTTTCTGGCAAGAATCTTCTGTCCCTAAAATAAATGAAATGTCTTGTATTAGTTTTAATTAACAGATTAATGACTGAACATAGCATACAAATTACTGTTACCTCAAGTCCAAACAAGTTGCTATAACGTTAGACTAATTGCTCTTGAGGCCTCATTCCTGATGGAATCCATTGTCATGAGGGAGGGAGGGAGGGAGGGAGGGAGGCAGAAGAGGAAACCTGGATATAAGTGTCTTGCCCTAAGGTCACAATCAATGTGGTTCTAGCATGGTTCGAACTCCCAACCTCTCAGATACGAGGTGTACACTGAATCCATTACACCATCAATGCACTGTATGTATGGTATGTATGGTATGGTATGTATGGTATGTATGGTATGGTATGTATGGTATGTATGGTATGTATGGTATGTATGGTATGTATGGTATGTATGGTATCGTATGGTATGTATGGTATGGTATGGTATGTATGGTATGGTATGTATGGTATGTAATGGTATGGTATGGTATGTATGGTATGTAATGGTATGGTATGTATGGTATGTATGATATGCATGGTATGGTATGTAATGGTATGGTATGTAATGGTATAGTATGTAATGGTATGGTATGTATGGTATGTATGGTATGTATGGTATGTATGGTATGGTATGTATGGTATGGTATGTATGGTATGTATGGTATGTATGGTATGATATGTATGGTATGGTATGTATGGTATGTAATGGTATGTATGGTATGTATGGTATGTATGGTATGGTATGTATGGTATGTATGATATGTAATGGTATGAATGGTATGTATAGTATGTATGGTATGTATGGTATGCATGGTATGTATGGTATGTATGGTATGTATGGTATGGTATGTATGGTATGTATGGTATGTAATGGTATGTATGGTATGTATGGTATGTATGGTATGGTATGGTATGTATGGTATGTATGGTATGTAATGGTATGGTATGGTATGTAATGGTATGTATGGTATGTAATGGTATGTATGGTATATAATGGTATGGTATGGTATGGTATGTAATGGTATGTATGGTATGTAATGGTATGGTATGTATCGTATGTAATGGTATGGTATGTAATGGTATGGTATGTATGGTATGTATGGTATATAATGGTATGGTATGGTATGGTATGGTATGTATGGTATGTAATGGTATGTATGGTATGTATGGTATGTATGGTATGGTATGGTATGGTATGGTATGGTATATATGGTATGTAATGGTATGGTATGTATGGTATGTAATGGTATGGTATGTAATGGTATGGTATGGTATGTATGGTATGTAATGGTATGTATGGTATGTATGGTATGTATGGTATGGTATGTATGGTATGTAATGGTATGTATGGTATGTATGGTATGTATGGTATGTATGGTATGGTATGGTATGGTATGGTATATATGGTATGTAATGGTATGGTATGTATGGTATGTAATGGTATGGTATGTAATGGTATGGTATGGTATGTAATGGTATGTATGGTATGTAATGGTATGGTATGTAATGGTATGGTATGGTATGTAGTGTTGGTATGGTATGGTATGTATGGTATGTATGGTATGTAATGGTATGTATGGTATGTATGGTTGTATGGTATGTATGGTATGTAATGGTATGTATGGTATGTATGGTATGGTATGTATGGTATGTATGGTATGTATGGTATGTATGGTATGTTATGGTATGTATGGTATGTAATGGTATGGTATGGTATGTAATGGTATGGTATGGTATGTATGGTATGGTATGTATGGTATGTAATGGTATGGTATGGTATGGTATGGTATGTATGGTATGGTATGTATGGTATGGTATGGTATGTATGGTATGTATGGTATGTAATGGTATGGTATGTAATGGTATGTATGGTATGTATGGTATGTAATGGTATGTTATGGTATGTAATGGTATGGTATGGTTATGGTATATGGTATGGTATGTAATGGTATGTATGGTAGTATGGTATTATGTATGGTATGTAATGGTATGTATGGTATGGAATGGTATGTATGGTATGTATTGGGGTATGTATGGTATGTATATTGGGTATGGTATGGTATGGTATGTATGGTATGGTATGTATGGTATGTAGTGGTATGTTATGGTGTATGGTAATGTATGGTATGTATGGTATGGTATGTATGTATGTATGTATGGTATCGTATGATGGTATGTATGGATGTTGTATGGTATGTATGGTATCGTATGGTATGTTATGGTATGGTATGTATGGTATTAAGGTATGGTATGGTATGTATGGTATGTAATGGTATGGTATGTATGGTATGTATTGATGTATGTATGGTATGGTATGTAATGGTATGGTATGGTATGGTATGGTATGTTATGGTATGGTATGGTATGTTATGGTATGGTATGTATGGTATGGTATGGTATGTATGGTATGTATGGTATGTATGGTATGGTATGTATGGTATGTATGATATGTAATGGTATGAATGGTATGAATGGTATGTATGGTATGTATGGTATGTATGGTATGTATGGTATGGTATGTATTGTATGGTATGTATGGTATGTATGGTATGTAATGGTATGTATGGTATGTATGGTATGGTATTGTATGGTATGGTATGGTATAGTATGTAATGGTATGTATGGTATGTAATGGTATGTATGGTATGTATGGTATGTATGGTATGTATGGTATGTATGGTATGTAATGGTATGGTATGTATGGTATGTAATGGTATGGTATGGTATGTAATGGTATGTATGGTATGTAATGGTATGTTGGTATGTAATGGTATGTATGGTATGTAATGATATGGTATGTATGGTATGTAATGGTATGGTATGTAATGGTATGTTATGGTATGTAATGGTATGGTATGGTATGGTATGTTGGTATGTATGGTATGTAATGGTATGGTATGTAATGGTATGTTATGGTATGTAATGGTATGGTATGGTATGTAATGGTATGGTATGGTATGTAATGGTATGGTATGGTATGTAATGGTATGGTATGTATGGTATGTAATGGTATGGTATGTATGGTATGTAATGGTATGTAATGGTATGTTGGTATGGTATGGTATGTATGGTATGTAATGGTATGTAATGGTATGTATGGTATGTAATGGTATGTATGGTATGTATGGTATGGTATGTATGGTATGTATGGTATGTATGGTATGTATGGTATGTATGGTATGTATGGTATGTATGGTATGTATGTGGTATGAATGGTATGGTATGGTATGTTATGGTATGGTATGGTATGTAATGGTATGGTATGTATGGTATGTTATGGTATGGTATGGTATGTATGGTATGTAATGGTATGTATGGTATGTAATGGTAGTATGGTATGTATGGTGTATGGTATGTATGGTATGTATGGTATGTATGGTATGTATGGTATGTATGTTATGTATGGTATGTATGGTATGGTATGTAATGGTATGTAATAGTATGGTATGTATGGTATGGTATGTATGGTATGGTATGGTATGTATGGTATGTATGGTATGTAATGGTATGTATGGTATGTATGGTATGTAATGGTATGTATGGTATGTATGGTATGTATGGTATGTATGGTATGTATGGTATGTATGGTATGTAATGGTATCGTATGGTATGTAATGGTATTAATGGTATGTAATGTATGTAATGGTATGGTTATGGTATGGTATGGTATGGTATGTAATGGTATGGTATGTATAGTATGTAATGGTATGTAATGGTATGGTATGGTATGTAATGGTATGTATGGTATGTATGGTATGGTATGTAATGGTATGTAATGGTATGTAATGGTATTGTATGGTATGGTATGTATGGTATGTAATGGTATGGTATAGTATGTATGGTATGGTATGTATGGTATGTATGGTATGGTATGTATGGTATGTATGGTATGTAATGGTATGTAATGGTATGGTATGGTATGTATGGTATGGTATGTATGGTATGTAATGGTATGGTATGGTATGGTATGGTATGTATGGTATGTATGGTATGTATGGTATGGTATGGTAGTATGGTATGTATGGTATGTATGGTATGGTATGTATGGTATGTAATGGTATGTATGGTATGTATGGTATGTTATGGTATGTATGGTATGTATGGTATGGTATGTATAGTATGTAATGGTATGTAATGGTATGTAATGGTATGGTATGGTATGTATGGTATGGTATGTATGGTATGTATGGTATGTATGGTATGGTATGTATGGTATGTATGGTATGTATGGTATGGTATGGTATGGTATGTAATGGTATGGTATGTAATGGTATGGTATGTAATGGTATGGTATGTAATGGTATGGTATGGTATGTAATGGTATCGTATGTATGGTATGTAATGGTATGGTATGTATGGTATGTAATGGTATGTATGGTATGTATGGTATGGTATGTATGGTATGTATGGTATGTATGGTATGTATGGTATGTATGGTATGGTATGTAATGGTATGTATGTTATGTTATATTTCTGGTTTTACGCCTGCATCAGCACCATTTTGGGCTATATTGCCGGCGGGCAGTTTACCTAACAACACCTTTCCTGGGCAGGCTCCAACGGTTAACCAGTACTTGGGTGCACCAACCTCCGTAAGAAACTGCCAACTTTTTCATATAAATGAGACACGGCCTGAGCGGGGCTCGAACCCGTGACCATCAGTGATGATAGGTTACAGTGGTATACAAGTCAGCGTGTAATGGTATGTAATAGTATGGTATGTATGGTATGGTATGTATAGTATGTATGGTATGTATGGTATGTAATGGTATGTATGGTATGTATGGTATGTATGGTATGTATGGTATGTAATGGTATGGTATGGTATGTAATGGTATGTAATGGTATGTAATGGTATGTATGGTATGGTATGGTATGGTATGTAATGGTATGGTATGTATGGTATGTAATGGTATGGTATGTATGGTATGTAATGGTATGTAATGGTATGTAATGGTATGTAATGGTATGGTATGGTATGTATGGTAT
>CM026397.1:25591585-25624085 GCA_014843695.1 Archivesica marissinica | reverse complement strand
ATATGGAAACTGGCTGCTTAATACAGGTTGGCTTCTTAACGGAGGTGATCACTAACACAGGTTTGACTGTAAATGGTTTCTTAAAATCGACAGCCAACGTGTATGAGTAACGCGATTCAAATGGTCATACACCAAAATGTGCTAGTCAGGTAAATAATCCTAAAGCCCAATTGCTATAATAAGCGTTGGAGAGCTTATCACGTCGACCATATCAAGCATGCTTAGCAACCACCGGGTGGCTGTGACATTGATCCATGCGTGAAACTCAATATTAGGATGAACAAGAAAATCTATTACATATAAATAAGATTGACGATTGAAAACTCACTCTGCATAATATACACTCGGATAGTGTATTGAGTGAATGTATATACATTATAAAGTGCATAGTTTAGTAATTAAATGCAAACATGTTGACAATAACATGAAACATAATAGTATATATACCACATCCATGCTGGAACATCCGCGAATCATATGGGAACAAACTATTGTTGCAGAATTTCCAACTACGTAAATAGATTGACCTGGCCATTTCTGGATTCCAGCTCAAGCCTGTATTTCTATGCGCATACCAGTGAAAGCTTGGAACTAGTTCCCATGAAAACAATTGGACAATTTTAATACCTATAATACGAATACATAGCAGTAATTATTATCACATACATTACCATTCGTCCAGAAAACCAGCAAATTCTACACCAGAATACGGAATAAATCACCATTAAAACAGCATATGTCTAACGTCTTTGCCTCGTGTTGCCTTTTAATTAAACTAAAAGTATATCTTATTTAATTGGAGAGGGGATTTATGTACACGAGACATCCTGTGAGTACATTATGACAGTTTGCATCATATGACGGCCTTTAATTGACGTTTTCCGTGATATATTGCTTACGCATAGACACACTGCCTCACAAATACAATCTCATTTATACGAGTGTCAACAAATAATACGCACAAACATGTTGATGTAAGGCCATACTAGATCGCATAGTGAGATGTGTATATGGATCTGTAGACGATCTGTAGTGCAATAGTTAACACGTTGGACTTGTAAATTCAGGGATCGCAGGTTCGATCCCCCGTCCGACCCTAATAAAATTAATAGTCTTTCTGGTGGGTCTTTAAGCAGATGTCTCGTGTCGGTGCTATGCACCGTGCACGTAAAAGAACCAGGATCTACTCTGGAATTGGTCTCTGTCTGTATCATTGAACTATACCAACATAACTAATCTCTTCATGAGGCGTCGCTCATATGGGCAACCGGTAGCGACGATAAATAAACGTAAAACATACATGTATATATGGCATTGGAATTATTAAAAAATTATGATGACGAGACGCGCATTGTTCCAAATTATTTAATGGCATTACAAGTGCATGTATATAGCTTATATCACATTTAGAATAGTTGAAAAGCACGTTGGTGACTCGGTCTACTGTGCATGTGCTGTTTGTGTTGGTTTAAACTTAACTAAACATTGACATACAGTGAAACCTGTCTTAAGCAGCCAGCCAAGGGAATCACAAAAAGTTGCTGCTTTGCACAGGTGGCCGCTTAATAGAGATCAAATGTAAAATACTGAATACAACATATTGGGAATCTGGAAACTGGCTGCTTAATGCAGGTTGACTGGAGGTGACCACTAACACAGGTTTGAATGTACATAGATAAAACACTGGGTATAAGACATCGATCAGATCGTGGATGAGCTGATTAGCAATTAATTCTTAGTGTACATGAAACAGTGTCATTATGTAAATATAATAAACAGGAATTATTTACACAAAGATAAACATTCCTCCTGTAAAATGTCACAACAGGTTTTGGCTCTACTTCCAACTAATGACGAATTGGTACATATGATGTTCTACTGGTGTGCTTACGAGTTAAGAAAATCCATGTATCAATTACAAATGTATCGTATCGTATCGGTATTGATGGTCATACGTCGTCTAACTTCTATAAACCCCTCTTGTTTGTATACTCGTGGAAGTCGTGATAGTACAGTGGTAGCGCGTTCGCTGCTGGTACAAAATGTTCGCGGAGTTCGAGCCCCGCTTGAGCAGTTTGGATTGTGCCCTTAGGTAAGGTATTTAAATTCCACGTTGCCTCTTCTCTCTCCCTCGTGGCGATGGATTACTCCCCTCAACTCCTCTCCTCTCTGTCTCTCTCCCCCCTCTCCTCCCCCTCTCTCTCCCCTCCCCCTCTCTCCCCCCTCTCTCTTGGATGAAAATTCAAAACATATGGTACAAAGGAAACAATGATAAAAATAGAGGAAACCAATTAAGAGGACAGAATGTTCCTCCTTATAAAAGAGTATTCATGGGCAGTAACTGAGCAATGTCTCTCAATCTACAGAAAATGTATCCTACTGCAAATGACTAAAATTCAACCAAAATGCAAGCTACTGAGACATGGTGGACACCGGATACAGATGTATACACATAGACTCTAAAATCTCTAACCAACGAGGATTCAACAGACAGAAATTGATGAGATAGAAGTTGAACGGATGTTAGTGACTAGTATTCAATGGCACTGAGACGTGTTATTTAAATGTCACACATTATTTCATTGGATTCAGGAAATGTCATATTAGAACTTGTCTAATATATGGGACGTGACATATGATGAACGTACTTAACAATTTCCTTCCAGAACATATCGCATTGTTAACCAGACAAATCTAGCCGAAGATGCATACATATTTACATCGCTATTGCATTTCCTTCGATTAACGGATATGCCCTGATTGTATACAATGTCGTCTGGAAATTACGGGCATGCGCATTCGCAGTATTTAGGCAGCGTTCTTACAGTTACACTGTTCCCAGGATGGCCAGGATACCTGTTCCGACGCACTGTAAGTTGCAAATCTGGACTAAGAATGTTTTTAATGCAAACTGTGCTATATTTTCGAGACTTGAACTTCGGCAGGATACAGTGAACTTGGCACTGGTGGTAAAGAAAGGGGTATTTCTTGCATAAGATGACGAAAGCAAACGTCTGAAGTATTATCTTAAATTGTAGTCCAGAACAATTGGCGACTAAATGTGTAAGGGAGGTAATGAATAATCCTCCTCCTATGTTAAATCAACAAATATTGACACGAGTTGTCATCCACACCTTGTCCCATTTCAAATTAAAAGAATGTCTTAGAGAAGCCTTTCATGCGCAAACAAATTTAACAAGAATAATTATTACATATAAATACAGTCAAACCTGCCTTAAGCAGCCAACAAAGGGAATCACACAAAGTGGCTGCTTAGCACAGGTGGCTGCTTAATAGAGGTCAACTGTGATAGCAAAACAACCTATTGGAATCTGGAAATTGGCTGCTTAATGCAGGTTGGCTGCTTAATAGAGGTGACCACTAACACAGGTTTGACTGTATGTAAGGACGATTGAACATTTACTCTGCATAATACACACTCAGATAGTGTATGGAGTGAATGTATATAAATTATAAAGTGCATACTTTAGTAATAAAATGCAAACATGTTGATAATAACCCTGTCGAGCATAATAGTATATACCACATCCCTGCTGTAACATCCACGAACAATATGGGAACCAATTATTGTTGCAGAATTTCAAATAGATTGACCTGGTCATATCTGAATTCCAACTCAAGCCTGTATTTTTATGCGCACACCAGTGAAAGCTTGGAACTAGTTCCCTGAAAACAATTGGACAATTTTAATACCTATCTACGAATACATAGCAGTAATTTTTATCACATAAATTCCCATTCGTGCAGAAAAATATACTCCCGGTACTGTCTATAAACACACCAACATTATAACAGAGGGCATGTAGAAATATAAATGAATGGCCATTTTTTCGATGCACCTTTCCATATAAAAAATGCTACCAAAATGTCACCACTAGAACACATAATGAAATTAAAACATAACCCGACGCACATTAAAAGCACATCTTGCCATTTTAGGCAAAATAAAACGGATTCTTTCCTCCGCCATTGGCTGAATCATTCCTTAACAACATAATAGTGGTCATCTCAATAAGACATGCAAATATCCAACAATGGAAGATTATTAGACAGCGGATATCTCGGCAGAAAAATGCAAGATTATTAGACAGAGGATATCTCGGCAGAAAAATGCAAGAATATTAGACAGAGGATATCTCGGCAGAAAAATGCAAGATTATTAGACAGAGGATATCTCGGCAGAAAAATGCAAGATTATTAGACAGAGCTAGGATATCTCGGCAGAAAAATGCAAGAATATTAGACAGAGGATATCTCGGCAGAAAAATGCAAGATTATTAGACAGAGGATATCTCGGCAGAAAAATGCAAGAATATTAGACAGAGGATATCTCGGCAGAAAAATGCAAGATTATTAGACAGAGCTAGGGTATCTCGTCAGAAAAATGCAAGAATATTAGACAGCGGATATCTCGGCAGAAAAATGCAAGATTATTAGACAGAGGATATCTCGGCAGAAATATGCAACATTATTAGACAGAGGATATCTCGGCAGAAAAATGCAAGATTATTAGACAGAGGATATCTCGGCAGAAAAATGCAAGATTATTAGATAGAGGATACCTCGGCAGAAAAATGCAAGATTATTAGACAGAGGATATATCGGCAGTGAAAAATGCAAACATATTAGACAGAGGATATCTCGGCAGAAAACTGCCAGAATATTAGACAGAGGATATCTCGGCAGAAAAATGCATGATTATTAGACAGCGGATATCTCGGCAGAAAAATGCAAGATTATTGGACAGAGGATACCTCGGCAGAAAAAATGCAAGATTATTAGACAGAGGATACATCGGCAGTGAAACATGAAAACATATTAGACAGAGGATATCTCGCAGAAAAATGCAAGACTATTATACAGAGGATACCTCGGCAGAAAAATGCAAGATTATTAGACAGAGGATACCTCGGCAGGAAAATGCAGGATTATTAGCTAGAGGATACCTCGGCAGAAAAATGCAAGATTATTAGACAGAGGATACATCGGCAGTGAAAAATGAAAACATATTAGACAGAGGATATCTCGCAGAAAAATGCAAGACTATTATACAGAGGATACCTCGGCAGAAAAATGCAAGATTATTAGACAGAGGATACCTCGGCAGGAAAATGCAGGATTATTAGCTAGAGGATACCTCGGCAGAAAAATGCAAGATTATTAGACAGAGGATACATCGGCAGTGAAAAATGAAAACATATTAGACAGAGGATATCTCGCAGAAAAATGCAAGACTATTAGACAGAGGATACCTCGGCAGAAAAATGCAAGATTATTAGACAGAGGATACCTCGGCAGGAAAATGCAGGATTATTAGCTAGAGGATACCTCGGCAGAAAAATGCAAGATTATTAGACAGAGGATATCTCGGCAGTGAAAAATGCAAACATATTAGACAGAGGATATCTCGGCAGAAAAATGCAAGATTATTAGACAGAGGATATCTCGGCAGAAAAATGCAAGATTATTAGACAGAGGATATCTCGGCAGAAAAATGCAACATTATTAGACAGAGGATATCTCGGCAGAAAAATGCAAGATTATTAGACAGAGGATACCTCGGCAGAAAAATGCAGTATTAGACAGAGGATATCTCGGCAGAAAAATGCAAGATTATTAGACAGAGGATATCTCGGCAGAAAAATGCAAGATTATTAGACAGAGGATATCTCGGCAGAAAAATGCAAGATTATTAGACAGAGGATATCTCGGCAGAAAAATGCAAGATTATTAGACAGAGGATATCTCGGCAGAAAAATGCAAGATTATTAGACAGAGGATATCTCGGCAGAAAAATGCAAGATTATTAGACAGAGGATATCTCGGCAGAAAAATGCAAGATTATTAGACAGAGGATACCTCGGCAGTGAAAAATGAAAACATATTAGACAGAGGATATCTCGCAGAAAAATGCAAGACTATTATACAGAGGATACCTCGGCAGAAAAATGCAAGATTATTAGACAGAGGATATCTCGGCAGAAAAATGCAAGATTCTTATACAGAGGATACCTCGGCAGTGAACAATGAAAACATATTAGACAGAGGATATCTCGGCAGAAAAATGCAAGATTATTAGACAGAGGATATCTCGACAAAAAAATGCAAGATTATTAGGCAGAGGATACCTCGGCAGAAAAATGCAAGATTATTAGACAGAGGATATCAAGTCAGAAAAATGCAAGATTATTAGACAGAGGATATCTCGGCAGAAAAATGCAAGCTTATTAGACAGAGGATATCTCGGCAGAAAAATGCAAGCATATTAGACAGAGGATATATCGGCAGAAAAATGCAAGCTTATTAGACAGAGGATATCTCGGCAGAAAAATGCAAGCATATTAGACAGAGGATATCTCGGCAGAAAAATGCAAGCTTATTAGACAGAGGATATCTCGGCAGAAAAATGCAAGATTATTAGACAGAGGATATCTCGGCAGAAAAATGCAAGCTTATTAGACAGAGGATATATCGGCAGAAAAATGCAAGATTATTAGACAGAGGATATCTCGGCAGAAAAATGCAAGATTATTAGACAGAGGATATCTCGGCAGAAAAATGCAAGATTATTAGACAGAGGATATCTCGGCAGAAAAATGCAAGATTATTAGACAGAGGATATCTCGGCAGAAAAATGCAAGATTATTAGACAGAGGATATCCGGCAGAAAAATGCATGATTATTAGACAGCGGATATCTCGGCAGAAAAATGCAAGATTATTAGACAGAGGATATCTCGGCAGAAAAATGCAAGATTATTAGACAGAGGATATCTCGGCAGAAAAATGCAAACATATTAGACAGAGGATATCTCGGCAGAAAAATGCAAGATTATTAGACAGAGGATATCTCGGCAGAAAAATGCAAGATTATTAGACAGAGGATATCTCGGCAGAAAAATGCAAGATTATTAGACAGAGGATATCTCGGCAGAAAAATGCAAGATTATTAGACAGTAGGATATCTCGGCAGAAAAATGCAAGAATATTAGACAGAGGATATCTCGGCAGAAAAATGCAAGATTATTAGACAGAGGATATCTCGGCAGAAAAATGCAAGAATATTAGACAGAGGATATCTCGGCAGAAAAATGCAAGATTATTAGACAGAGTGAGTATCTCGTCAGAAAAATGCAAGAATATTAGACAGCGGATATCTCGGCAGAAAAATGCAAGATTATTAGACAGAGGATATCTCGGCAGAAATATGCAACATTATTAGACAGAGGATATCTCGGCAGAAAAATGCAAGATTATTAGACAGAGGATATCTCGGCAGAAAAATGCAAGATTATTAGATAGAGGATACCTCGGCAGAAAAATGCAAGATTATTAGACAGAGGATATATCGGCAGTGAAAAATGCAAACATATTAGACAGAGGATATCTCGGCAGAAAACTGCCAGATTATTAGACAGAGGATATCTCCTCGGCAGAAAAACAATATTAGACAGAGGATATCTCGGCAGAAAACTGCAATATTAGACAGAGGATATCTCGGCAGAAAAATGCATGATTATTAGACAGAGGATATCTCGGCAGAAAAATGCAAGATTATTAGACAGAGGATACCTCGGCAGAAAAATGCAAGATTATTAGACAGAGGATACATCGGCAGTGAAAAATGAAAACATATTAGACAGAGGATATCTCGCAGAAAAATGCAAGACTATTATACAGAGGATACCTCGGCAGAAAAATGCAAGATTATTAGACAGAGGATACCTCGGCAGGAAAATGCAGGATTATTAGCTAGAGGATACCTCGGCAGAAAAATGCAAGATTATTAGACAGAGGATACATCGGCAGTGAAAAATGAAAACATATTAGACAGAGGATATCTCGCAGAAAAATGCAAGACTATTATACAGAGGATACCTCGGCAGAAAAATGCAAGATTATTAGACAGAGGATACCTCGGCAGGAAAATGCAGGATTATTAGCTAGAGGATACCTCGGCAGAAAAATGCCAGATTATTAGACAGAGGATATCTCGGCAGTGAAAAATGCAAACATATTAGACAGAGGATATCTCGGCAGAAAAATGCAAGATTATTAGACAGAGGATACCTCGGCAGAAAAATGCAAGATTATTAGACAGAGGATATCTCGGCAGAAAAATGCAACATATTAGACAGAGGATATCTCGGCAGAAAAATGCAAGATTATTAGACAGAGGATATCTCGGCAGAAAAATGCAAGCTTATTAGACAGAGGATATCTCGGCAGAAAAATGCAAGATTATTAGACAGAGGATATCGGCAGAAAAATGCAAATATTAGACAGAGGATATCTCGGCAGAAAAATGCAAGATTATTAGACAGAGGATACCTCGGCAGAAAAATGCAAGCTTATTAGACAGAGGATATCTCGGCAGAAAAATGCAAGATTATTAGACAGGATATATCGGCAGTGAAAAATGCAAACATATTAGACAGAGGATATCTCGGCAGAAAAATGCAAGATTATTAGACAGAGGATATCTCGGCAGAAAAATGCAAGATTATTAGACAGAGGATATCTCGGCAGAAAACTGCAAAATTATTAGACAGAGGATATCTCGGCAGAAAAATGCATGATTATTAGACAGCGGATATCTCGGCAGAAAAATGCAAGATTATTAGACAGAGGATACCTCGGCAGTGAAAAATGAAAACATATTAGACAGAGGATATCTCGCAGAAAAATGCAAGACTATTATACAGAGGATACCTCGGCAGAAAAATGCAAGATTATTAGACAGAGGATATTCGGCAGAAAAATGCAAGATAAAACCCAAAAAATATTAGACAGAGGATATCTCGGCAGAAAAATGCAAGATTATTAGACAGAGGATATCTCGGCAGAAAAATGCAAGATTATTAGACAGAGGATATCTCGGCAGAAAAATGCAAGATTATTAGACAGAGGATATCTCGGCAGAAAAATGCAAGAATATTAGACAGAGGATATCTCGGCAGAAAAATGCAAGATTATTAGACAGAGAAAAATGCAATATTAGACAGGGATATCTCGGCAGAAAAATGCAAGATTATTAGACAGAGGATATCTCGGCAGAAAAATGCAACATTATTAGACAGAGGATATCTCGGCAGAAAAATGCAAGATTATTAGACAGAGGATATCTCGGCAGAAAAATGCAAGCTTATTAGACAGAGGATATCTCGGCAGAAAAATGCAAGATTATTAGACAGAGGATACCTCGGCAGAAAAATGCAAGATTATTAGACAGAGGATATATCGGCAGTGAAAAATGCAAACATATTAGACAGAGGATATCTCGGCAGAAAACTGCAAGATTATTAGACAGAGGATATCTCGGCAGAAAAATGCATGATTATTAGACAGCGGATATCTCGGCAGAAAAATGCAAGATTATTAGACAGAGGATATCTCGGCAGAAAAATGCAAGATTATTAGACAGAGGATATCTCGGCAGAAAAAATGCAAGATTATTAGACAGAGGATACCTCGGCAGTGAAAAATGAGAACATATTAGACAGAGGATATCTCGGCAGTGAAAAATGCAAACATATTAGACAGAGGATATCTCGGCAGAAAAATGCATGATTATTAGACAGCGGATATCTCGGCAGAAAAAATGCAAGATTATTAGACAGAGGATACCTCGGCAGTGAAAAATGAAAACATATTAGACAGAGGATATCTCGCAGAAAAATGCAAGACTATTATACAGAGGATACCTCGGCAGAAAAATGCAAGATTATTAGACAGAGGATATATCGGCAGAAAAATGCAAGATTCTTATACAGAGGATACCTCGGCAGTGAACAATGAAAACATATTAGACAGAGGATATCTCGGCAGAAAAATGCAAGATTATTAGACAGAGGATATCTCGACAATAAAATGCAAGATTATTAGGCAGAGGATACCTCGGCAGAAAAATGCAAGATTATTAGACAGAGGATATCAAGTCAGAAAAATGCAAGCTTATTAGACAGAGGATATCTCGGCAGAAAATTGCAAGATTATTAGACAAGGATATCTCGGCAGAAAAATGCAAGCTTATTAGACAGAGGATATCTCGGCAGAAAAATGCAAGATTATTAGACACAGGATTACTCGGCAGAAAAATGCAAGCTTATTAGACAGAGGATATCTCGGCAGAAAAATGCAAGCATATTAGACAGATGATATATCGGCAGAAAAATGCAAGCTTATTAGACAGAGGATATCTCGGCAGAAAAATGCAAGCATATTAGACAGAGGATATCTCGGCAGAAAAATGCAAGCATATTAGACAGAGGATATATCTCGGCAGAAAAATGCAAGCTTATTAGACATAGGATATCTCGGCAGAAAAATGCAAGTTTATTAGACAGAGGATATCTCGGCAGAAAAATGCAAGATTATTAGACACAGGATTACTCGGCAGAAAAATGCAAGCTTATTAGACAGAGGATATCTCGGCAGAAAAATGCAAGCATATTAGACAGAGGATATATCGGCAGAAAAATGCAAGCTTATTAGACAGAGGATATCTCGGCAGAAAAATGCAAGCATATTAGACAGAGGATATCTCGGCAGAAAAATGCAAGCATATTAGACAGAGGATATCTCGGCAGAAAAATGCAAGATTATTAGACAGAGGATATCTCGGCAGAAAAATGCAAGATTATTAGACAGAGGATATCTCGGCAGAAAAATGCAAGCATATTAGACAGAGGATATCTCGGCAGAAAAATGCAAACATATTAGACAGAGGATATCTCGGCAGAAAAATGCAAGATTATTAGACAGAGGATATCTCGGCAGAAAAATGCAAGATTATTAGACAGAGGATATCTCGGCAGAAAAATGCAAGATTATTAGACAGAGGATATCTCGGCAGAAAAATGCAAGATTATTAGACAGAGGATATCTCGGCAGAAAAATGCAAGATTATTAGACAGAGGATATATCGGCAGAAAAATGCAAACATATTAGACAGAGGATATCTCGGCAGAAAACTGCAAAATTATTAGACAGAGGATATCTCGGCAGAAAATGCATGATTATTAGACAGTGGATATCTCGGCAGAAAAAATGCAAGATTATTAGACAGAGGATACCTCGGCAGTGAAAAATGCAAACATATTAGACAGAGGATATCTCGGCAGAAAAATGCAAGATTATTAGACAGAGGATATCTCGGCAGAAAAATGCAACATTATTAGACAGAGGATATCTCGGCAGAAAAATGCAAGATTATTAGACAGAGGATACCTCGGCAGAAAAATGCAAGATTATTAGACAGGATATATCGGCAGTGAAAAATGCAAACATATTAGACAGAGGATATCTCGGCAGAAAAATGCAAGATTATTAGACAGAGGATATCTCGGCAGAAAAATGCAAGATTATTAGACAGAGGATATCTCGGCAGAAAATGCAAGATTATTAGACAGAGGATATCTCGGCAGAAAAATGCAAGATTATTAGACAGAGGATACCTCGGCAGGAAAAATGAACATATTAGACAGAGGATATCTCGGCAGTGAAAAATGCAAACATATTAGACAGAGGATATCTCGGCAGAAAAATGCAAGATTATTAGACAGAGGATATCTCGGCAGAAAAATGCAACATTATTAGACAGAGGATATCTCGGCAGAAAAATGCAAGATTATTAGACAGAGGATACCTCGGCAGAAAAATGCAAGATTATTAGACAGAGGATATCTCGGCAGAAAAATGCAAATTAGACAGAGGATATCTCGGCAGAAAAATGCAAGATTATTAGACAGAGGATATATCGGCAGTGAAAAATGCAAACATATTAGACAGAGGATATCTCGGCAGAAAACTGCAAAATTATTAGACAGAGGATATCTCGGCAGAAAATGCATGATTATTAGACAGTGGATATCTCGGCAGAAAAAATGCAAGATTATTAGACAGAGGATACCTCGGCAGTGAAAAATGCAAACATATTAGACAGAGGATATCTCGGCAGAAAAATGCAAGATTATTAGACAGAGGATATCTCGGCAGAAAAATGCAACATTATTAGACAGAGGATATCTCGGCAGAAAAATGCAAGATTATTAGACAGAGGATATATCGGCAGTGAAAAATGCAAACATATTAGACAGAGGATATCTCGGCAGAAAACTGCAAAATTATTAGACAGAGGATATCTCGGCAGAAAATGCATGATTATTAGACAGTGGATATCTCGGCAGAAAAATGCAAGATTATTAGACAGAGGATACCTCGGCAGTGAAAAATGCAAACATATTAGACAGAGGATATCTCGGCAGAAAAATGCAAGATTATTAGACAGAGGATATCTCGGCAGAAAAATGCAAGATTATTAGACAGAGGATATCTCGGCAGAAAAATGCAAGATTATTAGACAGAGGATACCTCGGCAGAAAAATGCAAGATTATTAGACAGGATATATCGGCAGTGAAAAATGCAAACATATTAGACAGAGGATATCTCGGCAGAAAAATGCAAGATTATTAGACAGAGGATATCTCGGCAGAAAACTGCAAAATTATTAGACAGAGGATATCTCGGCAGAAAAATGCATGATTATTAGACAGCGGATATCTCGGCAGAAAAAATGCAAGATTATTAGACAGAGGATACCTCGGCAGTGAAAAATGAAAACATATTAGACAGAGGATATCTCGCAGAAAAATGCAAGACTATTATACAGAGGATACCTCGGCAGAAAAATGCAAGATTATTAGACAGAGGATATCTCGGCAGAAAAATGCAAGATTCTTATACAGAGGATACCTCGGCAGTGAACAATGAAAACATATTAGACAGAGGATATCTCGGCAGAAAAATGCAAGATTATTAGACAGAGGATATCTCGACAATAAAATGCAAGATTATTAGGCAGAGGATACCTCGGCAGAAAAATGCAAGATTATTAGACAGAGGATATCAAGTCAGAAAAATGCAAGCTTATTAGACAGAGGATATCTCGGCAGAAAATTGCAAGATTATTAGACACAGGATAACTCGGCAGAAAAATGCAAGCTTATTAGACAGAGGATATCTCGGCAGAAAAATGCAAGCATATTAGACAGAGGATATATCGGCAGAAAAATGCAAGCTTATTAGACAGAGGATATCTCGGCAGAAAAATGCAAGCATATTAGACAGAGGATATCTCGGCAGAAAAATGCAAGCATATTAGACAGAGGATATCTCGGCAGAAAAATGCAAGCTTATTAGACAGAGGATATCTCGGCAGAAAAATGCAAGTTTATTAGACAGAGGATATCTCGGCAGAAAAATGCAAGATTATTAGACAGAGGATTACTCGGCAGAAAAATGCAAGCTTATTAGACAGAGGATATCTCGGCAGAAAAATGCAAGCATATTAGACAGAGGATATATCGGCAGAAAAATGCAAGCTTATTAGACAGAGGATATCTCGGCAGAAAAATGCAAGCATATTAGACAGAGGATATCTCGGCAGAAAAATGCAAGCATATTAGACAGAGGATATCTCGGCAGAAAAATGCAAGCTTATTAGACAGAGGATATCTCGGCAGAAAAATGCAAGATATTAGACAGAGGATATCTCCAAATATCGGCAGAAAAATGCAAGATTATTAGACAGAGGATATCTCGGCAGAAAAATGCAAGATTATTAGACAGAGGATATTCGGCAGAAAAATGCAAGATTATTAGACAGAGGATATCTCGGCAGAAAAATGCAAGATTATTAGACAGAGGATATCTCGGCAGTGAAAAATGCAAACATATTAGACAGAGGATATCTCGGCAGAAAAATGCAAGATTATTAGACAGAGGATATCTCGGCAGAAAAATGCAAGATTATTAGACAGAGGATATCTCGGCAGAAAAATGCAAGATTATTAGACAGAGGATATCTCGGCAGAAAAATGCAAGATTATTAGACAGAGGATATCTCGGCAGAAAAATGCAAGATTATTAGACAGATCGCAGAAAAATGCAAGATATTAGACAGAGGATATCTCGGCAGAAAAATGCAAGATTATTAGACAGAGGATATCTCGGCAGAAAAATGCAAGATTATTAGACAGAGGATATCTCGGCAGAAAAATGCAAGATTATTAGACAGAGGATATCTCGGCAGAAAAATGCAAGATTATTAGACAGAGGATATCTCGGCAGAAAAATGCAAGATTATTAGACAGAGGATATCTCGGCAGAAAAATGCAAGAATATTAGACAGAGGATATCTCGGCAGAAAAATGCAAGATTATTAGACAGAGGATATCTCGGCAGAAAAATGCAAGATTATTAGACAGAGGATATCTCGGCAGAAAAATGCAAGAATATTAGACAGAGGATATCTCGGCAGAAAAATGCAAGATTATTAGACAGAGGATATCTCGGCAGAAAAATGCAAGAATATTAGACAGAGGATATCTCGGCAGAAAAATGCAAGATTATTAGACAGAGGGTATCTCGTCAGAAAAATGCAAGAATATTAGACAGCGGATATCTCGGCAGAAAAATGCAAGATTATTAGACAGAGGATATCTCGGCAGAAAAATGCAACATTATTAGACAGAGGATATCTCGGCAGAAAAATGCAAGATTATTAGACAGAGGATATCTCGGCAGAAAAATGCAAGATTATTAGACAGAGGATACCTCGGCAGAAAAATGCAAGATTATTAGACAGAGGATATATCGGCAGTGAAAAATGCAAACATATTAGACAGAGGATATCTCGGCAGAAAAATGCAAGAATATTAGACAGAGGATATCTCGGCAGAAAAATGCAAGATTATTAGACAGAGGATATCTCGGCAGAAAAATGCAAGATTATTAGACAGAGGATATCTCGGCAGAAAAATGCAAGATTATTAGACAGAGGATATCTCGGCAGAAAAATGCAAGATTATTAGACAGAGGATACCTCGGCAGAAAAATGAGAATATTAGACAGAGGATATCTCGGCAGAAAAATGCAAACATATTAGACAGAGGATATCTCGGCAGAAAAATGCATGATTATTAGACAGCGGATATCTCGGCAGAAAAAATGCAAGATTATTAGACAGAGGATACCTCGGCAGTGAAAAATGAAAACATATTAGACAGAGGATATCTCGCAGAAAAATGCAAGACTATTATACAGAGGATACCTCGGCAGAAAAATGCAAGATTATTAGACAGAGGATATATCGGCAGAAAAATGCAAGATTCTTATACAGAGGATACCTCGGCAGTGAACAATGAAAACATATTAGACAGAGGATATCTCGGCAGAAAAATGCAAGATTATTAGACAGAGGATATCTCGACAAAAAAATGCAAGATTATTAGGCAGAGGATACCTCGGCAGAAAAATGCAAGATTATTAGACAGAGGATATCAAGTCAGAAAAATGCAAGCTTATTAGACAGAGGATATCTCGGCAGAAAAATGCAAGCATATTAGACAGAGGATATATCGGCAGAAAAATGCAAGCTTATTAGACAGAGGATATCTCGGCAGAAAAATGCAAGCATATTAGACAGAGGATATCTCGGCAGAAAAATGCAAGCATATTAGACAGAGGATATATCTCGGCAGAAAAATGCAAGCTTATTAGACATAGGATATCTCGGCAGAAAAATGCAAGTTTATTAGACAGAGGATATCTCGGCAGAAAAATGCAAGCTTATTAGACAGAGGATATATCGGCAGAATAATGCAAGATTATTAGACAGAGGATATCTCGGCAGACAAATGCAAGATTATTAGACAGAGGATATCTCGGCAGAAAAATGCATGATTATTAGACAGAGGATATTTCGGCAGAAAAATGCAAGATTATTAGACAGAGGATATCTCGGCAGAAAAATGCAAGAATATTAGACAGAGGATATCTCGGCAGAAAAATGCAAGATTATTAGACAGAGCTAGGGTATCTCGTCAGAAAAATGCAAGAATATTAGACAGCGGATATCTCGGCAGAAAAATGCAAGATTATTAGACAGAGGATATCTCGGCAGAAATATGCAACATTATTAGACAGAGGATATCTCGGCAGAAAAATGCAAGATTATTAGACAGAGGATATCTCGGCAGAAAAATGCAAGATTATTAGATAGAGGATACCTCGGCAGAAAAATGCAAGATTATTAGACAGAGGATATATCGGCAGTGAAAAATGCAAACATATTAGACAGAGGATATCTCGGCAGAAAACTGCCAGAATATTAGACAGAGGATATCTCGGCAGAAAAATGCATGATTATTAGACAGAGGATATCTCGGCAGAAAAATGCAAGATTATTGGACAGAGGATACCTCGGCAGAAAAAATGCAAGATTATTAGACAGAGGATACATCGGCAGTGAAACATGAAAACATATTAGACAGAGGATATCTCGCAGAAAAATGCAAGACTATTATACAGAGGATACCTCGGCAGAAAAATGCAAGATTATTAGACAGAGGATACCTCGGCAGGAAAATGCAGGATTATTAGCTAGAGGATACCTCGGCAGAAAAATGCAAGATTATTAGACAGAGGATATCTCGGCAGTGAAAAATGCAAACATATTAGACAGAGGATATCTCGGCAGAAAAATGCAAACATATTAGACAGAGGATATCTCGGCAGAAAAATGCAAGATTATTAGACAGAGGATATCTCGGCAGAAAAATGCAAGATTATTAGACAGAGGATATCTCGGCAGAAAAATGCAAGATTATTAGACAGAGGATATCTCGGCAGAAAAATGCAAGATTATTAGACAGAGGATATCTCGGCAGAAAAATGCAAGATTATTAGACAGAGGATACTCGGCAGAAAAATGAATATTAGACAGAGGATATCTCGGCAGAAAAATGCAAACATATTAGACAGAGGATATCTCGGCAGAAAAATGCAAGATTATTAGACAGAGGATATCTCGGCAGAAAAATGCAAGATTATTAGACAGAGGATATCTCGGCAGAAAAATGCAACATTATTAGACAGAGGATATCTCGGCAGAAAAATGCAAGATTATTAGACAGAGGATATCTCGGCAGAAAAATGCAAGATTATTAGACAGAGGATATCTCGGCAGAAAAAATGCAAGATTATTAGACAGAGGATACCTCGGCAGTGAAAAATGAAAACATATTAGACAGAGGATATCTCGCAGAAAAATGCAAGACTATTATACAGAGGATACCTCGGCAGAAAAATGCAAGATTATTAGACAGAGGATATCTCGGCAGAAAAATGCAAGATTCTTATACAGAGGATACCTCGGCAGTGAACAATGAAAACATATTAGACAGAGGATATCTCGGCAGAAAAATGCAAGATTATTAGACAGAGGATATCTCGACAAAAAAATGCAAGATTATTAGGCAGAGGATACCTCGGCAGAAAAATGCAAGATTATTAGACAGAGGATATCTCGGCAGAAAAATGCAAGATTATTAGACAGAGGATATCTCGGCAGAAAATGAATTATTAGACAGAGGATATCAAGTCAGAAAAATGCAAGCTTATTAGACAGAGGATATCTCGGCAGAAAAATGCAAGATTATTAGACAGAGGATATCTCGGCAGAAAAATGCAAGATTATTAGACAGAGGATATCTCGGCAGAAAAATGCAACATTATTAGACAGAGGATATCTCGGCAGAAAAATGCAAGATTATTAGACAGAGGATACCTCGGCAGAAAAATGCAAGCTTATTAGACAGAGGATATCTCGGCAGAAAAATGCAAGATTATTAGACAGGATATATCGGCAGTGAAAAATGCAAACATATTAGACAGAGGATATCTCGGCAGAAAAATGCAAGATTATTAGACAGAGGATATCTCGGCAGAAAATGCAAGATTATTAGACAGAGGATATCTCGGCAGAAAAATGCAACATTATTAGACAGAGGATATCTCGGCAGAAAAATGCATGATTATTAGACAGAGGATATCTCGGCAGAAAAATGCAAGATTATTAACAGAGGATACCTCGGCAGAAAATGAAAACATATTAGACAGAGGATATCTCGGCAGAAAAATGCAAGATTATTAGACAGAGGATATCTCGGCAAAAAAATGCAAGATTATTAGACAGAGGATATCTCGGCAGAAAAATGCAACATTATTAGACAGAGGATATCTCGGCAGAAAAATGCAAGATTATTAGACAGAGGATATCTCGGCAGAAAAATGCAAGCTTATTAGACAGAGGATATCTCGGCAGAAAAATGCAAGATTATTAGACAGGATATATCGGCAGGAAAAATGCAAACATATTAGACAGAGGATATCTCGGCAGAAAAATGCAAGATTATTAGACAGAGGATATCTCGGCAGAAAAATGCAAGATTATTAGACAGAGGATATCTCGGCAGAAAAATGCAAGATTATTAGACAGAGGATATCTCGGCAGAAAAATGCAAGATTATTAGACAGAGGATATCTCGGCAGAAAAATGCAAGATTATTAGACAGAGGATACCTCGGCAGAACAATGAAAACATATTAGACAGAGGATATCTCGGCAGAAAAATGCAAGATTATTAGACAGAGGATATCTCGACAAAAAAATGCAAGATTATTAGACAGAGGATATCTCGGCAGAAAAATGCAAGATTATTAGACAGAGGATATCTCGGCAGAAAAATGCAAGCTTATTAGACAGAGGATATCTCGGCAGAAAAATGCAAGATTATTAGACAGAGGATATCTCGGCAGAAAAATGCAAGATTATTAGACAGAGGATATCTCGGCAGAAAAATGCAAGATTATTAGACAGAGGATATATCGGCAGAAAAATGCAAGATTATTAGACAGAGGATATCTCGGCAGAAAAATGCAAGATTATTAGACAGAGGATATATCTCGGCAGAAAAATGCAAGATTATTAGACAGAGGATATCTCGGCAGAAAAATGCAAGATTATTAGACAGAGGATATCTCGGCAGAAAAATGCAAGATTATTAGACAGCGGATATTCCGGCAGAAAAATGCAAGATTATTAGACAGAGGATATCTCGGCAGTGAAAAATACAAACATATTAGACAGAGGATATCTCGGCAGAAAAATGCAAGATTATTAGACAGAGGATACCTCGGCAGAAAAATGCAAGATTATTAGACAGAGGATACCTCGGCAGAAAAATGCAAGATTATCAGACAGAGGATATCTCGGCAGAAAAATGCAAGATTATTAGACAGAGGATATCTCGGCAGAAAAATGCAAGATTATTACTATTATTAGACAGAGGATATCTCGACAGTGAAAAATACAAACATATTAGACAGAGGATATCTCGGCAGAAAAATGCAAGATTATTAGACATGGGATATCTCGGCAGTGAAAAATGGAAGATTATTAGACAGAGGATACCTCGGCAGAAAAATGCAAGATTATTAGACAGAGGATACCTCGGCAGAAAAATGCAAGATTATTAGACAGAGGATATCTCGGCAGTGAAAAATGCAAACATATTAGACAGAGGATATCTCGGCAAAAAAATGCAAGATTATTAGACAGCGGATATCTCGGCAGAAAATTGCAAGTTTATTAGACAAGCGGATATCTCGGCAGACGACCCTTCGCTACCTTCGGTTGTTATACATATGTACACGTAGTGGCGACAGTATGCTATTTTACTAATTGAGACGCATCGGCATTCCAGGCAAAACCTTTCTTTGAAATGTTTTGATTTTTGAGACAAACGTCAATTAAAAATAGGCGTAAGCTCTGGAAAGAAACAGTATTGCTACAGGTGTGGACAGCAGACAACAAACATGTTACACAAATTGATTATTTTCAAGTGTTAGTACGATAGCTGGTCTACCATAATTTGCAGAGACTATTTGAACAGTGACGTCTTCCAAGAATAGCCTTATAATTGACACAACACGTGCAACAGCTATCTCCAGGCTGTAAGTCACTATTTATTCGCGTGGGGTTTGCTTTCGCAATGCAATGCGCGAAATAATACCCGCACGAAATCAAGATTTCAATCAACTATTAATGAGTGTAGTTTAAATATTCCGATGCCGAATTTGGAAGATAATTTAAAGGAACACCACCAACAAGATTCGTGTTACCCTGTTTTGCAAATTGTCATAATTTTATATATAAATGGAAAATAAACGAAAATCCAAATTGCAGCTTTTGAAAAGTACCAGACGATTTAGACCACTTACTTGGCTGTCCGATTAGTGCGCTCGTTTCTCACAAATGCAACCCGGATTCGGTCCGAGGACCGGGAAGTATGTGAGATGGTACGGTGCTCGCAAGATCGGACAGGTGGGTTTTCTGCGGGTACTCCGGTTTCCTCCCACACGAATATCCGCGCCAACGAGAGTGATTAATATAAGTTGTTAAAACTTACTTCGCAATCGTTCTAAAATAAATAAAGTTTAAAAGATCCGTTTGTAACAAAGTGTCGAACACATTTAAATCACATGGGATTTACTTAGAACGTACATGTATACATCATTTCAAGAGTGTTGCTAGCATACAACTTTGACCTTTGAAGTATTGGGTAGTTAACACGATTTTAACTATATCACGTGTTTGCATTTACAAATCATTCTTCCTAAGTAATCAACGGTCAAATGAATTGAACATTATTAACATGTTTCTTCATGAAATGAGTAAGTTTAAAGACTACCTAAGGTACAAGCGGAAATCCGAACATCCCTGGTGTGAAGGTTTGTTTATTATTGTGTAACCCCTATTTAAAGGGGCTAATGAGACACCTCTTTTTATACCAGACTGATCTGTAGTCCAGTGGTAACACGCTGGACTTGTAATCCAGGGATCGCAGGTTCGATCCCACGTCTGACCATAATAAAATTAACAGTCTTTCAGATGGGACTTTAAACCCAGGTCAGTGTCGGTGCTTTACACCGCGCACGTAAAAGACCCATAGGAGACTCTGGAATGGGTCTCTCTCTCTCTCTCTCTCTCTCTCTCTCTCTCTCTCTGTATCATTGCACTATTCTCCAAAAATATAAAATTACTAATCTCTTCAGTAGGCATCGCTCATATGAGAAACCGGTAACGACGATAAATAAACGTAAAACACACATCTTTTTATGAACATCAGTACTTCCCGAATCCTATGCTGGTAGGCAATCGCTAACCATTATTTAACTAGCTGGCGGCTCACCAACCGGCCATATCAGAACGAACCCCGACGAGGTTCGAACCTTCGACCTCCCGCTCCATAGGCGGACGCCTTAACCACTAGCTATGGTTCTTGACTTCTGCATCATTGTAATGATAGGCAGACAACACAGAAATAAGGCGGCGTCCCTTTTGAAAGAGCGAGAAATAAGTATTCGCAACGGTGCAACGAAAACAAAACAAGCATGTCGTCCAGTTTTTCAATCAGACTTTTATATGTGAGATTTCATAATTACATATATAACATTTTGCTACACTAAATAAACTGGCAAATGTGGCCGCGTGTCACTCATGTGCGGTGGAAATATAATTTTAAGTTTGAAAAGAAGTGGCAAGTACCAGGAATTTGTTTAAATTCTCAGTATTAGAATTCAGGTCATTAGTTTCAAAATAATATGGATAGATCGGTTGAAAGATAATTTTATTTAATAGGCTCAGTGACCTATATTTCTTTGCAGTGTAATATAATAATTGTGAATAAGTTTACATATCTGGGTATTGTTTTCTCGAGTGGTGGGTCATTAAGTACTGCACAAAATACACTTGCTGGGCAAGCCCAAAAAGCAATTTTTAAGTTAAACAAATATTTATATAAATTTACATATATAACACCTAAGCATCGATTAGATCTATTTGACAAAGTAGTAGCACCTATTATGAATTATTGTAGTGAAGTTTGTGCTTTTGCAAAGGATTTATCTATTGAAAGAGTACATTTAAAGTTTTGCAAAAAGCTATTAGGAGTTAAGAAAACGACACAGAATGATTTTGTGTATGGAGAATTAGGAAGAGTTACTTATAAATGTCAACAATTTTACAATGTTATAAAATACTGGATAAAAAATTTACATTTAAATGAAAATAAATATGTATGGCTAGTATATAACATGTTAAATATGTATGGCTAGTATATAACATGTTAAATATGTATGGCTAGTATATAACATGTTAAATATGTATCGCTAGTATATAACATGTTAAATATGTATGGCTAGTATATAACATGTTAAATATGTATGGCTAGTATATAACATGTTAAATATGTATGGCTAGTATATAACATGTTAAATATGTATGCTAGTATAAACATGTTAAATATGTATGGCTAGTATATAACATGTTAAATATGTATGGCTAGTATATAACATGTTAAATATGTATGGCTAGTATATAACATGTTAAATATGTATGGCTAGTATATAACATGTTAAATATGTATGGCTAGTATATAACATGTTAAATATGTATGGCTAGTATATAACATGTTAAATATGTATGGCTAGTATATAACATGTTAAATATGTATGGCTAGTATATAACATGTTAAATATGTATGGCTAGTATATAACATGTTAAATATGTATGGCTAGTATATAACATGTTAAATATGTATGGCTAGTATATAACATGTTAAATATGTATGGCTAGTATATAACATGTTAAATATGTATGGCTAGTATATAACATGTTAAATATGTATGGCTAGTATATAACATGTTAAATATGTATGGCTAGTATATAACATGTTAAATATGTATGGCTAGTATATAACATGTTAAAAGGAGATTTAGTGAGTGCCCCTAATAAGGTGAATTGGTGTTCTTTGGTAAAAGACTTGTTCAACTCACTTGGTTTCAACGATGCATGGTTGCAGCAAAGTGTTGGAAACATTGACTTGTTTTTATATCTTGTTCGACAAAGAATTACCGATCAATTTGTTCAAAATTGGCATGACAGGCTAGAAAATTCTAGTAGGGCACTATTTTATAGAACTATTGCTTCCTTTAAATTTCAACCATATTTAGAATACTTTACAATAAATAAGTTTTGTCAGTCAATTACTAAATTAAGAGTATCGTCGCATAGACTACATATTGAGGCAGGTAGATGGGCTAGACCTAGAAGTATACCTAGAAACGAAAGAGTTTGTTATATATGTAATGAAATAGAGGATGAATTTCACTTTGTTATGGAATGCTCATTGTACAATGATTTAAGGTGTCAGTATATTCCAGCGAAATTTTGGAGGCGTCCAAATATGTATAAGTTTATAGAATTGATTAATAATGAAAGCCAGACTACAATTAGGAAATTAGGTGTGTATATACATAATGCTTTTGCAAAACGAAATGAAAATCTGTATGCAGCAAATAATGGCATGTAATATTCCAGGTACTTTCAGCTAACGCCCTAGAAATGTAAGTTGTATTACTTAACGTGTTAAATAGTTAGCACACCATCCGAATCTTAAAATGTAGGGAGCGTGGATGCTAAATGGCTAACTTACACATTGAATTACACATTAGGAAACCATTTGTTGGTCTTTCTGTTTCGTTTCATTTAAGGTCAACGTCATATTGGTTTCATTTAAAAAAGTATATTTATTATTAGTTATAGTGAAGAAAATTTAAACAGCGAATGAACAGCTAAACAATATAAATAACCTGGAACATTATAATATGATAGTAAATGCTACAATATAGCAATATTTAAAATGTGAGTAATTACTGTAAATGTATGCATACTATATGTAAAATATGATCATGAATACGTATAACCTTCTCCAAATTTGAACAACTCTATATTTCTTTATGTTTGATATCTATGTACATTGTACAAGTATTTATATAATTTATGCTAGTGTCACTGTTTGCCATAAAGTATGCATGTATATGTCCTCATGGGCTTTTGAGCCTATTGAAATTCAGAAATAAAATATCAAAAATATAATTACATGTATAACAAACATGATGTAGGTCAATGCCAGGATGCATTGATTGGACTTTCAGGAGATATAATATACAGGTCTTACATCAATTTGACCTAGTGACCTGGTTTACAGGTTTATCTACTATGAATAAACATGGTCGAGGTTGTTGTCAAGGTTATTCAAATCAAGTTCTATAACATTCTGACCTATTATTTCAGAGATGTCAATTAAACAAGGGTTTCCTTTAACTCGACTGTCGCCTATGATTTTTTTAGGAATTAATCCAATTTGAAGACACAAGATAGAGGAAAGTGTTGCGAGTTTCAAACCAAATTTGATTACATTCTACCTAGTGGATTCGGAGATGTTGTTTGAGGCAACAGGCACAATGCAAAACTTACTATATATCTGCCGAGCGTGTTTGACGGGGTATATGTCAGAGGTTTTTTATAATAACTTCATTGGATTATAACAATAAATGAATACTTGAGAGCAATTGAGGTGTTATTGTATATCTGTAAATGTGACTAACAAGGTGCCATGTGCTGGACAAGCAGCATATACAAGTAGGTCACAACTGGTGACAAGTAGGTCGTTCTACAAGTAGGTCATACAATGGAGTAACAACTGGTGATAATTAAGTCATCCTGCAAGGTCATGCAGCGGAGTAACAACTGTTGACAAGTAGGTCATCCTGCAAGTAGGTCATACAGCGGAGTAACAACTGTTGACAAGTAGGTCATCCTGCAAGTAGGTCATACAGCGGAGTAACAACTAGTGATAATTAGGTAATCCTACAAGTAGGTCATACAACGACGTAACAACGCACTGGTGACAATTAGGTTGTTCTACAAGTAGGTCATAATGCAGGGTAACAACTGTTGACAAGTAGGTCATCCTACAAGTAGATCATACAGCGGAGTAACAACTGTTGACAAGTAGGTCATCCTGCAAGTAGGTCATACAGCGGAGTAACAACGCACTGGTGACAATTAGGTTGTTCTACAAGTAGGTCATAATGCAGGGTAACAACTGGTGACAAGTAGGTCATCCTGCACAGTAACAACTGGTGAAAAGTAGGTCATCCTGCAAGTAGGTCATACTGCACAGTAACAACTGGTGAAAAGTAGGTCATCCTGTAAGTAGGTCATACTGCACAGTAACAACTGGTGAAAAGTAGGTCATCCTGCACAGTAACAACTGGTGAAAAGTAGGTCATACTGCACAGTAACAACTGGTGACAAGTAGGTCATCCTGCACAGTAACAACTGGTGAAAAGTAGGTCATCCTGCAAGTAGGTCATACTGCACAGTAACAACTGGTGAAAAGTAGGTCATCCTGCAAGTAGGTCATACTGCACAGTAACAACTGGTGACATATGCTGGAAAATCAACCTATATAAGGTGAACCATAACATAAATAACATCCATTAATGGTCCAATACAGTCAAACCTGTGTTAGTGGTCACCTCCATTTAAGCAGCCAACAAATATTAAGCTGCCAGTTTCCAGATATGTTGTTTTATTATACATTTTACCTATAGTAAGGAGCCACCTTAAAGACAGGTTGGAATTATATACATTTTTTTCAGTGATGAACTTTTGTTTCCATTAGCTTCTAGTTTGAGCAGGCTGATTCCTGTGTGTGACCATGACCTCATTTGACCTTAGCTTCAGCCGATCCTCGTGTGAAAAAATATTGATGTGCAATGGACTCATTTGACCGTAACTCCATAACAGTGACCTTAAACTTTGAGGTGCATATTGGATTGTGTATACAGCTAACCATCATACCATGTTGGAACAGTTTGGTGAAGTTTCATGAATTTCTACACACTACTTTGAAAGTGACTGCAGAATCAGGTCTTTGACCGTTTACCCAAAAGTATTACTTTGACTTCTCATGTATGGACCTGACCCTTGCAAATAGCATACCATCCGATTGTTTTTTTATATACTTTACAACAATTGCGAAGCAAGTTTTAACAACTTATATTAATCACTCTGGTTGGCTCGGATGAAAGCGTAAATGTGGTCATTCATGTGGGAGGAAACCAGAGTACCCGGAGAAAACCCACCTGTCCGATCTGGCGACCATCGTATCATCTCACATACTTCCCCATCTGATTGTGCTGATTCTATGTGTGAAGTTTCATGAAATTTTATACAGAACCATTTCAGTTATTACTGTAACATACATAAAGGTTTTTGTTTGTTTTAGGGTTTAAAATCGCGCCAACAGCTTAGAGTATGCGGCAACCCTCCAGCTATTATTTGTGGAGGAAGACCCTGTGTGCCCCTCGGAGCAGTAGTTCAGCCATGGATGAGCACCTTAGTAGAACCACTGACCTTCCTCAAACCACGTTCCTCATATGAAAGAATTCAACACCTCAATTTGAATTCATACATAAAGCGGTGAAGGGCAAGTTATTTAAAGTCAATGTCTTTAACCACACAGCCACGGATGCCCCTTTGCATACATTTGATCTATGTATCGGCGTTTGAGATGAAGACCGGATTCCACACATAGCATACAGTATCGCTGTTCCGAATACTTGTGTAAAGAATGGTGGTGGACTCAAGCGGAAGAAGGTGGAGCTTGGAGAGTGGAGTACATCAGATGGTGGATTATTAATGGATGTAGATGGACGGCAAGTGTCAAGTGAAAGGGTTCAGTTTAAACTTTATTTATTTTACAATGATTGCGAAGCAAGTTTTAACAACTTATATTAATCACCATCATTGGCGCGGATGAAAGCGTAAATGTGGTCATTTGTGTGGGAGGAAACCGGAGTACACGGAGAAAACCCACCTGTCCGATCTGGCGGCCACAGTACCATCTCACATACTTCCCGGTCCGAGGATCTCACCCGGGTTGCATTGGTGAGAAGCGAAAGGGTAGAGTTCAGTAGAAGGTGAATTAGGATAAAGGGGGGAGAAGATGGAGAGTGGAGTCAAGTGAAATGTGGATGCCGGTTGAATTTCGACACTGGTGAATGAAGGAGGCAAATGAAAGCATGGATCAACTCTAGTCCCACTGAATGTGGACACTGGTAGGTGGAGCTAAGTGATAGGGTGGAGTCATGTAGATGAAGGTGGTGACAAGTGAGGAGGAGTCATGTAGATGAAGGTGGTGTCAAGTGAGAAGGTGGAGTCATGTAAAAGAAGGTGGAGTCAAGTGAGAGGGTGGAGTAAATTGGAAGGTGGATTCATGTAGAAGGCAGAGTCAAGTGGGAGGGTGGAGTCAAGTGAGAGGGTGGAATCATGTAGAAGGCAGAGTCAAGTGGGAGGGTGGAGTCAAGTGAGAGGGATGGAGTCATGTAGAAAGACAGAGTCAAGTGAGAGGGTGGAATCATGTAGAAGGCAGCGTCAAGTGAGAGGGATGGATTCATGTAGAAGGCAGAGTCAAGTGAGAGGGATGGATTCATGTAGAAGGCAGCGTCAAGTGAGAGGGTGGATTCATGTAGAAGGCAGTCAAGTGAGAGGGTGGAATCATGTAGAAGGCAGCGTCAAGTGAGAGGGATGGATTCATGTAGAAGGCAGCGTCAAGTGAGAGGGATGGATTCATGTAGAAGGCAGAGTCAAGTGAGAGGGTGGAGTCATGTAGAAGGTGGAGTCAAGTGAGAGGGATGGAGTCATGTAGAAGGTGGAGTCATGTAGAAGGTGGAGTCAAGTGAGAGGGTGGAGTCATGTAGAAGGTGGAGTCAAGTGAGAGGGTGGAGTCATGTAGAAGGTGGAGTCAAGTGAGAGGGTGGAGTCATGTAGAAGGTGGAGTCATGTAGAAGGTGGAGTCATGTAGAAGGTGGAGTCATGTAGAAGGTGGAGTCAAGTGAGAGGGATGGAGTCATGTAGAAGGTGGAGTCATGTAGAAGGTGGAGTCAAGTAGAAGGTGGAGTCATGTAGAAGGTGGAGTCATGTAGAAGGTGGAGTCAAGTGAGAGGGATGTAGAAGGTGGAGTCAAGTAGAAGGTGGAGTCAAGTAGAAGGTGGAGTCATGTAGAAGGTGGAGTCATGTAGAAGGTGGAGTCAAGTGAGAGGGATGGATTCATGTAGAAGGCAGCGTCAAGTGAGAGGGATGGATTCATGTAAAAGAAGGCAGAGTCAAGTGAGAGGGATGGAGTCATGTAGAAGGTGGAGTCAAGTGAGAGGGTGGATTCATGTAGAAGGTGGAGTCAAGTGAGAAGGTGGAGTCATGTAGAAGTGGAGTCAAGTGAGAGGGATGGAGTCATGTAGAAGGTGGAGTCAAGTGAGAGGGATGGAGTCATGTAGAAGGTGGAGTCAAGTAGAAGGTGGAGTCAAGTGAGAGGGATGGAGTCATGTAGAAGGTGGTCATGTAGAAGGTGGAGTCAAGTGAGAGGGTGGAGTCATGTAGAAGGTGGAGTCATGTAGAAGGTGGAGTCAAGTGAGAGGGATGGAGTCATGTAGAAGGTGGAGTCAAGTGAGAGGGATGGAGTCATGTAGAAGGTGGAGTCAAGTGAGAGGGATGGAGTCATGTAGAAGGTGGAGTCATGTAGAAGGTGGAGTCAAGTAGAAGGTGGAGTCATGTAGAAGGTGGAGTCATGTAGAAGGTGGAGTCAAGTGAGAGGGATGGAGTCATGTAGAAGGTGGAGTCAAGTAGAAGGTGGAGTCATGTAGAAGGTGGAGTCATGTAGAAGGTGGAGTCAAGTGAGAGGGATGGATTCATGTAGAAGGCAGCGTCAAGTGAGAGGGATGGATTCATGTAGAAGGCAGAGTCAAGTGAGAGGGTGGAGTCATGTAGAAGGTGGAGTCATGTAGAAGGTGGAGTCAAGTGAGAGGGATGGAGTCATGTAGAAGGTGGAGTCAAGTGAGAGGGATGGAGTCATGTAGAAGGTGGAGTCAAGTGAGAGGGATGGAGTCATGTAGAAGGTGGAGTCATGTAGAAGGTGGAGTCAAGTAGAAGGTGGAGTCATGTAGAAGGTGGAGTCATGTAGAAGGTGGAGTCAAGTGAGAGGGATGGAGTCATGTAGAAGGTGGAGTCAAGTAGAAGGTGGAGTCATGTAGAAGGTGGAGTCATGTAGAAGGTGGAGTCAAGTGAGAGGGATGGAGTCATGTAGAAGGTGGAGTCAAGTGAGAGGGGTGGAGTCATGTAGAAGGTGGAGTCATGTAGAAGGTGGAATCAAGTGAGAGGGATGGATTCATGTAGAAGGCAGAGTCAAGTGAGAGGGTGGAATCATGTAGAAGGCAGCGTCAAGTGAGAGGGATGGATTCATGTAGAAGGCAGCGTCAAGTGAGAGGGATGGATTCATGTAGAAGGCAGAGTCAAGTGAGAGGGATGGATTCATGTAGAAGGCAGAGTCAAGTGAGAGGGTGGAGTCATGTAGAAGGTGGAGTCAAGTGAGAGGGATGGATTCATGTAGAAGGTGGAGTCAAGTGAGAGGGTGGGGTCATGTAGAAGGTGGAGTCAAGTGAGAGGGATGGAGTCATGTAGAAGGTGGAGTCAGGTGAGAGGGATGTAGTCATGTAGAAGGTGGAGTCATGTAGAAGGTGGAGTCAAGTGAGAGGGATGGAGTCAAATGAGAGGGATGGAGTCATGTAGAAGGTGGAGTCATGTAGAAGGTGGAGTCAAGTGAGAGGGATGGAGTCATGTAGAAGGTGGAGTCAAGTGAGAGGGATGGAGTCATGTAGAAGGTGGAGTCAAGTAGAAGGTGGAGTCAAGTGAGAGGGATGGAGTCATGTAGAAGGTGGAGTCATGTATAAGGTGGAGTCAAGTGAGAGGGTGAGTCAAGTAGAGGGTGGAATCATGTAGAAGGTGGAGTCAAGTGAGAGGGATGGAGTCATGTAGAAGGTGGAGTCAAGTAGAAGGTGGAGTCATGTAGAAGGTGGAGTCAAGTGAGAGGGATGGAGTCATGTAGAAGGTGGAGTCAAGTGAGAGGGGTGGAGTCATGTAGAAGGTGGAATCAAGTGAGAGGGATGGATTCATGTAGAAGGCAGAGTCAAGTGAGAGGGTGGAATCATGTAGAAGGCAGCGTCAAGTGAGAGGGATGGATTCATGTAGAAGGCAGTCAAGTGAGAGGGATGGATTCATGTAGAAGGCAGAGTCAAGTGAGAGGGTGGAGTCATGTAGAAGGTGGAGTCATGTAGAAGGTGGAGTCATGTAGAAGGGGAGTCATGTAGAAGGTGGAGTCAAGTGAGAGGGAGGAGTCATGTAGAAGGTGGAGTCAAGTGAGAGGGATGAGTCATGTAGAAGGTGGAGTCAAGTAGAAGGTGGAGTCATGTAGAAGGTGGAGTCAAGTAGAAGGTGGAGTCAAGTGAGAGGGATGGAGTCATGTAGAAGGTGGAGTCAAGTAGAAGGTGGAGTCATGTAGAAGGTGGAGTCATGTAGAAGGTGGAGTCAAGTGAGAGGGATGGAGTCATGTAGAAGGTGGAGTCAAGTGAGAGGGGTGGAGTCATGTAGAAGGTGGAGTCATGTAGAAGGTGGAATCAAGTGAGAGGGATGGATTCATGTAGAAAGCAGAGTCAAGTGAGAGGGTGGAATCATGTAGAAGGCAGCGTCAAGTGAGAGGGATGGATTCATGTAGAAGGCAGCGTCAAGTGAGAGGGATGGATTCATGTAGAAGGCAGCGTCAAGTGAGAGGGATGGATTCATGTAGAAGGCAGAGTCAAGTGAGAGGGATGGATTCATGTAGAAGGCAGAGTCAAGTGAGAGGGATGGATTCATGTAGAAGGTGGAGTCAAGTGAGAGGGTGGATTCATGTAGAAGGTGGAGTCAAGTGAGAGGGTGGAGTCATGTAGAAGGTGGAGTCAAGTGAGAGGGATGGAGTCATGTAGAAGGTGGAGTCAAGTGAGAGGGATGGAGTCATGTAGAAGGCAGAGTCAAGTGAGAGGGTGGAGTCATGTAGAAGGTGGAGTCATGTAGAAGGTGGAGTCAAGTAGAGGGTGGAGTCATGTAGAAGGTGGAGTCAAGTGAGAGGGATGGAGTCATGTAGAAGGTGGAGTCAAGTGAGAGGGATGGAGTCATGTAGAAGGTGGAGTCATGTAGAAGGTGGAGTCAAGTGAGAGGTGGAGTCAATGAGAGGGTGGAGTCATGTAGAAGGTGGAGTCAGTAGAAGGTGGAGTCATGTAGAAGGTGGAGTCATGTAGAAGGTGGAGTAGTTGAGAGGGATGGAGTCATGTAGAAGGTGGAGTCAATAGAAGGTGGAGTCATGTAGAAGGTGGAGTCAAGTGAGAGGGATGGAGTCATGTAGAAGGTGGAGTCAAGTAGAAGGTGGAGTCAAGTAGAAGGTGGAGTCATGTAGAAGGTGGAGTCATGTAGAAGGTGGAGTCAAGTGAGAGGGATGGATTCATGTAGAAGGCAGAGTCAAGTGAGAGGGTGGAATCATGTAGAAGGCAGCGTCAAGTGAGAGGGATGGATTCATGTAGAAGGCAGTCAAGTGAGAGGGATGGATTCATGTAGAAGGCAGAGTCAAGTGAGAGGGTGGAGTCATGTAGAAGGTGGAGTCATGTAGAAGGTGGAGTCATGTAGAAGGTGGAGTCATGTAGAAGGTAGAGTCAAGTGAGAGGGATGGAGTCATGTAGAAGGTGGAGTCAAGTGAGAGGGATGGAGTCATGTAGAAGGTGGAGTCAAGTAGAAGGTGGAGTCAAGTGAGAGGGATGGAGTCATGTAGAAGGTGGAGTCATGTAGAAGGTGGAGTCAAGTAGAAGGTGGAGTCATGTAGAAGGTGGAGTCATGTAGAAGGTGGAGTCATGTAGAAGGTGGAGTCAAGTGAGAGGGATGGAGTCATGTAGAAGGTGGAGTCAAGTAGAAGGTGGAGTCATGTAGAAGGTGGAGTCATGTAGAAGGTGGAGTCAAGTGAGAGGGATGGAGTCATGTAGAAGGTGGAGTCAAGTGAGAGGGGTGGAGTCATGTAGAAGGTGGAGTCATGTAGAAGGTGGAATCAAGTGAGAGGGATGGATTCATTTAGAAGGCAGAGTCAAGTGAGAGGGTGGAATCATGTAGAAGGCAGCGTCAAGTGAGAGGGATGGATTCATGTAGAAGGCAGCCTCAAGTGAGAGGGATGGATTCATGTAGAAGGCAGCGTCAAGTGAGAGGGATGGATTCATGTAGAAGGCAGAGTCAAGTGAGAGGGATGGATTCATGTAGAAGGCAGAGTCAAGTGAGAGGGTGGAGTCATGTAGAAGGTGGAGTCAAGTGAGAGGGATGGATTCATGTAGAAGGTGGAGTCAAGTGAGAGGTCATGTAGAAGGTGGAGTCAAGTGAGAGGGATGGAGTCATGTAGAAGGTGGAGTCAGGTGAGAGGGATGGAGTCATGTAGAAGGTGGAGTCATGTAGAAGGTGGAGTCAAGTGAGAGGGATGGAGTCAAATGAGAGGGATGGAGTCAAGTAGAAGGTGGAGTCAAGTGAGAGGGATGGAGTCATGTAGAAGGTGGAGTCATGTAGAAGGTGGAGTCAAGTAGAAGGTGGAGTCATGTAGAAGGTGGAGTCATGTAGAAGGTGGAGTCAGTGAGAGGGATGGCATAAAGTCATGTAGAAGGTGGAGTCAAGTGAGAGGGATGGAGTCATGTAGAAGGTGGAGTCATGAGAAGGTGGAGTCAAGTAGAAGGTGGAGTCAAATGAGAAGGATGGAGTCATGTAGAAGGTGGAGTCAAGTGAGAGGGATGGAGTCATGTAGAAGGTGGAGTCATGTAGAAGGTGGAGTCAA
>CM026397.1:25567755-25590585 GCA_014843695.1 Archivesica marissinica | reverse complement strand
ATACCATACATACCATACATACCATACATACCATACCATTACATACCATACATACCATACCATACCATTACATACCATACATACCATACCATACATACCATACGATACCATACATACCATACAATACCATACATACCATACCATACGATACCATACATACCATACCATACATACCATACCATACATACCATACATACCATACATACCATACATACCATACATACCATACGATACATACCATACCATATATACCATATATACCATACCATGCATACCATACCATACATACCATACAATAACCACCATACATTGACCATACGCATACTAGCCACATACCATACCATACATACCATACCATACCATACCATACCATACCATACCATACACCATACCAACATACCATACAAAACATACCAATACCATAACATACAACCACCATACCACCATACCATACCATACCATACCACCATACCATACCATACCAACCATACCAACACCATACAATACCAACCTACATACCACCATACCATACCATACCATACCATACATACCAACATACCACCATACCATACAACCATACCATACATACCAACATACCATACCATACCATACATAACCATACCATACCATACCATACCATACCATACCATACCATACATACCACCATACCATACCATACCATACATACCACCATACCATACCATACCATACCATACCATACCATACCATACCACCATACCATACCATACCATACCATACCATACCATACCACCATAAGAAACAGTGATATTATGGGTATTTTTTCTTAGAAACATAGATTCCTTTATATACTTAGATATTTTTAACAATTCTATTTTATTCTTAGAAGACATGATAGTATTGAATTTCTGTACACACGGCCAATATATATTACCATGGTATTTAGTTCTTAAACTTGTACAACATAGCAAAGTTAGAGCTCCACTGGAGCCGTTACGATTGTGCCCTTAGGCAAGGCATTTAAATTCCACATGCCTCTTCTCTCTCCTTCATGGCGATGGATTCCATCAGGAATGAGGTCTCGAGAGTGATTAATATAAGTTGAAAGAACTTGTTTCGCAATCAAGCTTCTACTGACTTTTGGTTACATAGTTTACATAAATGAATTACGAAAATGATCAATTATGGTTCATGTAAAAATTAGAAATTGTTTAACATAACATTATACAGTCTACATCCGCTATATCAAAGTCGGTTATCTCGAAGTCGTAGTCCCGTTTCAGACACTATCATTTTACATATAACTAGCTCCGTTTATATCGAATTTTGTTAAGTCAAACTTCGGTTATGTCGAAGTATTTTGTTCGATGTGACGGAATTCGACATAATGGATGTAGACTGTGTAGACTTATCTTGAACACAATATTAGGCAGAGAGCCGTCGGGCCGTCTTTTCGACGGCCTATCACCTAATAAGACGCTCAATTATATTGGCGACGGCTACCGACGGCCAGTTAAAAAAATGGCTGATAACAGTTTTTTGTTTGTTTTTTTTTCTCTTTTTTCTTCTTTCTCTCTCTTTTTTTTTCTCTCCGAGACCTCACTAGGTTTGGTAACATATATATGCAGCTGTAAAACAATGACAAGAACTGGACCCTATAATAGGCTAATATTGTTCGCAATTCCTTTTTGGAGAGGCTTTCCCACCCGGGCTTTCCCAGTTTCTGCCGCATTTCGATCACGTCAGTTAGCCGTTCTCACATCGAGTCCGTGCGGCAATTTCCGTCATCATTCGGGTCCCGCTCTGGGGCTGGACTTATTTTTTTAGACTCCCATTTGGATATTTCTGCCTAATACTATGATCTTGAATAGATTTCACGTATTTTCATTGTTATATTATATATTATTCTCCTGCCTATTGTATATCCACTAATTGATAGGGAGAAGAACTATATAAGGTTTCTTTCATTCTAAACAATCACTTTCAATCTATTGCTGTTAATTTATAATTCCAAACATACCTATTCACTTATTTACCTATATTGCAACTTGTTGGGACTAACCAAAAATCGCCCTAACAATCTTCAAGTTTGTACTCTTTTTGAACTTTTGTCATGGCATACAGGCACGTAACATTTTCAATATGATGCTGGGCAGTATTGAAATCTGTTGCCTTCAGAAATATTTGTATCAACATAACCGTATCCATTTGTTCTCTGCTGTACTTACATTCAAAGACGTGGTTGAGCCTATTTGTTCTCTGCTGTACTTACATTCTATGACGTAGTTGAAGGGTTGCGCTCATCTGTTCTCAGCTATACTTACATTCTATGACCTAGTTGAAGGGTTGGGCTCATCTGTTCTCAGCTATACTTACATTCTATGACATAGTTGAAGGGTTGGGCTCATATGTTCTCAGCTATACTTACATTCTACGACGTAGTTGAAGGGTTGGGCTCATCTGTTCTCAGCTATACTTACATTCTATGACGTAGTTGAAGGGTTGAGCTCATCTGTTCTCAGCTATACTTACATTCTATGGCGTGGTTGAAGGGTTGAGCTCATCTGTTCTCAGCTATACTTACATTCTATGGCGTGGTTGAAGGGTTGAGCTCATCTGTTCTCAGCTATACTTACATTCATGACGTAATTGACGGGTTGGGCTCATCTGCTCTCAGCTATACTTACATTCTATGATGTGGTTGAAGGGTTGGGCTCATCTGCTCTCAGCTATACTTACATTCTATGACGTGGTTGAAGGGTTGAGCTCATCTGTTCTCAGCTATACTTACATTCTATGGCGTGGTTGAAGGGTTGAGCTCATCTGTTCTCAGCTATACTTACATTCTATGACGTAATTGACGGGTTGGGCTCATCTGCTCTCAGCTATACTTACATTCTATGACGTAATTGACGGGTTGGGCTCATCTGCTCTCAGCTATACTTACATTCTATGACGTAATTGAAGGGTTGGGCTCATCTGCTCTCAGCTATACTTACATTCCTGCTACTACAGCCCCTGCCATCATTAGATATACACTGAACTGCACCGTTCTTGATGCTCTGTTCCTAAATCATAAAACACATTTTGACAGTTTAAGTTGAGTGCTATATATATAAACTGGAATCCATACAAAACCACCTCGACAACATCGAAACTAATTCAGGCTGTTATAACTCTGCCGTTTGATGGTAATCATATTCACCAAGCTTCATTACAATCGCTTGATAAAAAATTGAAGAAGTTCTGTCCATACTCGCCTATAAGATGATCCCCCTAAGTAGATAGGCAGAACTGAGAAAGTGACCTGGATAACGAATCAAAATGATTTTGTGAAAGAGAGGTACATCCACCCCAGATAGCTTGTCTATAGGGTTGTACACCTGCCCAGGGTGGTCCTGAAATCTGTGGGTTTTGGCATGCACTCGCATATTAGACGGGTTGATAAAATGGACACCAGACCCGGGTTCATTCTAGGTCAGAATTTTTGGGAGAAGTGAGAAAGCGCGTGATCGCTTCCTTAAATGGTGTTCTTTAATATACTTCTGCAAAATAGGTTAAAATGCACAGTACAACCATTAAATACAACATTTGAATAGAAGGAGTGCTTTGTAATCTTACTAGACAAAATTTTGTTTGAAATTTTTTTTTTAAAGGGAGAGGTGGGGCTCCCCCAGAGGGCGATGTCAGGGTCCCTAGGGCGACAATTTCGCCCACATCGCCCTCTAGAATGATCCCTGCCAGACACAAGTATAAATTGCCTGTTTGGCCAGTGCAAGTTGTAGAAATTGTGTCTGAGTGTTTTCTTTTGTAAAACATAATTATGGTTACGATTTTAACACATTTCAAAAAATAAAAAAAATAAAAACTTTTTGGTTTTTTTATTTTTTTTTTTAGCACCGACTTATAGACAGGAAGCAACTTTGAGATCATAATCGGGTGGTAAAACACTCGGCTTATAGACGAGTATGGACGGTAGTTTGTCACGGTCACATGCTTGAAATAAGGACAGGGCGCTCAAGATTATGGGCAGGACATGGTACACTTAAGGCTTAGCTGGAGCACTGCAAGTGTTACATTGAACTAACATGGTTAAAGTTTAAGAGATCAGTAATAGACTTGATATCCAAACAACACTCCATTGCACCTCTCTACTTGTATACTGCCAAACAACACTCCATTGTACCTCTCTACATGTATACTGCCAAACAACACTCCATTGCACCTCTCTACTTGTATACTGCCAAACAACATTCCATTGCACCTCTCTACTTGTATACTGCCAAACAACACTCCATTGTACCTCTCTACATGTATACTGCCAAACAACACTCCATTGCACCTCTCTACTTGTATACTGCCAAACAACACTCCATTGCACCTCTCTACTTGTATACTGCCAAACAACACTCCGTATCACATCTCTACTTGTATACTGCCAAACAACACTCCATATCACATCTCTACTTGTATACTGCCAAACAACACTCCATTGCACCTCTCTACTTGTATACTGCCAAACAAAACTCCGTATCACATCTCTACTTGTATACTGCCAAACAACACTCCGTATCACATCTCTACTTGTATACTGCCGAACAACACTCCGTATCACATCTCTACTTGTATACTGCCAAACAACACTCTGTATCACATCTCTACTTGTATACTGCCAAACAACACTTTGTATCACATCTCTACTTGTATACTGCCAAACAACACTCTGTATCACATCTCTACTTGTATACTGCCAAACAACACTCTGTATCACATCTCTACTTGTATACTGCCAAACAACACTCCGTATCACATCTCTACTTGTATACTGTCAACCAACACTCTGTATCACATCTCTACTTGTATACTGTCAAACAACATTCCATTGTACCTCTCTACTTGTATACTGCCAAACAACACTCCATATCACATCTCTACTTGTATACTGCCAAACAACACTCCGTATCACATCTCTACTTGTATACTGTCAAACAACACTCTGTATCACATCTCTACTTGTATACTGTCAAACAACACTCCATTGTACCTCTCTACTTGTATACTGCCAAACAACACTCCATATCACATCTCTACTTGTATACTGCCAAACAACACTCCATTGTACCTCTCTACTTGTATACTGCCAAACAACACTCCATATCACATCTCTACTTGTATACTGCCAAACAACACTCCATTGTACCTCTCTACTTGTATACTGCCAAACAACACTCCATTGCACCTCTCTACTTGTATACTGTCAAACAACACTCCGTATCACATCTCTACTTGTATACTGTCAAACAACATTCCATTGTACCTCTCTACTTGTATACTGCCAAACAACACTCCATTGTACCTCTCTACTTGTATACTGCCAAACAACACTCCATTGTACCTCTCTACTTATAACCTGCCAAACAACACTCCATTGTACCTCTCTACTTGTACTGCCAAACAACACTCCATTTACCTCTCTACTTGTACTGCCAAACAACACTCCATTTTACCTCTCTACATGCATACTGCCAAACAACACTCCATTGTACCTCTCTACTTGTATACTGTCAAACAACAATACATATCACATCTCTACTTGTATACTGCCAAACAACACTCCATATCACATCTCTACTTGTATACTGTCAAACAACACTCCATTGTACCTCTCTACATGTATATGCCAAACAACACTCCATTGCACCTCTCTACTTGTATACTGCCAAACAACACTCCATTGCACCTCTCTACATGTATACTGCCAAACAACACTCCATTGTACCTCTCTACATGTATACTGCTAAACAACACTCCATTGCACCTCTCTACATGCATACTGCCAAACAACACTCCATTGCACCTCTCTACTTGTATACTGCCAAACAACACTCCATTGCACATCTCTACTTGTATACTGCCAAACAACACTCCATTGTACCTCTCTACTTGTATACTGTCAAACAACACTCCGTATCACATCTCTACTTGTATACTGTCAAACAACATTCCATTGTACCTCTCTACTTGTATACTGCCAAACAACACTCCATTGTACCTCTCTACTTGTATACTGTCAAACAACACTCCATTGTACCTCTCTACTTGTATACTGTCAAACAACACTCCATTGTACCTCTCTACTTATAACCTGCCAAACAACACTCCATTGTACCTCTCTACTTGTATACTGCCAAACAACACTCCATTGTACCTCTCTACATGCATACTGCCAAACAACACTCCATTGCACCTCTCTACTTGTATACTGTCAAACAACACTCCATTGTACCTCTCTACTTGTATACTGTCAAACAACACTCCATATCACATCTCTACTTGTATACTGCCAAACAACACTCCATATCACATCTCTACTTGTATACTGTCAAACAACACTCCATTGTACCTCTCTACATGTATACTGCCAAACAACATTCCATTGTACCTCTCTACATGTATACTGCCAAACAACACTCCATTGTACCTCTCTACATGTATACTGCCAAACAACACTCCATTGTACCTCTCTACATGCATACTGCCAAACAACACTCCATTGCACCTCTCTACTTGTATACTGCCAAACAACACTCCATTGCACCTCTCTACATGCATACTGCCAAACAACACTCCATTGCACCTCTCTACTTGTATACTGCCAAACAACACTCCATATCACATCTCTACTTGTATACTGTCAAACAACACTCTGTATCACATCTCTACTTGTATACTGTCAAACAACACTCCATTGTACCTCTCTACTTGTATACTGCCAAACAACACTCCATATCACATCTCTACTTGTATACTGCCAAACAACACTCTGTATCACATCTCTACTTGTATACTGTCAAACAACACTCTGTATCACATCTCTACTTGTATACTGTCAAACAACACTCCATTGTACCTCTCTACTTGTATACTGCCAAACAACACTCCATATCACATCTCTACTTGTATACTGCCAAACAACACTCCATTGCACATCTCTACTTGTATACTGCCAAACAACACTCCATTGTACCTCTCTACTTGTATACTGTCAAACAACACTCCGTATCACATCTCTACTTGTATACTGTCAAACAACATTCCATTGTACCTCTCTACTTGTATACTGTCAAACAACATTCCATTGTACCTCTCTACTTGTATACTGCCAAACAACACTCCATTGTACCTCTCTACTTGTATACTGTCAAACAACACTCTGTATCACATCTCTACTTGTATACTGTCAAACAACATTCCATTGTACCTCTCTACTTGTATACTGCCAAACAACACTCCATTGTACCTCTCTACTTGTATACTGTCAAACAACACTCCATTGTACCTCTCTACTTGTATACTGTCAAACAACACTCCATTGTACCTCTCTACTTATAACCTGCCAAACAACACTCCATTGTACCTCTCTACTTGTATACTGCCAAACAACACTCCATTTTACCTCTCTACATGCATACTGCCAAACAACACTCCATTGCACCTCTCTACTTGTATACTGTCAAACAACACTCCATTGTACCTCTCTACTTGTATACTGTCAAACAACACTCTGTATCACATCTCTACTTGTATACTGCCAAACAACACTCCGTATCACATCTCTACTTGTATACTGTCAACCAACACTCTGTATCACATCTCTACATGTATACTGTCAAACAACATTCCATTGTACCTCTCTACTTGTATACTGCCAAACAACACTCCATATCACATCTCTACTTGTATACTGCCAAACAACACTCTGTATCACATCTCTACTTGTATACTGTCAAACAACACTCTGTATCACATCTCTACTTGTATACTGTCAAACAACACTCCATTGTACCTCTCTACTTGTATACTGCCAAACAACACTCCATTGCACATCTCTACTTGTATACTGCCAAACAACACTCCATTGTACCTCTCTACTTGTATACTGTCAAACAACACTCCGTATCACATCTCTACTTGTATACTGTCAAACAACATTCCATTGTACCTCTCTACTTGTATACTGCCAAACAACACTCCATTGTACCTCTCTACTTGTATACTGTCAAACAACACTCCATTGTACCTCTCTACTTGTATACTGTCAAACAACACTCCATTGTACCTCTCTACTTATAGCCTGCCAAACAACACTCCATTGTACCTCTCTACTTGTATACTGCCAAACAACACTCCATTGTACCTCTCTACATGCATACTGCCAAACAACACTCAATTGCACCTCTCTACTTGTATACTGTCAAACAACACTCCATTGTACCTCTCTACTTGTATACTGTCAAACAACACTCATATCACATCTCTACTTGTATACTGCCAAACAACACTCCATATCACATCTCTACTTGTATACTGTCAAACAACACTCTGTATCACATCTCTACTTGTATACTGTCAAACAACACTCCATATCACATCTCTACTTGTATACTGCCAAACAACACTCCATTGCACATCTCTACTTGTATACTGCCAAACAACACTCCATTGTACCTCTCTACTTGTATACTGTCAAACAACACTCCATTGCACATCTCTACTTGTATACTGTCAAACAACACTCCATTGTACCTCTCTACTTGTATACTGCCAAACAACACTCCATTGTACCTCTCTACTTGTATACTGCCAAACAACACTCCATATCACATCTCTACTTGTATACTGCCAAACAACACTCTGTATCACATCTCTACTTGTATACTGTCAAACAACACTCTGTACACTCTCTACTTGTATACTGTCAAACAACACTCCATTGTACCTCTCTACTTGTATACTGCCAAACAACACTCCATATCACATCTCTACTTGTATACTGCAAACAACACTCCATTGCACATCTCTACTTGTATACTGCCAAACAACACTCCATTGTACCTCTCTACTTGTATACTGTCAAACAACACTCCGTATCACATCTCTACTTGTATACTGTCAAACAACACTCCATTGTACCTCTCTACTTGTATACTGCCAAACAACACTCCATTGTACCTCTCTACTTGTATACTGTCAAACAACACTCCATTGTACCTCTCTACTTGTATACTGTCAAACAACACTCCATTGTACCTCTCTACTTATAACCTGCCAAACAACACTCCATTGTACCTCTCTACTTGTATACTGCCAAACAACACTCCATTGTACCTCTCTACATGTATACTGCCAAACAACACTCCATTGCACCTCTCTACTTGTATACTGTCAAACAACACTCCATTGCACCTCTCTACTTGTATACTGCCAAACAACACTCCATTATACATCTCTACTTATACTGCCAAACAACACTCCACCCACAACCAACAACACCTATACCTCTCTACTTGTATACTGCCAAACAACACTCCATGTACCTCTCTACTTGTATACTGCCAAACAACACTCCATTGCACCTCTCTACTTGTATACTGCCAAACAACACTCCATTGTACCTCTCTACTTGTATACTGTCAAACAACACTCCATATCACATCTCTACTTGTATACTGTCAAACAACACTCCATTGTACCTCTCTACTTGTATACTGCCAAACAACACTCCATTGTACCTCTCTACTTGTATACTGCCAAACAACACTCCATTGTACCTCTCTACTTGTATACTGCCAAACAACACTCCATTGCACCTCTCTACTTATACTGCCAAACAACACTCCATTGTACCTCTCTACTTGTATACTGCCAAACAACATTCCATTGTACCTCTCTACTTGTATACTGCCAAACAACACTCCATTGTACCTCTCTACATGTATACTGCCAAACAACACTCCATTGCACCTCTCTACTTGTATACTGCCAAACAACACTCCATTGTACCTCTCTACTTGTATACTGCCAAACAACACTCCATTGCACCTCTCTACTTGTATACTGCCAAACAACACTCCATTGTACCTCTCTACATGTATACTGCCAAACAACACTCCATTGCACCTCTCTACTTGTATACTGCCAAACAACACTCCATTGCACCTCTCTACATGTATACTGCCAAACAACACTCCATTGTACCTCTCTACATGTATACTGCCAAACAACACTCCATTGTACCTCTCTACATGTATACTGCCAAACAACACTCCATTGCACCTCTCTACTTGTATGCCGCCGAACAACACTCCATTGCACCTCTCTACATGTATACTGCCAAACAACACTCCATTGTACCTCTCTACATGTATACTGCCAAACAACACTCCATTGTACCTCTCTACATGTATACTGCCAAACAACACTCCATTGCACCTCTCTACTTGTATGCCGCCGAACAACACTCCATTGCACCTCTCTACATGTATACTGCCAAACAACACTCCATTGTACCTCTCTACATGTATACTGCCAAACAACACTCCATTGTACCTCTCTACATGTATACTGCCAAACAACACTCCATTGCACCTCTCTACTTGTATGCCGCCGAACAACACTCTGTATCACATCTCTACTTGTATACTGCCAAACAACACTCTGTATAACATCTCTACTTGTATACTGTCAAACAACACTCTGTATCACATCTCTACTTGTATACTGTCAAACAACATTCCATTGTACCTCTCTACTTGTATACTGCCAAACAACACTCCATATCACATATCTACTTGTATACTGCCAAACAACACTCTGTATCACATCTCTACTTGTATACTGTCAAACAACACTCTGTATCACATCTCTACTTGTATACTGTCAAACAACACTCCATTGTACCTCTCTACTTGTATACTGCCAAACAACACTCCATATCACATCTCTACTTATATACTGCCAAACAACACTCCATTGCACATCTCTACTTGTATACTGCCAAACAACACTCCATTGTACCTCTCTACTTGTATACTGTCAAACAACATTCCATTGTACCTCTCTACTTGTATACTGTCAAACAACATTCCATTGTACCTCTCTACTTGTATACTGTCAAACAACACTCCGTATCACATCTCTACTTGTATACTGTCAAACAACATTCCATTGTACCTCTCTACTTGTATACTGCCAAACAACACTCCATTGTACCTCTCTACTTGTATACTGTCAAACAACACTCCATTGTACCTCTCTACTTGTATACTGTCAAACAACACTCCATTGTACCTCTCTACTTATAACCTGCCAAACAACACTCCATTGTACGTCTCTACTTGTATACTGCCAAACAACACTCCATTTTACCTCTCTACATGCATACTGCCAAACAACACTCCATTGCACCTCTCTACTTGTATACTGTCAAACAACACTCCATTGTACCTCTCTACTTGTATACTGTCAAACAACACTCCATATCACATCTCTACTTGTATACTGCCAAACAACACTCCATATCACATCTCTACTTGTATACTGTCAAACAACACTCCATTGTACCTCTCTACATGTATACTGCCAAACAACACTCCATTGCACCTCTCTACTTGTATATTGCCAAACAACACTCCATTGCACCTCTCTACATGTATACTGTCAAACAACACTCCATTGTACCTCTCTACTTGTATACTGCCGAACAACACTCCGTATCACATCTCTACTTGTATACTGCCGAACAACACTCCGTATCACATCTCTACTTGTATACTGCCAAACAACACTCTGTATCACATCTCTACTTGTATACTGCCAAACAACACTTTGTATCACATCTCTACTTGTATACTGCCAAACAACACTCTGTATCACATCTCTACTTGTATACTGCCAAACAACACTCTGTATCACATCTCTACTTGTATACTGCCAAACAACACTCCGTATCACATCTCTACTTGTATACTGTCAACCAACACTCTGTATCACATCTCTACTTGTATACTGTCAAACAACATTCCATTGTACCTCTCTACTTGTATACTGCCAAACAACACTCCATATCACATCTCTACTTGTATACTGCCAAACAACACTCCATATCACATCTCTACTTGTATACTGTCAAACAACACTCTGTATCACATCTCTACTTGTATACTGTCAAACAACACTCCATTGTACCTCTCTACTTGTATACTGCCAAACAACACTCCATATCACATCTCTACTTGTATACTGCCAAACAACACTCCATTGTACCTCTCTACTTGTATACTGCCAAACAACACTCCATATCACATCTCTACTTGTATACTGCCAAACAACACTCCATTGTACCTCTCTACTTGTATACTGCCAAACAACACTCCATTGTACCTCTCTACTTGTATACTGTCAAACAACACTCCGTATCACATCTCTACTTGTATACTGTCAAACAACATTCCATTGTACCTCTCTACTTGTATACTGCCAAACAACACTCCATTGTACCTCTCTACTTGTATACTGTCAAACAACACTCCATTGTACCTCTCTACTTATAACCTGCCAAACAACACTCCATTGTACCTCTCTACTTATAACCTGCCAAACAACACTCCATTGTACCTCTCTACTTGTATACTGCCAAACAACACTCCATTTTACCTCTCTACATGCATACTGCCAAACAACACTCCATTGCACCTCTCTACTTGTATACTGTCAAACAACACTCCATTGTACCTCTCTACTTGTATACTGTCAAACAACAATACATATCACATCTCTACTTGTATACTGCCAAACAACACTCCATATCACATCTCTACTTGTATACTGTCAAACAACACTCCATTGTACCTCTCTACATGTATATGCCAAACAACACTCCATTGCACCTCTCTACTTGTATACTGCCAAACAACACTCCATTGCACCTCTCTACATGTATACTGCCAAACAACACTCCATTGTACCTCTCTACATGTATACTGCTAAACAACACTCCATTGCACCTCTCTACATGCATACTGCCAAACAACACTCCATTGCACCTCTCTACTTGTATACTGCCAAACAACACTCCATTGCACATCTCTACTTGTATACTGCCAAACAACACTCCATTGTACCTCTCTACTTGTATACTGTCAAACAACACTCCGTATCACATCTCTACTTGTATACTGTCAAACAACATTCCATTGTACCTCTCTACTTGTATACTGCCAAACAACACTCCATTGTACCTCTCTACTTGTATACTGTCAAACAACACTCCATTGTACCTCTCTACTTGTATACTGTCAAACAACACTCCATTGTACCTCTCTACTTATAAACTGCCAAACAACACTCCATTGTACCTCTCTACTTGTATACTGCCAAACAACACTCCATTGTACCTCTCTACATGCATACTGCCAAACAACACTCCATTGCACCTCTCTACTTGTATACTGTCAAACAACACTCTGTACCTCTCTACTTGTATACTGTCAAACAACACTCCATTGCACATCTCTACTTGTATACTGCCAAACAACACTCCATATCACATCTCTACTTGTATACTGTCAAACAACACTCCATTGTACCTCTCTACATGTATACTGCCAAACAACACTCCATTGTACCTCTCTACATGTATACTGCCAAACAACACTCCATTGTACCTCTCTACATGTATACTGCCAAACAACACTCCATTGTACCTCTCTACATGCATACTGCCAAACAACACTCCATTGCACCTCTCTACTTGTATACTGCTAAACAACACTCCATTGCACCTCTCTACATGCATACTGCCAAACAACACTCCATTGCACCTCTCTACTTGTATACTGCCAAATAACACTCCATATCACATCTCTACTTGTATACTGTCAAACAACACTCTGTATCACATCTCTACTTGTATACTGTCAAACAACATTCCATTGTACCTCTCTACTTGTATACTGCCAAACAACACTCCATATCACATCTCTACTTGTATACTGCCAAACAACACTCTGTATCACATCTCTACTTGTATACTGTCAAACAACACTCTGTATCACATCTCTACTTGTATACTGTCAAACAACACTCCATTGTACCTCTCTACTTGTATACTGCCAAACAACACTCCATATCACATCTCTACTTATATACTGCCAAACAACACTCCATTGCACATCTCTACTTGTATACTGCCAAACAACACTCCATTGTACCTCTCTACTTGTATACTGTCAAACAACACTCCGTATCACATCTCTACTTGTATACTGTCAAACAACATTCCATTGTACCTCTCTACTTGTATACTGTCAAACAACATTCCATTGTACCTCTCTACTTGTATACTGCCAAACAACACTCCATTGTACCTCTCTACTTGTATACTGTCAAACAACACTCTGTATCACATCTCTACTTGTATACTGTCAAACAACACTCCATTGTACCTCTCTACTTGTATACTGCCAAACAACACTCCATTGTACCTCTCTACTTGTATACTGTCAAACAACACTCCATTGTACCTCTCTACTTGTATACTGTCAAACAACACTCCATTGTACCTCTCTACTTATAACCTGCCAAACAACACTCCATTGTACCTCTCTACTTGTATACTGCCAAACAACACTCCATTTTACCTCTCTACATGCATACTGCCAAACAACACTCCATTGCACCTCTCTACTTGTATACTGTCAAACAACACTCCATTGTACCTCTCTACTTGTATACTGTCAAACAACACTCTGTATCACATCTCTACTTGTATACTGCCAAACAACACTCCGTATCACATCTCTACTTGTATACTGTCAACCAACACTCTGTATCACATCTCTACATGTATACTGTCAAACAACATTCCATTGTACCTCTCTACTTGTATACTGCCAAACAACACTCCATATCACATCTCTACTTGTATACTGCCAAACAACACTCTGTATCACATCTCTACTTGTATACTGTCAAACAACACTCTGTATCACATCTCTACTTGTATACTGTCAAACAACACTCCATTGTACCTCTCTACTTGTATACTGCCAAACAACACTCCATATCACATCTCTACTTGTATACTGCCAAACAACACTCCATTGTACCTCTCTACTTGTATACTGCCAAACAACACTCCATACACATCTCTACTTGTATACTGTCAAACAACACTCCGTATCACATCTCTACTTGTATACTGTCAAACAACACTCCATTGTACCTCTCTACTTGTATACTGCCAAACAACACTCCATTGCACCTCTCTACTTGTATACTGTCAAACAACACTCCATTGTACCTCTCTACTTGTATACTGTCAAACAACACTCCATTGTACCTCTCTACTTATAGCCTGCCAAACAACACTCCATTGTACCTCTCTACTTGTATACTGCCAAACAACACTCCATTGTACCTCTCTACATGCATACTGCCAAACAACACTCAATTGCACCTCTCTACTTGTATACTGTCAAACAACACTCCATTGTACCTCTCTACTTGTATACTGTCAAACAACACTCCATATCACATCTCTACTTGTATACTGCCAAACAACACTCCATATCACATCTCTACTTGTATACTGTCAAACAACACTCTGTATCACATCTCTACTTGTATACTGTCAAACAACACTCTGTATCACATCTCTACTTGTATACTGTCAAACAACACTCCATTGTACCTCTCTACTTGTATATTGCCAAACAACACTCCATATCACATCTCTACTTGTATACTGCCAAACAACACTCCATTGCACATCTCTACTTGTATACTGCCAAACAACACTCCATTGTACCTCTCTACTTGTATACTGTCAAACAACACTCCGTATCACATCTCTACTTGTATACTGTCAAACAACATTCCATTGTACCTCTCTACTTGTATACTGCCAAACAACACTCCATTGTACCTCTCTACTTGTATACTGTCAAACAACACTCCATTGTACCTCTCTACTTGTATACTGTCAAACAACACTCCATTGTACCTCTCTACTTATAACCTGCCAAACAACACTCCATTGTACCTCTCTACTTGTATACTGCCAAACAACACTCCATTGTACCTCTCTACATGCATACTGCCAAACAACACTCCATTGCACCTCTCTACATGCATACTGCCAAACAACACTCCATTGCACCTCTCTACTTGTATACTGCCAAACAACACTCCATTATACCTCTCTACTTGTATACTGCCAAACAACACTCCGTATCACATCTCTACTTGTATACTGCCAAACAACACTCTGTATCACATCTCTACTTGTATACTGCCAAACAACACTCCGTATCACATCTCTACTTGTATACTGTCAACCAACACTCTGTATCACATCTCTACATGTATACTGTCAAACAACATTCCATTGTACCTCTCTACTTGTATACTGCCAAACAACACTCCGTATCACATCTTTACTTGTATACTGTCAAACAACACTCTGTATCACATCTCTACTTGTATACTGTCAAACAACACTCCATTGTACCTCTCTACTTGTATACTGCCAAACAACACTCCATATCACATCTCTACTTGTATACTGTCAAACAACATTCCATTGTACCTCTCTACTTGTATACTGCCAAACAACACTCCGTATCACATCTTTACTTGTATACTGTCAAACAACACTCTGTATCACATCTCTACTTGTATACTGTCAAACAACACTCCATTGTACCTCTCTACTTGTATACTGCCAAACAACACTCCATATCACATCTCTACTTGTATACTGCCAAACAACACTCCATTGTACCTCTCTACTTGTATACTGCCAAACAACACTCCATTGCACCTCTCTACTTGTATACTGTCCAAACAACACTCCATTGTACCTCTCTACTTGTATACTGCCAAACAACACTCCATATCACATCTCTACTTGTATACTGCCAAACAACACTCCATTACCTCTCTACTTGTATACTGCCAAACAACACTCCATTGTACATCTCTACTTGTATACTGCCAAACAACACTCCATTGTACCTCTCTACTTGTATACTGCCAAACAACACTCCGTATCACATCTCTACTTGTATACTGTCAAACAACATTCCATTGTACCTCTCTACTTGTATACTGCCAAACAACACTCCATATCACATCTCTACTTGTATACTGCCAAACAACACTCTGTATCACATCTCTACTTGTATACTGTCAAACAACACTCTGTATCACATCTCTACTTGTATACTGTCAAACAACACTCCATTGTACCTCTCTACTTGTATACTGCCAAACAACACTCCATATCACATCTCTACTTATATACTGCCAAACAACACTCCATTGCACATCTCTACTTGTATACTGCCAAACAACACTCCATTGTACCTCTCTACTTGTATACTGTCAAACAACACTCCGTATCACATCTCTACTTGTATACTGTCAAACAACATTCCATTGTACCTCTCTACTTGTATACTGTCAAACAACATTCCATTGTACCTCTCTACTTGTATACTGCCAAACAACACTCCATTGTACCTCTCTACTTGTATACTGTCAAACAACACTCCGTATCACATCTCTACTTGTATACTGTCAAACAACATTCCATTGTACCTCTCTACTTGTATACTGCCAAACAACACTCCATTGTACCTCTCTACTTGTATACTGTCAAACAACACTCCATTGTACCTCTCTACTTGTATACTGTCAAACAACACTCCATTGTACCTCTCTACTTATAACCTGCCAAACAACACTCCATTGTACGTCTCTACTTGTATACTGCCAAACAACACTCCATTTTACCTCTCTACATGCATACTGCCAAACAACACTCCATTGCACCTCTCTACTTGTATACTGTCAAACAACACTCCATTGTACCTCTCTACTTGTATACTGTCAAACAACACTCCATATCACATCTCTACTTGTATACTGTCAAACAACACTCCATTGTACCTCTCTACATGTATACTGCCAAACAACACTCCATTGCACCTCTCTACTTGTATATTGTCAAACAACACTCCATTGTACCTCTCTACATGTATACTGCCAAACAACATTCCATTGTACCTCTCTACATGTATACTGCCAAACAACACTCCATTGTACCTCTCTACATGTATACTGCCAAACAACACTCCATTGCACCTCTCTACTTGTATACTGCCAAACAACACTCCATTGCACCTCTCTACATGTATACTGCCAAACAACACTCCATTGTACCTCTCTACATGTATACTGCCAAACAACACTCCATTGTACCTCTCTACATGTATACTGCCAAACAACACTCCATTGCACCTCTCTACTTGTATACGCCAAACAACACTCCATTGCACCTCTCTACTTGTATACTGCCAAACAACACTCCATTGTACCTCTCTACATGTATACTGCCAAACAACACTCCATTGTACCTCTCTACATGTATACTGCCAAACAACACTCCATTGCACCTCTCTACTTGTATGCCGCCAAACAACACTCCATTGCACCTCTCTACATGTATACTGCCAAACAACACTCCATTGTACCTCTCTACATGTATACTGCCAAACAACACTCCATTGTACCTCTCTACATGTATACTGCCAAACAACACTCCATTGCACCTCTCTACTTGTATGCCGCCGAACAACACTCCGTATCACATCTCTACTTGTATACTGCCAAACAACACTCCATATCACATCTCTACTTGTATACTGCCAAACAACACTCCATTGCACCTCTCTACTTGTATACTGCCAAACAACACTACATTGTACCTCTCTACTTGTATACTGCCAAACAACACTCCATTGTACCTCTCTACTTGTATACTGCCAAACAACACTCCGTATCACATCTCTACTTGTATACTGTCAAACAACACTCCATTATACCTCTCTACTTGTATACTGCCAAACAACACTCCATATCACATCTCTACTTGTATACTGCCGAACAACACTCTGTATCACATCTCTACTTGTATACTGCTGAACAACACTCTGTATCATATCTCTACTTGTATACTGTCAAACAACATTCCATTGTACCTCTCTACTTGTATACTGCCAAACAACACTCCATTGTACCTCTCTACTTGTATACTGTCAAACAACACTCGTATCACATCTCTACTTGTATACTGCCAAACAACACTCCATATCACATCTCTACTTGTATACTGCCAAACAACACTCCATATCACTCTCTACTTGTATACTGCCAAACAACACTCCATATCACATCTCTACTTGTATACTGCCAAACAACACTCCATATCACATATCTACTTGTATACTGCCAAACAACACTCCATATCACATCTCTACTTGTATACTGCCAAACAACACTACATTGTACCTCTCTACTTGTATACTGCCAAACAACACTCCATTGTACCTCTCTACTTGTATACTGCCAAACAACACTCCGTATCACATCTCTACTTGTATACTGTCAAACAACACTACATTATACCTCTCTACTTGTATACTGCCAAACAACACTCCATTGTACCTCTCTACTTGTATACTGCCAAACAACACTCCGTATCACATCTCTACTTGTATACTGTCAAACAACACTCCATTATACCTCTCTACTTGTATACTGCCAAACAACACTCTGTATCACATCTCTACTTGTATACTGCCAAACAACACTCCATTGCACCTCTCTACTTGTATACTGCCAAACAACACTCCATTGTACCTCTCTACTTGTATGCTGCCAAACAACACTCCACTGCTCCTCTCTACTTATAACCTGCCAAACAACACTCCATAGCATATCTCTACTTGTAACCTACCAAACAACACTCCATTGCACCTCTCTACTTATAACCTGCCAAACAACACTCCATTGCACCTCTCTACTTGTATTTGGCCAAACAACATTCAATAGCATCTCTCTACTAGTATATTGCCAACAGACAACATTATTTATTAACTTATTTATTAACCCATTTCATTCTGGATATATTTAAAGGCTTTTGCAAACAATATAGATCCAGATCAGCCGCAGCATGACGCTGCGTGCTGATCAGGATCTATGTTGTTTGCTGCATAGCCAAGTGTCTTAGCAAGATCATCTGAATAGCAAACAGCATAGAGCCTGATCGGACGGAACGTTCTGTGGCGGTTAATCTGGCTCTTATGTTCTTTGCAAATACCGTTTGAACGGTATCCAGAATGAAATGGGTTAATAACTTACCCTAAAATCCAGAATTCTGCTATCATAGTGAATAGAATAGAAAATCTTCTCAGTACCGTAAACATGGGCAAACTAAAATAGATATGAACAATTCATCAATATTGGTGCATCGGCATAGGACATGTTTGCTGCAACAGATGGTTAACAGGTTTATAAGTAGACAGTATGTATCATAAGTTACTTGCTGAGTATTTGCTACACAGCTGTATGTGTTTATTTTGAGTCGTGACTGTAATTTGCTACACAAATTAATTCTATTGCATATGCAGTTATTTATTCCGTCATCTTTCATTTTATTATACAGTCAAACCTGTTTTCAGCAGCTAGCCAAGGGGATTGCAGTGTGTGTGTTTTACGTTTATTTATCGTCACTATCGGTTGCCTATATGAGCGACGCCTCCTGAAGAGATTAGTCATTTTAGATTTTGGAGGATAGTGCATGATACAGAGAGAGAGACCCATTCTAGAGTCTCCTCTGGTTCTATTACATGCACGATGTAAAGCACCGACACGAGACCTCGGCTTAACATCCCATCTGAAAGACTGTTCATTTTATTAGGGTCAGACATGTGATCCATGGATTACCAGTCCAACGTGTTACAACTGGACTACAGATCCGTCTGGGGATTGCAGAAAGTGGCTGTTACATATTATATTAAAATAATGATTGATTTAAACATAAAAATCAATGTACATTGTGTTTATTTTATGATCCCGTTTATATTTTGCAATTTTATTATCTCCCTTTATATTTTGCAATTTTATGATATCCCTATATATTTTGCAATTTTAATATCTCCCTTAATAGTTTGAAATTTTATTATCTCCCTGTATATTTTGCAATTTTATTATCTCCCTTTATATTTTGTAATTTTATGATATCCCTATATATTTTGCAATTTTAATATCTCCCTTTATAGTTTGCAATTTTATTATCTCCGTTTCTTATTATACCAAGTTAATACAATAAATACACTTAAAACAAGATACGGATCACTTTCAAAATCAAATGGCTTCGACCTTGACGAATGGTCCACACCGAAAATCTGTATGTAACCTTTTGCGTAATAACAAACGCAAACAAATGCATATCATACTTGGCAGGGTTAAAAAATACTAATATTTCTCTGTTCCTACCTCAGTTTCTGTGTTCCCCCAAGTCCACAAAGTAAATTTCCCACATAAACAAGAGGCAACGGCCATATCTAGAAAACACAAGAGTCATAATACACTACTACATAAAGTCTACACAGTTCGGTGTTGTTACATCTTCCATTTGTCAGCAATTGCAACAAATTGAAAACTACTGGCATGTGTACAGCCTAGGATCTGGCTACATTTCTACCATCAGTTCATGAAGTCATAGATGGTACAGACCGATGTCGACAACATTTCTACCGTCGATCTTTAAAGTCTTACAATTTGATCTAGTAACATAAGTTTTCTACCCATTTGAACAAAGTTGGTAGAGGTTGTGGTAAGGAAGGTACAGATCACACTGCAAGTAACATAAGTTAATGTGAAGTGTGAATGTATATTAACCCATTCAACACCAAGTAACTGACATGGACTGGTCCATGATATTCTTAGACCAATAAATGAATAAGAAATTACATTCGGACCAGTTCATTCATCAAGATGGGTAATTTTGTCTAAAATTAGTAATACTACTTGCAAAAAGTGCAGATCCTGATGAGACGGCTCGTTACGAGCCGGCTCATCTGGATCTACACTTTTTGTAAGCCTATAAATAGAGGTCTGTGGTGTTGAAAGGGTTAAAACAGAAATTCGTTGTTTGAAAGGTACATGTATTTTTGAGTGAATCAGGGGGGTGGGGGGTTGCTTCAAGGAGGCTATATTATTTCTAATTGTTTAGTGGGAAATGGCTGAAAAGTCAGGGCATTTATTAGAGCATGGACCTTTATTAGAATAAGCATGGTATGTGTTTTTCTGTTCACGTTTCAGTAGAGGATACTTGAGACACCTGTGAAGTTATTAACTTACACACAAGTCACATCTTGATGTCTTATTATGCTTTGGTCATGTGGAGCCACTCCAGCTATTATTGGTGGAGGAAGACTGCGGGTGCCCATCCGAGCAGTATTTCAGGCACGGATGGGCACCAAGGTTGAACCACCGACCTTCGGCAAGTCAACTGGAAAGCTTCCTACCTTGAAACAAACAGTTTAGATTTAAGGATGCGATCACGCGCTTTCTCATTTCTGACCTAGAATGAACCCCGATTTGAACACACCATTTAATCCTTCTCAAATTACTTCAAGTATTGTAATTACACTGACACACAATACACTAAATATCACTACATTTGTATATTGTCCTTCAAGTCGGGTATCTAGATAAAACCATTATTATATGTCATGCGAATCGATTTTAACCCTTTCAACCCCACAGGCCTCTAAATAGGCTTATGAAAAGTGTAGATCCAGATGAGCCGGCTCATGACGAGCCGTCTCATCAGGATCTGCACTTTTTTGCCAGTAATAATTATTACTATTTTTAGATAAAATTACCCATTTTGATAAATGAACTGGTCCAAAGGTAATTTTCTTATTAATTTATTGGTCTGAAAATATCACGCACCAGTCCATGTCAGTTACTTGGGGTTGAATGGGTTAAGCTTGGTTCTAACATGTCATCAAGAAACACTCAATTAACCCATTCAACACCAAGTAACTCACATGGACTGGTCCATGATATTCATAAACCAATAAATGAATCAGAAAATCACATTTGGACAAGTTCATTTATCAAAATGGGTAATTATGTCTAAAAATAGTCATATCA
>CM026397.1:25552411-25566755 GCA_014843695.1 Archivesica marissinica | reverse complement strand
TCCTTATTCACCGTACGTACGTAGACCTTCTTCTAGAGAGCAACTAGAACGGAGTACGCGTGTCCATTGACGGCACTCCTTATTCACCGTACGTACGTAGATCTTCTTCTAGAGAGAGAGCAACTAGAACGGAGTACGCGTGTCCATTGACGGCACTCCTTATTCACCGTACGTACGTAGACCTTCTTCTAGAGAGCAACTAGAACGGAGTACGCGTGTCCATTGACGGCACTCCTTATTCACCGTACGTACGTAGACCTTCTTCTAGAGAGCAACTAGAACGGAGTACGCGTGTCCATTGACGGCACTCCTTATTCACCGTACGTACGTAGACCTTCTTCTAGAGAGCAACTAGAACGGAGTCGCGTGTCCATTGACGACACTCCTTATTCACCGTACGTACGTAGACCTTCTTCTAGAGAGCAACTAGAACGGAGTCGCGTGTCCATTGACGACACTCCTTATTCACCGTACGTACGTAGACCTTCTTCTAGAGAGCAACTAGAACGGAGTCGCGTGTCCATTGACGACACTCCTTATTCACCGTACGTACGTAGACCTTCTTCTAGAGAGCAACTAGAACGGAGTCGCGTGTCCATTGACGGCACTCCTTATTCACCGTACGTACGTAGACCTTCTTCTAGAGAGCAACTAGAACGGAGTCGCGTGTCCATTGACGACACTCCTTATTCACCGTACGTACGTAGACCTTCTTCTAGAGAGCAACTAGAACGGAGTCGCGTGTCCATTGACGACACTCTGTAAATACCTACTATTATGGAGAGCATATAACAAGAATAGCGTGTCCACTGTTGTTCTATTGACGACATCCTGTAATCACCGTGGACCTTCTACAGAGCAACGAGAACTGGTGGCACGTGTCCATGGACGACAATCTCTCAGCAACATAGACCATCTAAGGAACAACTAGAACGGAGTCACGTGTCCATTGACGACAATCCTTATTCAACGTAGACCTTCTAGCGAACAACTAGAACGGAGTCGCGTGTCCATTGACGACAATCTCTAAGCAACGTAGACCATCTAAGGAACTAATGATAACGGAGTCGTATGTCCATGGACGACAATCTCTCAGCAACATAGACCATCTAAGGAACAAATGATAACGGAGTCGCGTGTCCATTGACGACAATCTCTCAGCAACGTAGACTATCTAAGGAACAAATGATAACGGAGTCGCGTGTCCATTGACGACAATCTCTAAGCAACGTAGACCATCTAAGGAACAAAGCTAACGGAGTCGCGTGTCCATGGACGACACTCCCTCAGCAACATAGACCATCTAAGGAACAAATATAACGGAGTCGCGTGTCCATTGACGACAATCTCTCAGCAACGTAGACCATCTAAGGAACAAATGATAACGGAGTCGCGTGTCCATGGACGACACTCCCTAAGCAACGTAGACCATCTAAGGAACAACATCTAACGGAGTCGCGTGTCCATGGACGACACTCCTTCAGCAACGTAGACCATCTAAGGAGCAACTATAACGGAGTCGCGTGTCCATGGACGACAATCTCTCAGCAACGTAGACCATCTAAGGAACAAATGATAACGGAGTCGCGTGTCCATGGATGACAATCTCTAAGCAACGTAGACCATCTAAGGAACAAATGATAACGGAGTCACGTGTCCATGGACGACAATCTCTAAGCAACGTAGACCATCTAAGGAACAAATGATAACGGAGTCACGTGTCCATGGACGACACTCTCTAAGCAACGTAGACCATCTAAGGAACACATGATAACGGATTCGTGTGTCCATGGACGACAATCTCTAAGCAACGTAGACCATCTAAGGAACAAATGATAACGGATTCGTGTGTCCATGGACGACAATCTCTCAGCAACGTAGACCATCTAAGGAACAAATGATAACGGAGTCACGTGTCCATGGACGACAATCTTTAATAATAGTAATGCAATAGACATCCGAAATACAAGGACATCCGAAATACAAGGACGTCAGAAATACAAGGACGTCAGAAATACAAGGACGTCAGAAATACAAGGACGTCAGAAATACAAGGACATCAGAAATACAAGGACCTCAGAAAGACAATGACGTCATAAATACAAGGACAGCAGAAATACAAGGGCAGCAGAAATACAAGGACAGCATACATACAAGGACGTCAGAAATACAAGAGCCGTAGAAATACAATGACGTCAGAAATACAATGACGTCAGAAATACAAGGACAGCAGAAATACAAGGACATCCGAAATACATGGACATCCGAAATACAAGGACATCAGAAATACAAGGACATCAGAAATACAAGGACGTCAGAAATACAAGGACGTCAGAAATACAAGGACATCAGAAATACAAGGACGTCAGAAATACAAGGACGTCAGAAATACAAGGACATCAGAAATACAAGGACGTCAGAAATACAAGGACATCAGAAATACAAGGACGTCAGAAATACAACGCCGTCAGAAATACAAGGACATCAGAAATAGAATGACATCAGAAATACAATGACGTCAGAAATACAAGGACATCAGAAATACAACGCCGTCAGAAATACAAGGACATCAGAAATACAAGGACATCAGAAATACAAGGACCTCAGAAATACAATGACGTCAGAAATACAAGGACATCAGAAATACAAGGACATCCGAAATACAAGGACGTCAGAAATACAAGGAAAGCAGAAATACAAGGACGTCAGAAATACAACGCCGTCAGAAATACAAGGACATCAGAAATACAAGGACATCAGAAATAGAATGACGTCAGAAATAGAATGACATCAGAAATACAAGGACAGCAGAAATACAATGACGTCAGAAATACAAGGACATCAGAAATACAAGGACATCCGAAATACAAGGACGTCAGAAATACAAGGAAAGCAGAAATACAAGGACGTCAGAAATACAAGGACATCAGCAATACAACGAAAGCAGAAATACAAGGACGTCAGAAATGCAAGGACGTCAGAAATACAAGGACGTCAGAAATACAAGGACATCAGAAATACATAAGGTTCACATAATGCAAAGGTTCACATAATGCAAATGTTCACATAATGCAAAGGTTCACATAATGCAAATGTTCACATAATGCAAATGTTCACATAATGCAAAGGTTCACATAGTGCAAATGTTCACATAATGCAAATGTTCACACAATGCAAATGTTCACATAATGCAAAGGTTCACATAATGCAATGGTATAGTTGGTGCAAACTCAACTGTCTTTACTTCACATTATTTGCAAACAATTATAAATAGTGCACTTGGATTATATTATAGGATTTTGGACACTTGTTAATACAGTCAAACCTGCCTTAAGCAGCCAGCCAAGGGAATCACAGAACGTGGCTGCTTAACACAAGTGGCTGCTTAATAGAGGTCAAATGTATAATAAAACAACATATCGGGATTATGAAAACTAGCTGCTTAATACAATTGCTGCTTAATAGAGGTGACCACTAACACAGGTTTGACTGTATAATAGAGGCGACCACTAACACAGGTTTGACTGTATAATAGAGGCGACCACTAACACAGGTTTGACTGTATAATAGAGGTGACCACTAACACAGGTTTGACTGTATAATAGAGGTGACCACTAACACAGGCTTGACTGTATAATAGAGGTGACCACTAACACAGGTTTGACTGTATAATAGAGGTGACCACTAACACAGGTTTGACTGTATAATAGAGGTGACCACTAACACAGGTTTGACTGTATAATAGAGGTGACCACTAACACAGGTTTGACTGTATAATAGAGGTGACCACTAACACAGGTTTGACTATATAATAGAGGTGACCACTAACACAGGTTTGACTGTATAATAGAGGTGACCACTAACACAGGTTTGACTGTATAATAGAGGTGACCACTAACACAGGTTTGACTGTATAATAGAGGTGACCACTAACACAGGTTTGACTGTATAATAGAGGTGACCACTAACACAGGTTTGACTGTATAATAGAGGTGACCACTAACACAGGTTTGACTGTATAATAGAGGTGACCACTAACACAGGCTTGACTGTATGCCCATTTTTGGAATGGGAGAACCTTGCTGTTCCTCGACAGATATTTCAACAATATATCAGGTCTTATAATGAATCGTAAGGCCCCTAAAAGGACAGGTAAATCTGCACTAACTATGAAACCCTAAATGCATGATTATGTGACTAGTTGGACAAGAGAGCCTTTGATACCAAAGTGGCAAAGTGTTCTGAAATTCTTGTTCTGCTTCTTTGATAAATTAATTATAAAATGTAAATAAGCTTCAAGCACTATTATCCCTCTGTTAATTGGTCCGCAACAGACAGCCAAATTGGTATAATCTCTATTAGTAGTTTCCATTACGCTCAGAATTCAGAAGAACAATGGGGAACGTCTCATATAATGATACATAAACGTTTTCGCAACATACTGACATATATTTTTAAAATTGATGAATCTAAGAAAAAAAACCCAAACAAAATAGACATAAATAACAACTATCTTTAACCGAGATATGAACAACAATATTCTGTATAAATGTATGACTGTGTGAGTTTTACGTTTATTTATCGTCGCTACCGGTTGCCCATATGAGCGACGCCTCCTGAAGAGATTAGTATTTTTTAGATTTTTGGAGGATAGTGCAATGATACAGACAGAGACCCATTCCCGGAAGTTTTGCAGCTTATACGTGGATAACACGGGAGCACCGCCACAATGTTGTCCGCGCCATGCTGTCATTGTTTGACCTTGAAAAAGGTCACGGTCACTCTTAACATGTATGGCTATATGTGGGGAGCTAGTGAGTAGGTATGTAATGTGAGTGAACACCAGCTGCATGTGTTAATAGATGAAGAAATCATAGCCACGTGTGTATGCACATTTTGACCTTGAAAATATTTGACCTTGATAACGGCCTTGAGGAAGGTTATCATATTTACATGTGTATAATCGCTCTCGAGACACCTAACTGGAAGAAGCAATTTGGAATTTAAATGCCTTGCCTAAGGGCATACTCGTAACGGCTACAGCTGGTCTCTGGGCCTCTCGCGATTGGAAGCGGACACGCTACCACTGCGCTATCACGACTTGTCGTATGAAATATATATAACATACTATTATAGTTTTAGTCTGATGAATGGACGGGTTTTTTCTTTCTTTTGGTCAGATATACAAATATACTAGTTATTGCTTTTCTCCGATGGAATCTGGCAACCATATTTGCTTCAATATGGACCAATGAATATGCTTGCCTTGAAATAAACATTTTGTGAATATCATATATATCACATTACAGTTAATAAACTTAGCGTACATTCAAATATTAATAGCAATTACAAAAATAAGTTGTAAATCAAAGTCTAAATTAACTATTAAGCGTGATATGTATTGGCAGTGCCATTTGCCTATTACATATGTATGTACGAATCGCAGACATATTACTTTTATGAATTCGAGCCTACATATCATACATATATCATACCCGTTTTGCCGTGTCTGTACTGTGAAGGCCAACAAGAGTGATCACTAAGTTATGGTCCCATATAGCCTGTATGTTGGCAATGATGGCAGACTCGTGGAGCCCATCGAGGTACGACTGTGTGGCCCCCGAGGATCAGCGTATGTATGAAAACCATCTTTCAACGTTTCAACTTAGATGGTCAACGTCGTAGGTTCTCGTAAGACCGGCGTACTATATCGTAAGACCGGCGTACTATATCGTAGGACCGGCGTACTATATCGTAGGACCGGCGTACTATATCGTAGGACCGGCGTACTATATCGTAGGACCGGCGTACTATATCGTAGGACCGGCGTACTATATCGTAGGACCGGCGTACTATATCGTAGGACCGGCGTACTATATCGTAGGACCGGCGTACTATATCGTAGGACCGGCGTACTATATCGTAGGACCGGCGTACTATATCGTAGGACCGGCGTACTATATCGTAGGACCGGCGTACTATATCGTAGGACCGGCGTACTATATCGTAGGACCGGCGTACTATATCGTAGGACCGGCGTACTATATCGTAGGACCGGCGTACTATATCGTAGGACCGGCGTACTATATCGTAGGACCGGCGTACTATATCGTAGGACCGGCGTACTATATCGTAGGACCGGCGTACTATATCGTAGGACCGGCGTACTATATCGTAGGACCGGCGTACTATATCGTAGGACCGGCGTACTATATCGTAGGACCGGCGTACTATATCGTAGGACCGGCGTACTATATCGTAGGACCGGCGTACTATATCGTAGGACCGGCGTACTATATCGTAGGACCGGCGTACTATATCGTAGGACCGGCGTACTATATCGTAGGACCGGCGTACTATAGCATAGGACCGGCGGCGTACTATATCGTAGGACCGGCGTACTATATCGTAGGACCGGCGTACTATATCGTAGGACCGGCGTACTATATCGTAGGACCGGCGTACTATATCGTAGGACCGGCGTACTATATCGTAGGACCGGCGTACTATATCGTAGGACCTGTGTATTATATCGTAGAACCGGCGTACTATATCGTAGGACCGGCGTACTATAGCATAGGACCGGCGTACTATATCGTAGGACCGGCGTACTATATCGTAGGACCGGCGTACTATATCGTAGGACCGGCGTACTATTGTAGTTATATCGTAGGACCGGCGTACTATATCGTAGGACCGGCGTACTATATCGTAGGACCGGCGTACTATATCGTAGGACCGGCGTACTATAGCATAGGACCGGCGGCGTACTATATCGTAGGACCGGCGTACTATATCGTAGGACCGGCGTACTATATCGTAGGACCGGCGTACTATATCGTAGGACCGGCGTACTATAGCATAGGACCGGCGACTATACTAGGACCGGCGTACTATATCGTAGGACCGGCGTACTATATCGTAGGACCGGCGTACTATATCGTAGGACCGGCGTACTATATCGTAGGACCGGCGTACTATATCGTAGAACCGGTGTACTATATCGTAGGACCGGCGTACTATATCGTAGGACCGGCATACTATATCGTAGGACCGGCGTACTATATCGTAGAACCGGTGTACTATATCGTAGGACCGGCGTACTATATCGTAGGACCGGCGTACTATATCGTAGGACCGGCGTACTATATCGTAGAACCGGTGTACTATATCGTAGGACCGGCGTACTATATCGTAGGACCGGCGTACTATATCGTAGAACCGGCGTACTATATCGTAGGACCGGCGTACTATATCGTAGAACCGGCGTACTATATCGTAGAACCGGCGTACTATATCGTAGAACCGGCATACTATATCGTAGAACATCATGATCATGTAGATATATGTCACATGTCTACAGGTAAATGCCAAACACGTACGATATCGTACGGCGTCGTAGGATATCTTACGACTAAGTGAGACAGTCGCTGACCTCTCAAATGATGTACACTCGACGTTGCACAACCGTTTCGGGTAGCATTGGCTACCACCGGAAGCTATATCTTAATTTGATAACTTGTAAAATCGATTGATAAGTTAAAGATTTACTGTCCTATCAACCGACAGAGATATAACTTGGTCATGATTAATTGAGAACCGATAGGTGAGTGATCGTATGATTGCAATAACATCATATCTTACTGTCTACCTTCGTGTGTCATCATAGGGTTGTGTCACAGTAGTACATCATTTATCAACGCCGGCTGTATGGGACCATAGCTTTACCGTTCACGGTTAATCAACGCCGGCTGTATGGGACCATAGCTTTACCGTTCACGGCTAATCAACGCCGGCTGTATGGGACCATAGCTTTACCGTTCACGGTAATCAACGCCGGGTGTATGGGACCATAGCTTTACCGTTCACGGTAATCAACGCCGGGTGTATGGAACCATAGCTTTACCGTTCACGGTAATCAACGCCGGGTGTATGGAACCATAGCTTTACCGTTCACGGTAATCAACGCCGGCTGTATGGGACCATAGCTTTACCGTTCACGATTAATCAATACTGGCTGTATAGACTCATATCTTTACTATAAACGGTTGATCAACGCCGGATGTATGGGGACCATAGCTTAACAGTCCACAGTTAAACAAAACACAATGTTTTTAGTTGTGTTGTTTTGAACCCGAAAACATTTATCCAGACCCCAAGCGTCTGTGGGTTTGGTAAAGTATTGCTGATACCTCAAACAGATACTTATATATGATGATATATACTATATAACAACATCAAACAATAAATAATTATACACACATATATAAACATACAGTATCACCGTACAATATATCACCATGACAATATGTTTATCAAAATAAAACCAATAAAACAATAGCTATAATGAATTACAAATTATTGCAAATATTACAATATAAATAAAATCAACATAATTAGTGATACAGTCTTCTTCAATATGGAACACCCCTCGTACATTCTCAAAGTGAACAGAATTAGTGATACAGTCTTCTTCAATATGGAACACCCCTCGTACATTATCAAAGTGAACAGAATTAGTGATACAGTCTTCTTCAATATGGAACACCCCTCGTACATTATCAAAGTGAATAGAATTAGGGATACAGTCTTCTTCAATATGGAACACCCCTCGTACATTATCAAAGTGAACATAATTAGGGATACAGTCTTCTTCAATATGGAACACCCCTCGTACATTCTCAAAGTGAACAGAATTAGGGATACAGTCTTCTTCAATATGGAACACCCCTCGTACATTATCAAAGTGAACAGAATTAGTGATACAGACTTCTTCAATATGGAACACCCCTCGTACATTATCAAAGTGAACAGAATTAGTGATACAGACTTCTTCAATATGGAACACCCCTCGTACATTCTCAAAGTGGAGAAATCAACAGAATTAGTGATACAGTCTTCTTCAATATGGAACACCCCTCGTACATTCTCAAAGTGAACAGATTTTGTGATACAGTCTTCTTCAATATGGAACACCCCTCGTACATTCTCAAAGTGGAGAAATCAACAGAATTAGTGATACAGTCTTCTTCAGTATGGAACACCCCTCGTACATTCTCAAAGTGGAGAAATCAACAGAATTAGTGATACAGTCTTCTTCAATATGGAACATCCCTCGTACATTCTCAAAGTGGCGAAATCAACAGAATTAGTGATACAGTCTTCTTCAATATGGAACACCCCTCGTACATTCTCAAAGTGGCGAATGTGCAAGATGAAATTGCGGTCGCAACTTTCTCAATTGGTAACAAATGGAGTTGAAATGTTCAGGATTTGATTTTGAGACCGTGTGGTATAGAACAAGGTGATACTCTAGAATGGGTCTCTGTATCATTGCAATATCCTCCAAAAATCTAAAATGACTAATCTCTTCAGGAGGCGTCACTCATTTGGGCAACCGATAGCGACGATAAATAAACGTTAACGTAAAAACACATTGCTAGTATTGTTCAGTGTCCTTTACGTAATCCAAGGCATGATATTGTACACAGTATTAGCACGTTAGATCATTACCATTGCAATAGTTACTGGATTCTGCGAATGGCTGTCGTGAAGGTGATTTCATACTTATTTTCAAGATACCCCTATAAGTCACATCTGCACATTGTTATATGGATTTATTGTCCGTTATTGACTCATTCCCCATTTTCTACTCTGCTAGAGAATTTCATATATCATCATATTCCATATAACACATTATATATAGCTTCTCTACTGTTCAGCTTTAACATTACTATATAATTCCAATATGCAGTTTTCACTTATAGTCCTATCATTTGATTTGTATATATGATGAGTGCCTTAGGGTAGATTAACTTTTGTTGAATGTGTTCTCTCGTAAAATAAAGTCTTTATTATTATTATTATTATTATTATTATATATTATTATTATTGTTATTATTATTATTATTATTATTATTATTATATATTATTATTATTGTATATTATTATTATTATTATTATTATTATTATTATTATATATTATTATTATTGTATATTATTATTATTATATTTATATATTATTATTATTATATATTATTATTATTGTATATTATTATTATTATTATTATTATTATTATTATTATTATTATTAAGCTATATCCTCATGTTACAATATCCTTGTGGAGCAAAATGATGGGCGCGGAAGAATCGTCTTATATAAAAAATATAAAAATGAAACATTGCTATATATGGCAACAGTTTGGACGTTTGACACACCGTCTGTCATAGCTTTAGCCAGTACTCGCTTACAATTATACAGAAATGTCAAACAGTGGACAATATGTAACTTTCCCCCTTGCTTTCCCTTGGCGCCGGTTTAGTTTAATCATATTTTATTGCTCGATTCGTTTTACATATACATGTGAATACAAAATACAGTCTACATCCGTTATGTCAAAATCGGTTATGTCGAATTCTCCGGTTATCTCGAAGTCGGATCACTGTCCCGTTTCAGACACTATCATTTTACATATAATTGGATCTGGTTATATCGATTTCGTTAAGTCAAACTTCGGTTATGTCGAATTATTTTGTTCGGTCCGACGGAATTCGACATAACGGATGTAGACTGTATGACACATTAAAGAAAGCCTAACGGGTCAGGCCACACGTTCAAGCAACATTAGTTACGGCCCTTCTCGACAAGATAGTAAGTTCTAGCAACATTAGTTACGGCCCTTCCCGACAATATAGTACGGTAAATGAAAAGAATAGCGACTAGTGATCTCAAGCATATATAAATGTAGAAACATAACGATTTTATTTTTACACAAAATCACTTTTTTCTGAAAAAATATACACGTTGTAAAATTATGAAAACAAAATAACAAATACTAAGAAAACGTTTGACTTGTGAGAGAATGAATGAGAAAGCAAGAGATGGGGGTCGTGATGGAGAGAGAAAGAAATGAGGGCGTCTGCTAAATACAATGCACAGCGCGCGAGTTCCGTTCACTGCAGTCGTCTGCCATCTTGGGACAGACATCCGTATACGGTTAGTCATAGTGAATAGCCATGGCGCCGATCATTGTAACTTCATTAATCAAATCATTCCAGACGTGATCTCAATAATTAGGAGAAATAACAACGTAAAACAAAAGCTGTTCTTGGAACTAGATATGTGTAACTATAGCAACCGTTGTTTTGTTTTTTGTTTTCGGTTTAAAGTCGCACAAACAGCCGAGGTCATGCGACGACTGTCCAGCTTGGTGGAGGAAGACCTCGGGTGCCCCATCCCCTCCCCTGAGCAGTATTGCAGGCACGGACGGGCATCTGGGTAGAACCACCGACCCACCACAAGTCAGCTGGATAGCTTCCTCGCATGGATTTATTCGACACACCACTGTATGTACATGCACTCGACGGAGACATGTTTCGTGCATGTTAAGGGCATGTCACACATAAAAGTCATCGCATGACAACTGCTGAGAACTTGATAGGAACGCAAACTAATATCCTAACTAACTAACTAACTAACTAACTAACTAACTAACTAACTAACTAACTAACTAACTAACTTAACTAACTAACACTGCAGTTTTAGCGCGTTCATGCAAACTAAAAATGCAAAGTTATATCCCGTCCTTTGACTCCTTCATGGGCAGTCCATCCCACGCACGCACACACGCACGCACGCACGCACACACGCACGCACGCACGCACGCATAAATGCATGTTGTACGAATTGTGTCCGTTGATTATGATATTCATAGCTTTGTGGGTGGAGTGGGTGGGATGGGGTTATTGGAGCAGGGTGGGGTGGAGTGAGGTGGGGCGGGTGGATGTGATGGGTGGGTCGGAAGAAGGCGACAGTGTTTCAGGTGATTGCGACCCATCTTTACATTGACATGATTATCTATAACAAGCATAAACATAATAAATAAATTAACATTTAGTTCAATAATATAGTGCAATGTACATTAACATATGCACGCTGTACAGACAGAGGTATATATAGTATACGCTGTACAGACAGAGGTATATATAGTATGACCATGCACGCTGTACAGACAGAGGTATATAGTATGTCCATGCACGCTGTACAGACAGAGGTATATATAGTATGTCCATGCACGGTGTACAGACAGAGGTATATATAGTATGACCATGCATATATAGTATGACCATGCACGCTGTACAGACAGAGGTATATATAGTATGACCATGCACGCTGTACAGACAGAGGTATATATAGTATGACCATGCACGCTGTACAGACAGAGGTATATATAGTATGACCATGCACGCTGTACAGACAGAGGTATATATAGTATGACCATGCATATATAGTATGACTGACGCTGTACAGACAGAGGTAATATAGTATGACCATGCACGCTGTACAGACAGAGGTATATATAGTATGACCATGCACGTTGTACAGACAGAGGTATATATAGTATGACCATGCACGCTGTACAGACAGAGGTATATTAGTATGATAGAGAATGCACGCTGTACAGACAGAGGTATATAGTATGACCATGCACGCTGTACAGACAGAGGTATATATAGTATGACCATGCACGCTGTACAGACAGAGGTATATATAGTATGACCATGCACGCTGTACAGACAGAGGTATATATAGTATGACCATGCACGCTGTACAGACAGAGGTATATATAGTATGACCATGCACGCTGTACAGACAGAGGATATATTATGACCATGCAGTGGGGGTTATATAGTATGACCATGCACGCTGTACAGACAGAGGTATATATAGTATGACCATGCACGCTGTACAGACAGAGGTATATATAGTATGACCATGCACGCTGTACAGACAGAGGTATATATAGTATGACCATGCACGCTGTACAGACAGGTATATATAGTATGACCATGCACGCTGTACAGACAGAGGTATACAGTATGACCATGCACGCTGTACAGACAGAGGTATATATAGTATGACCATGCACGCTGTACAGACAGAGGTATATATAGTATGTCCATGCACGCTGTACAGACAGAGGTATTTGTTGACTGCCGCTGTACAGACAGAGGTATATAGTATGACCATGCACGCTGTACAGACAGAGGTATATTAGTATGACCATGTACGCTGTACAGACAGAGGTATATAGTATAACCATGCACGCTGTACAGACAGAGGTATATATAGTATGACCATGCACGCTGTACAGACAGAGGTATATAGTATGACCATGCACGCTGTACAGACAGAGGTATATATAGTATGACCATGCACGCTGTACAGACAGAGGTATATATAGTATGACCATGCACGCTGTACAGTCAGAGGTATATTATAACCATTTAGTCACAAGGAATGTTGAATAATTACAACCGTTGAATTATATATACAAAATAAGTGCAGGACGAATGTCTGTTTATAAACGTTATCATCTGTACACACTACTCAACCCATACAACACATTGACTTTACAGTCAACCCTGTGTTAGTGGTCACCTATAAAAATCGGCCAACCTATATTAAACAGCCAGTTTCGAGATTCCCAATATGTTGTTTTATTATACATTTGACATATGTTAAACAGCCACCTGTGCTAAGCAGTCGCTTTCTGTGATTTCCTTTGCTGGCTGCTTAAGACATGTTTGACTGTAGTTTGAAAAAATATTATACATTAGAAAACGATATTCTGTTAAACCTCTCTTAAGCAACCAGCCAAGGGAGTTGTGAAAAATGTCTGCTTAGTCAATGTGGCTACTCAGTAGAGGCTAATTGTTGAACAAATTGCCGCATTGGGAATGTAGTAACTGTTTGTTAATAAAGGTTGGCTGCTTAATAGAGGTGACCGCTAACACGGGTTTAACTGTAAAGAAGAAAATTAAACAATTCAAATGCAATTGCTACAATCAACCCTACGTGATTCATTGTATCAACGTTTTTACAGTAAAGATAATTTGTTGTACCGGTGTGCAATACATAACCGTCCGACTATCAAAGCACCTTCAAATTGAATGCTTTTATCCTATACGCTCAGTCTCACAGAACCCGGTTGTTTCAAAGTTGAGCCGTTCACACGTTACACAAGCTGAATTTGAATCCCTTCTCATATTTTCTTCAACACGCCAGTTCTATTTGTCCATGGCATCTTCCAGTATCTCTTCTTGTACCAGTATGCCTCCACTGGCTTCTCTATGGTTAGTTGATAGCGTCTTATTCAGTGTGGCCACACCACATGAATTTGAATCCCGTCTCATATTTTCTTCAACACGCCAATTCTATTTGTCCATGGCATCTCCCAGTATCTCTTCTTGTACAAGTATGCCTTCACTGGCTTCTCTATGGTTGGTTGATAGCGTCTTATTCGGTATGACCACACCACGTCCTACATTCATTCTTCTCAAA